>OX401913.1:985000-1552500 GCA_947859195.1 Drymonia ruficornis
TGGCATATGGAATATGGAAACAAGGTGACACCAATGATACCAATGATAACTACCATATCAGCAAACATCAAAGAAACTTATCTACTTATGGTAACTAATGTTAGGTCGTCGCGTCTTACCCGACGTTGATAACAAATAAAAGAGACAACATGACCAGGGGGCCAATTGCGTTAATTTTGAACGATAATGCCAAAACAACACTATAACAAAAAAGTTACGTTAGACACATTTCGTATCGCGCTAATCATTTTAACAGAAACGTTTTAGCTTTTCTCTGGAAGGTACGTTGGGGAACGATCGATTTAACTGACAGTATTGCCTATCACTGTTAGACTTTTTGATAGCGTTTACGTCAGTTAAACCAAATCTAAACCAAAACAGTTCCGTTTGAGCAATATTTACGTTGGAAAATAGCGCGATTGGCCTCCTGATGTTTGATAGAGTAGGACAGAGTTATACGTAAAAATACGATAGATAGCTGTACTACATTTTTGATTATCACATTTTTCTTAATGACTTTTGGTATGATGGACTCACGGTGTGATTCCGAAGCGCCGCTGAGTAGTCTCCCGATCTTGCCGAGTGACGTCATACTCTGCAAGCTCATAGTATCGTGGGCTATTATTCTGTGAACAAGATGGCAAGTTACTAGAATTAAGGGCATCATGGGTAGATACAAGGTACAGGGAAAAACCGCCCATAATTTATTTACACAGTAGCACCTTTATATTTTCAGGTATGGTATGACCTTTATGCAGAACCCTGGCCACTTTCATGCAGGAACAGTGCTGGACGAAAGGTGTGGTGTTCAGGCGCTTTCGGGGGAGGCTGCCGTCACCAACACCATCGAATTAGTTATATTGTTAATAGATATAATATGTATGTTAACAGTAAGGTATGGGCTATGGGCCTAGTCGCCTGAAATGAATGAATATTGTTATTATTTTATTCAGAGCTTGGTAAACCTTTTGTAAACTGGAACGCTGATCTATGCCAGACACGTTTAATTTTATTACTATTATTATTATTTATTATCAGGCAGGCAGTTGATTCAACTGATAGGTGCCTGTATCCTGTTGTTCTCTTCTAGCTTTTCTCTTTCAGGTGTTTATCGAGTCGGTTCTTAAACTGGTTCACATTTTGAGCTGATACAACGTCTACTGGGAGCTTATTCCACGCTCTAACCACTCTGTTGCTCAGGAAGTGCTTGTGAGGATTGTTGTTTGAGAAGCTGGTACTCAATTTTAAGTGATGGCCTCTTAGTCGGTCATAGTTGTCGCGCTCAAATAAGTTTTGGAAATTCTGTAGATCATAATGTCCATTTAAGATCTGATCTTATATTTCTATTATGTCTGGAAGTATGCTACAGTTTGAGTTAAATACTGATTGTGTTACTTGAAAGGGTGTTCCAGTGTGAAAGGCTGCTGGTCGACGCAGCCGGCGTCTGGCACTCCCTCGTCATCCTCCTCGGTCTGCATGCACCGCCGCAGCTCTTGGAACCTTCGCCGACCTTGCACAACCTGCGTGCAAACAAATAGTAGCTTATCACACTCTAACTGGAAAGCTCTCTCTATCTATGCATAAAGTAAAAAAGGTCCTGTTCCTATAATTCAGTGTGTCCTAATCTGAGGACTAGGAACCTATCTTAAAGGGTCCAAAGATAAAATATTATCATTTCAATAAAAACACTAGTTTTTATAGTTTTTCAGTTAAGTTATACGGTGTAAGGGAATAGAAAAAGGTTGGGGAAAATTGTTCCGAGAACAAAAAAATTTTGCAGGGCAACTCCACATTGGCAAGTATGCTTCACTTTGTTGTAACAACAATGACATAAGTTAAGTGACAGATAAAGACAGACAGAAAAACAGACAACTGGTGAGCTTAAAACTTTTCCCTCACTATATTAGCGGCAAACTACAAAGGCCGGTTTGACACGTGGGAGGGGGAAAGAATGATCGTTATTATAACGGAATAAGATTCATTTTCGCATTCACTTTTTTACATTCTTATTTTTTTAAACGGCCAATCTTATTCCGTTGTAATATGGTTCTTTTTCTTCCCCTCCCCCATATGTCAAACCGGCCATCATAGCATGCCGCTACTGTAGTTTCAGTAAAAATATATCACTAGAATATTTATCATCTGTACTTAAAGGACCTATTGACTCTGCTCTATTATTATTTTGAAAGAACTAACATTTTTAACAGTGGTTCTGTCATCTTCAAGTGCCACCTCGCTGGCACTGGCCTGAGTACTCGTGGACACCGTAGCTGATTGTACCGCATCTGTCTGGGCTGATGTACTTTTGTCCTTTTCTGGTGCATCCCCACTATCTGTCACACTTATATTCTTGCTTAGGGAGGACCTTCTGAAAAAGAAATCAATTTTTAAAGTTATTCAATTGGGTTCAGCCTTTAACTTTAATAAAAACTCATGAATACCTGTTTAGCAAGACAAGTAGTAACATTGAAAGGTGAGTAAATGATAACCAAACATGAAGGACCTGTACATGATGAATCAGAATAAACATCTAAGAGGGCATTCTTAGAAATTAACCAAGCCTCCATGTAATAGCAACCCTAGAACACACTTTTTGACACATCGAGTGATGAACTTGTGGAACTCTCTCCCAGAAATAGTGATAAAAGTCCTAGTTTTAAAAATAGACTTGACGGACATTTAAAATGTGAATAAATACAAGTGCAGTGATATACACGCATCAGCTCAAAGCTGCTAGTGTATCAATAAATAATAATAATAATAATAAGTGCTCCAACAGTGAACAGTTTTAAAAATAGACTTGACAGACAGTTAAAATATGAATAAATACAAGTGCAGAGATATACACGCATCAGCTCAAAGCTGCTAGTGTATTGGCACAGAGATAGATTATAGTCTGGAATAGCACATAGGCTACTTTTTTTTAAATTATGCTCGGACGAAGTCGCACGTATTGCAGCGCTTATATCCTACTTAATAAACACTCCACACAAATATGACATCAACTTGTTTAGTATGTAAACCGCATTCTTATTAGTTAATCATGTTTTGGTCTAATAACTTATTGTTTAGCTGAACAAATGAGTCTCGCTCCAATGGATGACTGTTTTTTGTCTGTAACGACCTGTCGCTGATGCCAAGGACGCGGCTCATTGCAAATTGAAACATCTGTTTGCATTACAAAACAATCATTTTTAAACTACAAAAAATCCACTTGCTACCCGAAAAACCTAATTATAAAACGGCTTTTTATCAACTGTATGCAGATAAAAACAAATCAGTGGCCTTAAAATGAGGATATAACAGCTACATTTCGAGATCAACATGATTTTCCTCACTTACTTGGAACCTCTAATAGGTGTGAACTCTTCAGCGTCATAAAACTCCTCAGAATCACTGCTGTCGCCCATTGTGAAGTAATAAGCATATAACAAGACACAAATTACCGATTCATGTAATTAAATTCACATTATATGATCAAATTGATTTTTTTATCGAAGAAAAGAACGAAAGTTGGGAGTACAATCGCTACCATTTATTTGACAATTCTTCTACAAAATGTGATGACAGCTGGCAGCTGACTAATAACTGACAGTGACAGTTAATATTCCATTTTACGCTTCCTACGGTTTTGGTTTTACACAAAGTTTACTTGGATAACCATGATGCCTAGGCAGCTCTTCTAAAATTCTTGTGGATACATCAAGGGTTTTGTATCTTCCATAATAACATATTGAAAAACATAACTCAGCCATCAAAGCTTCGTTGATATCATTTTGTAGGTAACGCACGCAAACGCCTGATACTTTATTAACGGCAATAGCTAGTTGGCTCAACTTCCTTTTTGTGTAATTATCAAATTTGATCCTGTTATTTCAAATATGGTAATTAAGTACCTAATACAATAG
This sequence comes from Drymonia ruficornis, assembly GCA_947859195.1. Taxonomy (NCBI): domain Eukaryota; kingdom Metazoa; phylum Arthropoda; class Insecta; order Lepidoptera; family Notodontidae; genus Drymonia; species Drymonia ruficornis. The sequence continues at coordinate 988,909 of OX401913.1, forward strand.
CTTAGCTAATTCAAGTACTCTATACTATCTACCTATTTACTTTAAAACCAAAATATTAGTCTCCCTAAACAGAAAAACGTTCGATCAATGCTTGATCGAACTGCTGTGTTGCTCATTTTTGCGAGTGCAGTTGGTTTGTAGTTTGTTTACTAATTCCATTTTAGAATAAAGATACTGGGTGGGTACTACCCGGGTACTAAATTAGGCACAGTAGCTTTTACAGACATTTCTATGTGTACGTATATGGCTACTTAAGTGAACCTAAGGTAAAATTTTCCTGTCTGTCTGTTATTTTTTTCAAGTTTACGAATAGGTTAGCACAGGGAAACGAATTAAACATTATAGACACTTGGTACCTACTTGTGAACCAGTCCCCTGTAATTTAGCACCCAAGTCAAAGTCGTCAATATGGCCAGTCAGTATTTAAACATGAACCTGTTTTAAAAACAAATCCTTTTTTTATTCCCGTACATTGTTCCCGTCATGGTGGCCGCGTATGCTTCCAACCCGAACTGGTATGGCGGCCTCCTGCCCCTGATGTCCTTGCGGCTGAGGTCGCGCGACACCTGAGATCCTGAAGGCAATGGCCTAGCGGGAAGGTCGCTAAAACGACCTGGAATAAGTGGCCTGAATCAACCGAATATTTGAGTCAACTGTTTAGATACAAAGATGCCTACGTACGTTAACCAGGTATTAGGTACCTACCATACTACTTAGTTAATTGTTGTTTAAATCTATACTAATATTATAAACAGAGAAGATTTGTATGGATGTTTGTAAAGTGTAAACTCAAAAACTACTGAACCGATTTCAAAAATTCTTTCACCATTAGAAGGCTACATTATACCTGAGTAACATAGGCTATATTTTTGGGATCTGGGACCAGAGATGCGATTTTTTATAATTTAAATTTCTACGCGGACGAAGTCGCGGGGAAAAGCTAGTTTCTTATAAATAAATAAAAAAAACGTTTAAAAACTGTACTATGGAAAAACTACGGAAAAACTGTAAAAAAAGCTGAGCACTTTTTTCCACTTTGACTACCTACCTATTTGTTGCAGTCGGGGGACTGCGGCAAATAGTCATATGGTGCGTTCCATTCACTGTTAATTTTGTTATTTTCGTCCACAAAAACTGTTAAAAACGATAATAATGATCACTTTCAGTACAAGTTGGTTCGAGTGGAACGACATTTATGAACGAAAATAACAAAATTAACAGTGAATGGAACGCACCAATAGTAAAATTATTTCATGTAATAACTAAAAACAAACATACATAGGTACATACTGCTAAAACATAACTCTTCCTATTTGCTTTCCCGTAGTCGGGTAAAAAAATAACGCCGATAAACACACTATGGTCGGGACTTCGGGAGTCGAACCCGTATCGATCGAAACCGTGCGGCCTATACGCTCATTAGGCGGTGGGGGTTAATGGGTTTTAGGTAAAAGTCAATTACTTTGTAAGTAAGTTTGTTTTAGAATATGAAATAGGTACCTACTGAAATCAATATTGTATTCTAGAAAAATGTAGCCAACGGTCAAACACGGGTTATTTGTTTGCTACCAAAGACTACCACTTGCTAAATGAAAACGTGGCAACTAGGTGAGGGATCTACTGATAACTCATGAATGATGCAATTAAATGCACTGGCGTGCCAATAACGATGATACAGTGTTTTTTGTAAAACTGTTTCATGAAAAAGCTGCACAAACACTTGCTGAGGGAAGATTAGTGTGGTTTTTGTCCTCGACATGCGTCATGCATACGACGCTGCTATAAAACTGTTGGTCTCCCTCCTCTCGTAGTTATTCAATTCCGCAAGTTCGCGTCGTCCGTTCGCACCGCGGTCTGTGACTTGTTTTATAGAAACACAAAAATATTTAGACGTAAGTACAATTGCCTCTTTATTATTATTATTATACTAACTAGTTACTTAGGTTAGTAGGCCTATATAGGTTACTTTGTGCTTTAAAATAAAATTTTGGTAACCTACAGAACAAACGTAGTAAGTGTAAATTTTTAAGTTGTTAGATTTGAATTAGTATTAGAAAATTTTAAGTAATTTCATCGTAAATGTGTAATGTATACTAAGTAAAGTAATAAAGTATGTGCCTTTTTGTATAGTGCCATTGTTTAATAGTGAAAATAATCAAGTGAAAATAATTCTGGTAGATAGTGGCGGCAATTGCTTAAAAAGTGAAAGGCTGGTAGGTAGATAATGGCATGTAAGTGAACCGGTTCACTTGATTGGATTTAGTACGCATACCGGAATCATTGAAACAGTTTAAACCAGCCTACGTGAAACTTTATTTTTGTACTAACTAGGTAAGTAAGCACTACTCAGCCGGATTTTGCCGGCCGGCTTTTCTGAAACCCTGCTAAGTAGGTAAATTGCAAGTTCTGATTTTTTAAAAATAAATTGAGTCTTTTGGATAAAGTGAATTATTAAGATCCGTTTCAAATTTAATTGTAGTTAATGATTTCAATCCCACAATACCTACTGCGACAAGGTCACACCAGTCAGTCATGAGACTAGCCGAACTAGCTGCATTTTTTGTTGATCTATCAATTATACCTACCACATAATAACATATATGTACCTATGGAGCCTCAGATTAGCCAGATATGGTAACATCTAACATCACCGCGATCGAACCACCACATTCATAATGTCTTTGTTTCTTGAGTTAAAAAACAACCAAGTATTAACTGCTGAACATCTGTAGTATTTTTATATGAGTATTGGTAAGTACCTATTTTTTGACAGCAGCCATGGAAATAGGTGCCTACATTACCTTCATATTGGTAAACCTTCGCTTCGGTAAATCAATTCAGTAAAGGTCATTTAATTCATTTTCCGCATTAAGTAAAGCTTTTTTGTTTGCCGCCTGACCTTTGGGTATCAATTGTACGTGATTCACCTTTGTCAAAGCAATTAAATTTCAGGATTTCCGCCAGAAAATTACTACTCATTGCAATTACTTTGATAAAGGTACCTAAGTACTTAGGAACTAATGATTGTGAGGCTTAGGGCGTGGCGTAGGCGTGTGTAGCGTTTAGGGCCTTAAGATTAATGGTAATTGATCGATCGTGGAATGTATTAAACTATCGATTTTATGTGGAAGACGAGAGTTTAATCTCTCTACCGTGGTTTAAGCTACAATTGATCTTCCGGCCATTAGAAGTACAATGCTAAGCAATCAGGGAAGAAGATAAGGCTTAAGCGGATTGTGAGTAAATTCATAATTAAATAAGTAAAGATTTTTCAACCATTTAAAGTTTCATTAGCAAAACAGTTGCTATACTTGAGCCATTGCTTGAGCCCATAGGTGTCATTTTGAAGCTATCTGATTGAGAAGTATGAAGGTCTACGCTCCCTCATGGTTGGTGCGATAAATCTGGTTATTGTTACTTACCTGCTTCTGCCAGCAGGATGACCATCGACCTGTACTACGTGCCCGGCTCGGCGCCCTGCCGCGCGGTGCTGCTCACTGCCAAAGCCCTCAACCTGAACCTCAACCTCAAAATTGTGGATCTGCACCACGGGGAACACTTGAAACCTGAATTCTTGAAGGTGAGTGGAAGTTTATTCGACATGTACCTTACCTACTTACATTTATATGTGTCATGTCATAACAATTTGTAAAGTTATTATTATAATTTAATAAGGAAAAAAACAGGTAAACTAAACAGCCTATTGCTTATGTGGGTTCCTCTCAGAGTAAGCAACATTTAATATTAACATACCTACTACTTAGAGAAGTAGGTAAGTAGATAGGTCCCTGGCTACGAATTCTAGTATAGGTGCCTGTAGGTACTTATTTTTCGATAGTTTTTCGGTACCATTCCGTAGTTTCTAAACTACAAATTTTATATCCAAACAAAATGCGTGGAATCTATGGTATTAGCCAGCGTTTCCCGTCCAACTTGTAGAGTCAATTTAATCCTAAAACCATGAGCTGAGAGTCTAGAATAGCTTGGGGAAAATCTGAAGGTCACCCACCACAGACGGCGAGTGATGTAATTTAGCAGTAGATAGCAATTCGAGATCGTTGAACCTTTATTGGCACAGTGTTATGTTGTACGTTTCCATTGCAAGTTGTAAATAAACTAATACAAATATGTACACACATAGGTACGTAAATGTACGTGCATCGCGAGCATTTCTTCCGCGCACATGCAAGTTGTGGAACGAACTCCCTCCCGAAGTCTTTCCTTTGCACTACAACATGGGGTTCTTCAAAAGCATGTTTACAGGTCCCTAAAAGGTCGGCGCCGCGTCTGCTCCCCTTAAGTTGCAGATGTCCTGGGCGGCGGCTTCCACTTACTATCGGGTGGACCGTCTGCCAGTTGCCATCCTTGGCTATAAAAAAACACACATGTACTTAGTAGAAGCAAACCTATTTTTTGCATTGTGGGATTTCTATATAGGCTTCCTACCCTGTGTCTAAGCTGTCTAGGAGAGGAAGTAAAAGGCTTTAATATTCAGGTATTTTCCCGCATATATATTAATCAATTCACGAGTAATTCTCAAAAAACTAAAGAACTGGTTTGACATGAGTCCCAATAAATTCTGATTGAAGACGTTATTAGGTTTTCGCGATATCAAACTTAGGCGCCTTTGCCTCGCACACAACAGCTGCAGAGTAAGTACGTGTGTAGGTACGTGTAGTAGGTAGGTACGGGGAAAAGCAATCACTGAAGTGCGTTCCTAGTTCCTACGTACAGAAAAAGTATAGTTATTCCTTTTTCTTAACTCGGGAAACCCTGACCAGCTCCAAAAACTAGCCCAGCCTAAGTAGGTAATAAATACCTACTGCCTATTCATCCTTGCGTCGCGTATCCTCAGTGCTGATTCACCATGCTGAACACCGTTATCTCTGTGGAGTGTTCTCGACTGTACAACGTCACACCTCGCCAATCTTAAGTACGCCGAAGATAGGACGAGAGTCGAGACTTACTGCTGATACCTATACCTATTTACTACTCCACCAAGCCAACTAGGCGCCTGCCAAATGTGACGTCACCCTCACAACAAGGCGGTGTGCAGGTGGGGACGCCGCATTCCACCCGAACGCCTAGTTGGCTTGGTGAACTAGTACTAATTTACCTGTTTTCCCCTCAGCTCAACCCCCAGCACACAGTCCCGACGCTGGTGGACGACGGGCTGTCGATCTGGGAATCGCGCGCCATCATCGCGTATCTGGTTAACAAGTACGGCAAGGGCAGCAGCCTGTACCCCGAGGAGCCGCGCGCGCGCGCCCTCGTCGACCAGCGCCTGTACTTCGACATCGGTACCGTTTACGGGAGATTCGCGGACTATTTCGTGAGTATACCATACCACTTGCAGACATATTAGCACCGGCTCTCCACCAGATAGAATACTTTTAAATGTGAACAGGTCCTAGGACTTCGCCACTCGGATCCATGTAAAAAGTATCGTGGGAGTATTAACCATTTCAGAAGTGAGAAAAAAATTGGGTAGGTGTAAAAGGATGGACACGATTTACGATATTTTTTTCCCTAAAATGTACCCACGGTTTAAACGGTGGACGGACGGACGGACGGACGGTGTTTTCACGGTCCCCCCGTGAATGAAACTGTGTTGTGAATTACCTGGCATATGCCAGGGGACCACGTTTCAAGGTTTCAAGTAGTCTTAAATAAATCAGTGGTGATGGCATCAACTACTAAAACCATAATATGTTCGGTGTGTAGTGTGTACATAGAAGCATAGCAGTAAATCTCCGTTATTTTCCAACAGTACCCACAACTGTTCGCCGGTGTGCCGGCCGACAAGGACAAGTTGGCGAAGATCGAGGATGCTCTGCAGCTCCTGAACACTTTCCTGGAAGGCCAGAAGTTCGTGGCCGGCCCCAACCTAACCATCGCCGACCTCAGCCTCGTGGCCAGCGTGTCCAGCTTCGAGGCTTCCGACGTCGACTTCAAGAAGTACTCCAATATTAAGAGGTTTGTTCCAACTTTTGTAACTTTATTCTTATTTTGGCTGCTTAGCAATATTTGTATGGACCGATTTATGACTGTTCTTCGAGGGCCAAACAGTTCGATACTCAGTGGCTGCCTACTATATACAGGTACTTAAAAAGTATAACGATTGCAGTGGCGTAGCTTGCCTTAGACGGGCCCTGTATCAAAATTTGTTGGGGGGCCCAAATGAAGGGTCAAGAATTTTCACACACGTTCGGGGCCCCTGTAGCCCGGGGGCCCCGTATAATTGATACGGCTGATACGGCGGTACCTACGCTTCTGAACGATTGTCATAACAGCCAGGTGCTGGCTAGTTATAATACATATAACGACTTTCTAATCTCAAAAAAAAAGTAACTGTACGCACTGGCTATTATGCAAGAGATACGAGATACGTATGTACCTACCTTGGGTTTCGCGTAAGTATTTTGAGATAAGCTAAAAGAGAAAGTAGGCTTATCAAGCACGCCAATCTAAACGTGAACATGTCACGCGATCATCATTTCTAGAAACAACTTTCAAAAATGTAAAATTTTGGGTTATTCCACTTTGTGCACCAGGTTGATATCACTTGGGTGGACAGTGGGATAAAAAGTCACATTTAATCACCTTGGAATCAAATCACGTGGAAAAAGTGAGTAATTCGTGTCGTTTGTACACCTCTGAATGAAAACACCCAGGTGAAAGGGGGGTGAAAAGGGGGAGTTAACGTTTTGCAAATAGAAGTTATATGTATCGTCCGTCATTACAGATGGTACGAGACAATCAAGGCCACAGCTCCAGGCTATCAGGAGGCCAACGAGAAGGGACTGGAGGCTTTCAAGGGCCTCGCCAAGAGCATGCTGAAGAAGTAACCCTCATCACATTCCTATCGGCTCCAATCATTCAGCATAGTGCTACAATTCCTTCGCGTGTCTGACAACGGCGCTACTGTTATGCGACACTGTTATTTTAAGTCAACAGATGAATGGAGCCGTTTCTATTATAAGTATTATAAATTATTATAATTTTATCATCACGTTCACGATTGTTTTTCCATACACCATTGCTTTCAGAATTTATTTTTGTAAGTATCCAATTATAGTTTTAAGGCACTTAAATAAAATGTTTAAAATTTAATTTAATGTTATTTTATTATGAAAGTAATACAAAATTCTTTTAACGTAATAGGAACATTACAAATTAAATTACAATTCAGTTTTTATACCTCGTATTTGGGCAATCAAATTCTTGAATTCGTGAATGCCTTTTTCATTTGCTTCTTCGTAGCCGGTCGCTGTAGTTTTTACCAGGTCGAACCACCTGTTGGAACGTCAATTTCTTAATAATAACAGTTACACGTAGGCGTTTAATAAAATAATTAGGTAAGGTAGGTAGGTATCATTATCTTAGGACCTTGAAAGCACCGCAGTAGGCAGGCAATACATAACCAAGCTGCCTCAAGGCATGTATTTTTTATACTTGAAAAAACGTTTCAACTCCAACCCATTGTATAAATTCTGACAGACACAATAGCGTCTTACCGTTAATTAACACTTATTTGTGCTGCGTTCCATTCACCGCAATTTTTGTTATTATCTTCCACAAAAACTGTTAAAAACGATAATAATGATCACTTTCAATACAAATTGGTGCGAGTGGAACGAGATTTGTGAAAGAAAATAACGAAATTAACAAAATTAACAGTGAATGGAACGCACCATTGACATACATGCAAAAAACAACCGACAACGATTTCAATTTAAACTTAAACTACAAGCAGTTATGGTTCAAAATGCATATCTAAACAATATTTTTAACATCCCTATAACTATACTAATCAATAGTTATCTAATAGTAAGGTAGGTGTATGAGGAGATACGTAGACACACCAAGGTCACCGACATAGCCCTGCGAGTTAGTAGGCTGAAGTGGCGGTGGGCGGGGCACATATCCCGAAGAACTGAACCGATGGGGCAGAATGGTTCTTGAGTGGCGACCACGTACCGGAAAACTCAGCGTGAGTAGGCCCCCCCACAAGATGGACCGACGACCTAGTGAAGGTCGTGAGAAACCGCTGGATGCAAGTGGCACAGGATCGGTCGTTGTGGAAAACCTTGGGGGAGGCCTATGTCCAACAGTGGATGTCTTTTGGCTGAAATGATGATGATGATGAAGGTTGGTGTTGCAAAATAACTTACTTCTGAATATTAGGGTAATTTTTCAAGGTGATGTCAGCAGCGTCGATAGTGGAGACGGTCGATACAAGGCTGAGGTCGGCCAGGGTCAGCTTGTCTCCGGCAGCGTACTTCACGCCATCGAGGAACGTGTTCAGGAATACCAGAGCTTCCTCAAGTTTCTTCAGCTGAGCCTCGTCCGGTTTCGCACCGCCGAATATTTGAGGATACTTGAAGAAAAAAATAATTAAGTATTGTCAATCCCTAAATACCAAAATCAATTTCATGATTAGAAAGTGATTGTTCGTTACTCCTACATAAGCAATTAGAGCCACATTATACCATACATCAAGCTCTAAAAATAAATATAACGCAGCCTAACAATGTCCCACTACTGGGCTCGGGCCTCCACTTATACAAGAGGGGTATAAGGCCTTTAGTCTACTGCATTGGCCTAGTGCGGGTTGGCGGACCTAATACTTAGGACCTGTTATCTCAGACATCCAGGTTTCCTTATTTCGTTCACGATTCAGTGTTCAGCTCAGCAGGCGATATTTGAAACTGCGATTCGCACACAAAATCCGAAAATACTAGAATGCGAACTCAGCTCCAATGTGTGTTCGACCAACTAAGCTATCACTTTGAGTTCACAAACCTGGATTCTAGATGGTACCTATATTGGTAAGTTCTTTACTCACGAAGTATTGCGCGAACCTCGGGTACAGGGTGCCCAGGTCGAAGTCCAGCCGCTGGTCTACTAGAGCCCTGAGCTGAGGGTCCTCAGGGTACAGGGCGCTGTCCTTGCCGTACTTATTCACTAGGTACCGGCTGATCGCGCGCGACTCCCACAGGGAGAACTCGCCGTCCACTATTGTGGGGACTGTATGTTGGGGGTTTAGCTGGAAATTAATCAACCTGTATAAAGTACGGTAGGTATGTACGTTATGTTATGTTAGAGTATAAAACTTGCAAAGTAGTTCCGATAGCCCCCTGCCCCCTACCAAGTATAGGTAAGCTAGGAGTGACTTCAAATAAGTAATCGGTCGGCGGTAGATTGAACCCACGACTACCTCAGTCGGTAAGCACGACGCCTTTTGACGATTTAAGCTTTTGGCGCATTGTAGACCTATCAATAATTTGAGTAGGTAGGCAATTGCTTTTGGAGATAACGCAACCATTATGAGGAATGTATTGCCATATTGTCAATTACCAAGATTCTGTAATTCTAAATGAAAGTTCCTCGGTATAATTACAGTTTTCACTTTCCAAGGCAAGCCGACAAAACGGCCCATTCCACGAAATGAAACACGTTCAATCAAACAATACGAATTCACGACCTTCGCAAGTCCGCTGTCCGAATATACTAGAACAACCACCAAGGCCGGCTAGGCTATGACTAACTGAAATGACTTGCATTTCCCTATTCACTCGTTATGTGACTCTATTCGACACCTGACAAAGAGGATAAAGTTACAAAAATATATTTTTAGAAGTATGTTCACATCAGTGGCTCCAGCCAGAGATGGGGAAAATTTAATTGCAATTAATTGCAAAAAATTAAATTAAAACTCTGGCTCCAGCCAATGACGCTTATCAAGATTGCCTGCCAAGTCGGTTCTCTGGAATTAAGGGGGTATATGTTGGTGCAGACGCACCGTGGCCCCCACAAGGTGGACTGACGACCTAGTGAAGGTCACGGGAAACCGCTGGATGCAAGTGGCACAGGACTGGTCGTTGAAGTAAACTTTGGAGGAGGTCTAACAGCGGTCGTCTTTTGGCTGACATGATGATGATGATGTTGGTATAGGGCTAGCAGACACTTCCAACCTTTTCTGGACATCCGCCTCCTTTACAAGAGAAAAATCCTTCAGTCCTATAGTAAAATGTATTATCTAGATTTGGTTATAGGGTGGAAGATTTCAGCGTTAACTGGCGGCGGAATAGCCCTTGTTGGGAGCGACTTGACCAGGGCCTTACCTTCAAAAAGTCCGGCTTGAATTGTTCACCGTCGCGCAAGTTGACCAGGTTTAGGTCGAGTTGGATGTTGAGGGCGGCAGCGACGAGCAGCACCAGGCGACAGGGGGCGGAGCCCGGCGTGTAGTATAACGCTATCGACATTGTCCCTCGTTTATCTGCTGTTATAAACAATTTATTTATTGCCGACATTTTTTAATCCCTTCTGTTATAGAAATAAACAAACTGGGTCCTAATTAACAGGGATTTTAAAAAACCGGCTAAGTGCGTGTCGAACTCGCACATGAGGGGTTCCGTAACACCATAAAATAAAAACGTCAAAAATATTAAGTTTCTTGTATGGGGACACCCTTTATTTTAGTTTTCGTATTTGTTGTTGTAGCGGCAACAGAAATACACATTCTGTGAAAATTTCAAGTCTCTATACATATATTACGCTTCATGAAATACAGCCCGCTGGCAGACGGACAGACGGATGGACAGCGTAGGCTTAGTAATAGGATCCCATTGGCACCCTTTGGGTACGGAACCTTAAAAACTCAGTCTCTATCAGTTGGAATTATTCCCGTCTGTCCTCTAAAAGGGACAAACAGGGATATGAGGTTCGACAGAGCAAGGGGAAAGACAGGAATTCTCTCTTGGGCGGTTGTTCCGACCGTGTTAAGGCCTTTTAAAGGGCCAGACAGGCATAATACCACGTTTCAAATAGTGCTACAACAAATTTAACTTATACCTTTTTGTTGCAAATAAGAACAACTAGATATCTATTCAATGTTAATTTTCACTCTAAAACTCTTATAATTTACATTAAAAACAAATTAATTTTCTGTAAAACTCACCTATCGTGCACTTTATACTGGCGAGACGCGATGTTAAACTGGATATTGATAAATAAAAAGCCGGTAACCTTGGACTGGTGTTATTGCCTTATTATGCAACCAATTTGTATAGTCAGACGATCGATAAGGCAGACAGACTCTCACGATCCGTCACGGTCGAGACTTTATTTTCTCGCTGGGTTATAGTAGCAACAGTCAGAGGAAATCCTACTCATTGCTTGTCGCTATTTATTATGGTGGCGCCGCTGGCTGCCGAGTATAACACGGTCAATCAATTAATTTCATGACAGTTATATAATAGATACATTATACTTGTAAGTTGGTTAATACCTCCACAATGTGGTGGTGTATGGCCACTCAAGCCTCTGATTACCCCCGAACGCGGATAAAAGTCGCGACGTTACATTATTATTATTATTTATTTGTAAGTTCAAGGGTTCTAGTTTTCTACACTCAAATATGATCAGTTGAATATTCAGCCACTAAAGAAATGTTAACGCGCTTACATTTATTTGTCTGCCACATACAACAGGTGCAGTTTCGACTAAAATTAAAACTCCAAGAAATTTACATTATATTTTATTATCTTTGTCTTTAATAAAGTAATTACAGGTAGGCACTAAAAAAATAATCATGCATATTGAAGACCATAATACAATAACATATTTCTTAGATACAACAAACACCGCACTCTCTTGAGATATAAAACGGCCTAGTACCGATGCCGGGAGTTATAAATAATCCGCAGCCCATAGACAACGATGGCACGGACATGGAACACTCGTCACTGAGTATTGTGTTCCTATATTAGCGAATTAACGGCATTAGATAAGTATTAAATCCCAATGAGACAGTGTACATAAGCGATTCCACGACTAGTCACGGTAACGGGGACAATCTCACTGTCTGCGTTACATCGCAGCTATTCATTAGTCCAGCGGACCACAACTAGCGAGGAACGTAACTTCAACATGACGCAAAAATAAACAATAAAAGCTTTCAATAAAATGTACATGTCACGCCGATTCCATAGAAGGCACGTATTCGTAAAAGAAAAGATTTCCTTTTAAAAAAGCTATCTCGTTACTTAGTAAAAACTACCAGCTAGTGTATTACAAAACAATTAGACGTACTTTAATTATGAAGCTATGATTTGTGTGCTATTAAACAGTGAAGTTTTATGCGAATTTCGTCAACCGGTCCATTTTATTGCTATTGGAATTTACGCCTAACGCTATGGAACGAATATATCAAAATCATAACAGTTTGTTTTAGTTAACCTTCCATCAATTATTTAATTCACTAAATAAATAGCATAACATGAATTATCTACTAACGAAATAAAGGTTTTACCCCTAAATAAAAAAGTTCAATTCAGGTATAAATTACACAGGTATAGCGTGTCTAGCGCCAAAATCAATAAACTCGGGTGCTCTCTATAACCGAAGCATGGTTCCTTTACTAAATTGTGTTATATTGAATCGTCTCTTCACGTTACGATAATTATTATAATATTTTTTTTACTTTATTCGTTCGGACACTAAATATCAATAATTACACAAAGCTATCTACATGAGCCACTCTTTAACCTTTTTTGAGTTAATGTTGCCAGGCCAAAACGACTGCCGTCATAGAATACTTCATATATTTAAGATTTCATCTCGTGTGTGGGCAGAATATTATCGCGCTGGCAACACAGTTATTATTATGTTGGTAAACACCATTGTCTGGGAATGATTCGTAATGATTGCATTTATATCTTCAGCCGCGACTCCTCGGCTCCGACATGAACTGGACTTTCTGAAAAATATTAACAGACAGTAAATAAAATGTTGTAAACAATAATTTATCAATTGGTAACACAGGTCTATAAAACTTCGACGCATTATACCGGTCGGACAGGATTATACTGGTCATTATAACTAAGGGGGCGTCCATAAATTACGTGAGGTTAAGGGGGGGAGGGGGTCGAGCAAAATCTCACCAAATCTCACGTGGGGGAGAGAGGGGGGGGGTCTCGGCAAATCAAACGTAATTTATTTTTACCGCAAGAAACAGTGTAAAATTGCAAGAAAACTGGGTTAAATTAAGTAAAACATGTTTCTCCTCTAGAATATAACTTTTTAAAAATCTCACGTGAGATTAGAGGGAGAGGGAGGGGGTCGAGCAAAATCTCACGAAATCTCACCAAGAGGGGAGGGGGGTCGAAAAATATCAAAAATCAGCTCACGTAATTTATGGACGCCCCCCAATATTCTCAGAGCTTCGCACGACATGCTAAACTTGCGATCCCGGCTATCATTCTCGTATAACAATCGTAATCATGCGTAAGCACGGGCAGACAGAAGTCTGCATAAATTCTGGTGACCGGTGTGCAAGCTATCTAAGGGCTCGTTCGCCAGTCGGCAGCTTGCTCCACTATACTACCACGCCTGTATGAACATGGCCGATTAAATATCACGGCTATTGGCGGTTTATCCTTGGTTTCAAGTGTCAAAGCGTTAGGGTAGGCCAGAAGAGCCATAGTATACTGGGTGAAATCGAAATCGTGGGCAATTTTTCAAACGGTGATTCTACACATGATTCATAATATTTAGGGAATATTAATCAACAAACCAATTGATAAAAATTTATTACCCAGGTAAGGTATAACAGTTAAATGGTTTGCTTATTTGCTTACCCCAGCAATATTTTTTTATCAATAGATTTTTTTATTTGTTTTCCCAAAATATTCTGAATCATGTGTAGAGTCATATTTTTAAATATTGCCCACGATTTCGATTTCACCCAGTACAATGCGTAGATTCTAGAGTGATAGAATAAAGTGTGTACATACATGATCGTGGTCTGGGCTGTTCTACTGGCAGCACTGCTTGCGCACGTTGTCGGAGTGCGAGGGCCGCACGTCGGCCGGCTCGGCGTCGGGCCGGATCACGTCGCCCTCCGGCGGGTCGCGCATCTGCTTCTGCGACACGATCCTATAGATCTCTGTACGACAAACAAACATATTACATTAACAACCGCACGACACACGGGTAAACCATTAAATAAAATAATAAATAAATATCCCCAGGCAACTGTGACCCCAGTGACACCCAGACCTGGGCAAATTACGGAAATTGCCGAAATTTGACTCTGGCGGGAATCGAACCCGCAACCACCCGATGCAGTGAGCCGAGCGGCCAATGCTCAAACCATTGCAGAGATCTTACATTGGTCCTTGTGAAAACAAGAATATAATCTGCTTAATAATGTAGTTTTTGAGATAAATCCTTCGTTCGAATATGACAAGTTATTTCGTTAAATAAGGAAGCTAGAGCGTGAGTAATATGACACCTTCAAGAAATACTGGCATGAATCTGATGACTGATAATGCTCCGGGCACCTCCGGGCTAGTCCAGGAGATTTTTACCCATCAGAGATACGTAATAGACTATAACAAGTACTAATTACTGATGTGAAATTGAAAATTGATCGAAATAGTTTCTCAGTAAGTAAGGAATTTATAGCAGGTATTCAAACCAGCGTGTTATAGCGGTATTGTGTTCCAATTGAAGATTAATTGGACTAGATCTTTATGTATTTCACATTCCTTCGTAACAGTTATAATGAGTGATAATAAGACGCTGTTGAGCATTGAATAAAATTCCAAGTAATTCTGAGACCTCAACAATCACAGCCTAGTTTGCAAGCCTTCGGAGATTTGAAGTTAGAAATGTCAAAAAATCGGTCGACTGACTTAGCCCTTTTTATCTAGCTCGAAAAACATACGACAGTCCCTCCTTTATTCATATAAATTATCGGTAATTAACTAAGTTATAGTGGTCTTAAGATGAGGGTTCGAAATTTGGTTGATTTTCTATTCTACTTTTTCTTTAAGTAAGTATGTGGACTAGGAATCTTATATTTAGATGTATGATTTTTGACTATATTATCATGAGTATCTTTAAATCCAAATCACGATTTGATGAAATTTTCTCGATAAAAAAAAAATATGAAATGAGCTCTAATTATTTACAATTTTCCTTGCTACCACGATGTTTTTACGATTTAGATCACGAAATTATTTCTAAAACATAGCAAATAATGATATCTAAACTACCCTTCAACCATATTTTAATTCATGAAGTAGTTTTTTTTTAATTCAAGAAAATGTGGTTTGGCGCTTACGTTGTTTATTTCCGAGCGCGCGCACAATATCGCCATCTCACATTTTAAGTACTTGAACTAACCATGTCTCTCTCTAACTTTGTATTGTCAGTGTCCAGTCGGACTTGTTCGACGTCGGACCTGTGAAGGATTTTTTAAAAAATATTACGAAAAAATATTACGGTCGTGCCACATTACAGGTACAGTACAGTATTTACAGTCCGCCGACGCCTATGATAAATAAATAAATATCCATGGAAATTATTTTACACATGACTACCTGATCCCAAACTAAGCAGAGCTTGTACTATGGAAACCAGATAACTGATATTACTACATATACTACTTTTTGTTTGTAAATACAAACTAAATATACACTTAATTACACCTAGACTCGGGACATGCGGACATGTTCATGCACACAAATGCATGTCCTGGGCAGGAATCGAACCTACGACCTGCACTGCAGCGTGATTTTCGTTTGCTTTTCCTTGTCTTGTGTAATTTCTTTTCATCTCTTGTCATTTTGTGTCATCTCTTGTCATTTTGTGTCATCTCTTGTCATTTCATAGTTATTCGTGTCATTTCTGTAAAAACTCCCTATTTCGCTTACTGTTATATACTTGCAGCATGGTCTTGGGCCGACAGTGGGAATACATTGCTTGTCAAAACAATGGAGTCGCTTTATTGCGTTTGTTGTAGGTATGGATGGGCAAGTAATAAATATATCATACATCAATAAATTATCGTAAAAAATAACATTACAGATATGGATAAGAAAATGTTTGTCCGTCCTATTCAATCTATTATATTATAAACGAAAGTAACTCTGTCTGTTACCTTTTCACGGCTAAACCGCTGAACCAATGTTGATGAATTTTGGTATGGAGATAGACTGGGTCTTGGCGGAGAACATAGGCTACTTTTTAGGGTTCCAAAGGGTGCTAACGGGACCCTATTACTAGGCCTACGCTGTCCGTCTGTCTGTCTGTCCGTCTGTCAGCGCGGGCTGTATCTCACGAACCGTAACAGGTAGAGAGTTGAAATTTTCACTGAATGTGTATTTCTGTTGCCGGTGCAGAACAAATACTAAAAATATAATAACATTTAAAAATAAATATCAAGTCTCAAACTTGATATTTTTGATGTGTTTATTCTACGGTGGTACGGAACCCTTTATGTGCGAGTCCGACGCCTTCAGATCTTATGAATGTTTTCTTGAAATAAATATAGTGTATTTTAACTAATTAACTGGCCAACCCTCAGGTCCTACCTACCATGTTAGGATCTTTTTCGTTCTAGCGGGTGTAAACCGTGATTTAACGAGTTAATGTGATAATTTTTGTATTTAAATTATTCAATTCAATGTATTTGTTTCAGACATAGTCCAATATTGATTATTAAAATTATTATAATTTCACAATAAATATAAAACAATAAATAAAAGTAAAATTAAATTAAAAATATATATATATTTATTTTTATTTTTCATGTTTTATCATTAAAATACAATATAATATAACATAAATTAAAATAAAATACAATAAAATAAAAACCTACCCCTAATTAAACAAATACCGTCCGCGTGGGATACTGGCTGCATGTCCTCCCTGTATTCAAGCTGTTCCTGTTGTCAAGCTAATTTTTTGAGCAAGGAAAGAGCCTGCCCTCTTGTCACCTGTGGCGGTAACCAGTCTAAGGGTGATTTTGATAGATAAAAAAATAAAGATAAAAAGATAAACAAAAAATAAATGCATGGTTAAATCAATAAAATTAATAAAAACTGAAAATTAAATTTAAAAAAATATTAAATATGGTAAAAAAAAATATTATGACACCGCTGATGACTTCATGATCGGCATCGAAGTTAAGTACCAAAGTATTCCTTTGCCTACGAAACATGAAAAAGATACTCATATCCGGCAGTCAGTCACTGACACAGAGTATGTACATTTTTACCCGACTACGGTGGGCGGAGGGGTATGATTTTGACCGATATGTATGTATGTTCATCTGCTCCCGTATAACGTCCAAACTATTTTTATCATAATAATTTGACTAATGAGATATCGTTGGACGCGTCTGGATCGTCCGCTGGTTATAGGCTATTATACGATCGAAATATTGTTATACGTATCTATCAGCATATTATAGGTATCGTTTGTCTTCTTTTGACTTACTTTGTCTTCAGCAATAAAAACAACATAGAAATTAAATTATTTTTTTCAAATACACTCGACATAAACATCCCATATAAAACGAAAAAAATATATTTGAATATTTTCATCCATTTCATCTATTTTAAAAGGTGCACTGGGACATATTATTTTAATTGTACGAATTAAACAATATTGTTCCTTCAAAAAATAACTATACTATAGTCTACTCCATAGCTGTTCTGTCCTAGCTAAGCGAGAGGGATATATCCTTCGGCAGCTCACGCGACGCTAGCCACACCCCGAAACTAAAATTCATTTTTTTCTTGTATCGTCTTAAGCCGACTCCATAACGAGAAATTCAATTAGAAAAATGATATATTAAATTGCATTCCTAGAAGTTAGAAATCTAAAAGAGCCCATTTAAGTTAGAACATTATGGTATGTTAATCTTTTTAAAACCAATACTGAGTCGAGAAACCTCGTCACTACGTTATGAGAATCTTCACTCTCAGCATTCCTTATTGAAAGGCAAGAACGCGTTTCCCCATCTCATCAAATTCATTTGACCCCGCAAACGTCCCATTAGACAGTGAAACGACCCCACGCCGGCACGCTAGCGTCTCGTAATTACGTAGTGCGTACTGGCCGGTTAACAAGCCCAATATATTCGATAATGGCGCTAATTCTGTTGCTATACAAAAACGTTCGTAATGTATGAACAATATAGCAATGATTTTTCTCATTTTGTTGGTACAAACATTAAAAATGTTGCCGTCTTGCTTATAAATAACGAGGAAGAACGGCAATCGATTTACTGCCTTTATTTATACTGGGTGAAATCGAAATCGTGGGCAATATTTTAAACGTTGATTCTACACACGATTCAGAATATTTAGGAAATATTAATCAAAAAATCAATCGATAAAAAAATATTGCTCAGGTAAGGTATAACATTTAAGTGGTTTGCGTATTTGCTTACTCGAGCAATATTTTTTATCAAATAGATTTTTTTATTTACATATTTTCACAAAATATTCTGAATCATTATGTAGAGTCATAGTTTAAAATATTGCCCACGATTTCGATTTCACCCAGTATAGATTTTTAGTCAGTATACAATGGTATTACAAAGCATTTTTAGGAACAAAAGTGATTTGTAATGGCAGTGTAAGTGCCATCATAACTTAAATTTGAGTGTTTATAAATAGTGAACCAAGAGAATTAGGACCATTGGGTCGGTGGTCGGACATTGACACTCACGGTGCCGATAATATTATCGGCATCTACGTTCATCACGTAGGTATATTAATAATACCGTCTAGCTGGAATCTAGCACACTGTTAAAATGGTTTGTATTTTTCTGTTTGATTAATCAGTAATAGATATTCATTACGTTCTTTTGATGTCACCGTCAAATGGCTAATCTATTGGCTACATGCAATCACGCACTATGTAGGAGAATATTTGATCTCTAATATTTATATTTTTAGATGTTTAGTCATATCCCAATACTGAGCGAGCTTCTGTTGTCAAAGCCAGCCTTTCTCCGCCTTTCTCAAAGGCTTCACTAAACATGCGGCAGTGTCCGGTAATAAACCGCGTCCTAAATGTGGGCGGACATTGACACTCACGTCGCCATATCGGGAGTGTCAATAACACGACGTGTTTATGATAATTCATAACTGTAGTTATGAACAACAAACATTTTAAGCATAAGATTATGAGTTTCGGTAGATCGTTTGTCATAATTATATGGTTTGTGTATAACACCGTTATTATAATTATAAATCGGCTTTCATTTAAATGTTCTCGACTGATTGGGAGTCTATATTACGGTCTATTATTGGGAATTGGTTCAAACATTTGCCAAACCAGCACTAGTAGCACAGCCGGCCGTGACTAGACAAAACGCGAGATAAATCGATTTTGTCTCATTCTCTCCCATGCATTAAGTAATAGAGAGAGCGACTCGGTGCGACATAATTCGTGACAAAAGTCTTGTCTTGGCGCGTGTGCTAGCCCTTCAGAGGTACATTCCTATCTGTTTCAAGTCGACATTTCTGATGTGTTTCTTGTTAGACATTATGTGTATTTAGTATAGTTACCCGTTAGTATGTTCTGGAATGCGGGCTCGACGTTGGTGGAGTCGAGGGCGGACGTTTCAATAAAACTAAGACCGTTCTTTTCCGCGAATGCCTTGGCTTCTTCTGTTGGGATGGATCTGCGGATGAAACGTATTGACACTTTATTATTTTGATCTTACATGTATCGAAATAAAAGACAAGGTGTCAAAACGATTCTCTTTCATCTAAAAGGTCGACGCCGCGTCTGCTCCCGTTCAGTTGCAGATGTCCGGGGCGGCGGCTTCCACTTACCATCAGGAAGACCACCTGCCAGTGTGCCATCCTTGGCCATAAAAAAAACCGACCAAGTGCGCACTTGGTCGGAATCGCACTAAAGGGTTCCGTACCACCGTAAAATATAAACAAATATCCCCAAAATGGTGATATTTAGAGTCATACGTTGAAGTATTTTGTATGGGGATTTTATTTTTAGTATTTGTTGTTGTAGCGGCAACAGAAATACACATTCTGTGAAAATTTCAAGTCCTACCTATTCGGTTCGTGTGGTACAGCCCGCTGACAGACGGACAGACGGACAGCGTAGGCTTAGTAATAGGGTCCCGTTGGCACCTTTGGGTACGGAACCCTAAAAACTACATTGAAGTAAGAAGACTATGTGTCACTGACCTGAGGTGCCTGAGATCGCTCTTGTTACCGACGAGCATGATCAGTATGTTCTGGTCGGCGTGGTCGCGCAGCTCGCGCAGCCACCGCTCCACGTTCTCGTACGAGAGGTGCTTGGCGATGTCGTACACAAGCAGCGCGCCGACCGCGCCGCGGTAGTACGCCGACGTGATCGCGCGGTACCGCTCCTGGCCCGCCGTGTCCCATATCTGGGCCTTTATGGTTTTGCCGTCCACCTGTGCACACAATCAACACATTGGCTATGTTAGTGCGGCATTGAAATTAAGCTTGAAACGCAATATATGCCGCAATCCTACTTCACTACATAGTATAAAACAAAGTAGCTTCCCTGTGCCTATGTATGCTTAGATCTTTAAAACTACGCAACGGATTTTGATGCGGTTTTTTTTTATAGATAGACTGATTCAAGAGGAAGGTTTTAGTATACAAATAACCGATATCCACGCGGGCGAAGCCGCGGGCATCAACTAGTAAAATTATAAATGCTAAAGTGTGTGTAAATGTTTGCTACCACGTATCTCCATGACTACTAAACCAATTTTAATGAAATTTAATACGTAGATAGTGTAGGCTATGGAATAAGACAGGTTAATCTTACACATCAATTTCCACGCGGGCGAAGCCGTGGGGCACAGCTAGTAGACATTATAGGCATAAAATTTGTTACCTAAGTAGTTAGTTTATGAAGACCTACAACTGCCACAATCACTCACTGCAATAAATAAATTAGTTTTTGCCACAAATACATGCTTAGCAACAGTTACTTTGTACCTACCCAATGTAATGAATACATCAATCGCAGATAAAAAATCTGACTGCTAGGTATTGTATACTCAAGGATCAGATATCAGCAAAAACTACTTCTCTACCAGGTCCTTGTTCATATAGATTATAAGAAAATGAAATAAAAACTCTTTAGATAAGTTAACAATTAGAACATAATATTATACTATGAATATTTCGTATCTAACTGTAAAAACAAACAAATTTTGCGTCTACATCCGGCGCATGCGGCACCCGAGCTCTCAGTTTCGACGTCGGAACGCATAGACATAATGTCATAACATGAGTGCTTGGGCGACGCATGCGAGTCATCTGAACGCACCAAATACCATGCACCATCACGATTATATTGCTCGAATGGTAAGACGAAGGTGGAAATGCCAACGTAATAACAACTTCACATGTTTAAATTTTCAAGCAATCTTTCGTTAACAAACATGTTCAAACCGAAAAGTATTTCACGCGTGGCGGCCGCATTGCCAGGTCGGTTTTATATTATGAACGAACATTACACCGATCAATAGAACTGAATAACGGTAAATAAAACATATGTATATGAGGAGTCACTCGTCGAACTTAGAATAGGTGTCATCAACGGCGGCTATGACGTCACGGCAGTTTGGGCCATAACAACTAAAGCTAGAATGTTAACAGGATATTTTTACTGTACTTTTATTTTTTGACATCATGTATGGACTGGAGTGTTCTGGAAGTGGTGTAGGTCAGATACTAAACTGCAAGTACCTATTTAACCCGTGTGGCATTAATTATACACCCGTGTGTATATCGAACAACACATTATCTTTTGTGCTTATAGTCGCTTATTAGATTTGACGATTTTAAATTATCATTTAATGGCAAAATCGCCGCCGTACATAATACGACATACCTAATCCGAACGGCCGCGCTCGAGCCATCAGTTTCTGACGTTATGTCTATGTGTCAACAAAACTGATTGCTCAGGCGCACCGCTCCTCTCTTCTAGACGCACCTATTGACACGCAGGAACATTGCTCTCAGTATAACATTGTCCCTCAGGTGGACACAAGCCACTAAGGAGAAAACATCTCAAAGTCGTACATTCGAGCATCTATCTTATTTCTTGGCTATACAACTCAGCAGAAAACGCTTTCGAAATTCGTAAAGTGAGCATCTTAATGAAAGCCTTGAACAGTTTAACAAGGAGAGCGAACTCTTCGGCGGTGACGTCACACTGGAATCGATTATCATGCCTGCAATCACGCCTTGCACAATAACTGAAGCTGGAAGCTATTGAAACTGGAATAGCTTCAAAATATCAAGAATGTTCAACGCACTAGCTTAATTTTTAGGAAATGTACCAAGTACAGATACCTAGTTTATAAAGTTTGTTTTTACTTTGGCAGAGGCCACCGCGTATTACGCGTCCGTCGGTTGGAGACCTTATATCATAAGTTTTTTTTTATAGCACTGAGGTGGCAAACAAGCGTTCGGCCCGCCTAATGTTAAGCAGTTACCGTAGCCTATAGATGCTTGCAATATCAGAGGCATTGCTCACACGCTGCCGACCTGAAGGTGAGTGGGACGGAGGGAATGGAGTATATTGTCATCTTCGTCTTTTTGAAAGCTTATTGAATGCCAACTTTACATGGAAGTGATATAACTTTAGGGCCCGTATTAATAAATCGATCTCAAGATTGAGATCGAACTTGAGATGCTGTTTTTGACAGATGTTCCATACATTAAACGTCAAAACTGCATCTTAAGATCGATCTCAACTTTGAGATAGATTTATAAATACGGGGCTACGACACATATTACGTGACTGCGTCGTCATAATGCATAAATGCATATGTGATTGTCTCGGTAAGCAATATTCAATAATGGTCAGATTAAACATGAGTAACAAGTGTTATCAGTAACTGATAACAAAATAACAGGTGAAAGATTATGTTCAAACAAGGTATTTAAATAGTGTTCAGAGTCTAAGGGCTGAGTTCACCAATACACAAACGGACTGTTACAGCAGTAAATGGACTGTCACCGGTACATCAAATAATAGGTTACTGCTCTAACATTCCATTGGTGTGTTGGTGAACATGGCCAACACAAATCATATGTTAGACAATACCAATTTACCTGATACCTGAGAAAAATCATTGCTAACCATGGATATAGACTTTTTATTCATTATGTGTGTATGACATAATAATAATAATAATATCCTGGGACATTTTTGTACACACGGTTACCTGATCCCAAACTAAGCAGAGCTTGTACTATGGAAACCAGATAACTGATATTACTACATATACTACTTTTTTATTTGTAAATACATACTTAATATACATATACACCCAGACTCGGGACATACAGACATGTTCATGCACACAAATGCATGTCCCGAGTAGGAATCGAACCTACGACCTGCAGCGTGAAAGGCGCCTCCGCGCCAACCACGCTAACGGGCTAACAGATTTTTGTAAAATAATTATACTACAAGGTATCTTATAAATCAGTTACTGTTGTATGTTTGGACTTGACAGAGCAACTCTGTAATACTACAGTCTGTACTACACTGTAGCTCTGTATTACCTAGTAATAAACCTCTCATTAGCATCAGTGTGTCATCAGTAGACAGGTCAAATGATTTGCCTTTTGCATGCACAAGACAAAAATGATTTTCTTTTGTCTGCGATTGCCGCATACAAGGGCGTAAACAAATCAAAGTCAAAGTAGTAGTCCTAAGAGTCAGATTTGTATTATAGTGTTATAAATAAATACTACCTACAATAACCATAATACATGCAATAACTAAATGGAAAAGTGTAAATGGTATGAAAATAATTCATCCCACATTCATCTGCTTATGTCATTATACATGGTCAACTCTACACATTATTTCCTGTTTCCCGTAGCATAGGTACTAACTCAGTCTTTGAAATAATAACACATGTATGATATAGCATATTCTCATCATAAAGCATTTCCACATTATCATAGTTATCATGAATGAAATGAAAGCAGTGAGTTAGAAAGTAAAGATTATAATCTTTTGAATTAAAATTCACTTGTGGGGCAAACAATAGATGGGATTCTTCATTGTTTGATAATACCCTGTATCTACCTGTCTACTTGTTTTGTTCCAATTATGGATATTGTATACCTAACAATATGTCAAAATGTTTGTAGAACATTATTGATGTTTTCAACAATGTCAATGTTTACGTTTAGTTTAGAAAAAAGTTTAATTTTTGTTAATTTTATACTTAGGCTAGGTTTTGTGGACATTGTTCACTTTAGTTAGATGGGGAAAAAAATATCAAAATCTTTCTATCAATAGCAATAACTTATATGCCAAGTTAGGTTTTTGATATTAATTTTCTCATCAATACCTTCACTATAGACAAAGAGAATCGAAGATCATTGGCATTACATTTACAATAAATATGGAAAGGCTAACAAAAATAAATAAATTAAACAGATGCAGAGTAAATTAAAAGATGAAATGTTATTGTGTGTTGCAACACCCAACCATTGCTTTGTTTAATCAACTCCAATTGAAAACATGTTTCACGACATTGTAGTAAAAGGTGCATCAATAATTAAATACCTAAACTATGTCATTCACACAGGCATCTGTTTTAATTAAAGAATAGCAAACAAAGGAATTTCTCTACAAACAATGACAGTATTATGAGCATCAAATTAACATTATTATTATCTACAAACTCTGCTATAAACAAAAAAAGTATATTTACCTCTATACTTCTTGTAGCAAATTCCACACCTATTGTGGATTTTGACTCTAAGTTAAATTCATTTCTAGTGAAACGTGAGAGCAGACTGCTTTTACCGACCCCGGAGTCACCTATTAGCACAACTGAAACAAAGAATCACACCAAGCTGTAAATAAACAACATTTTAATAATATTTTTGAGTCTTTTTTTGTTATGAACATAAAGTACAGCGATTAGATCATTGAATGTGATGAAAGGTGACTCACGAACAACGAAAATTTACGAGAAATCGATAGCAGTGACTCAATCAGCTGATGTAAAACAAACTTAGATTCACATAAAGAACGCATTCAATAACAACGATCTAGGGTTTTGAACACGAATAAGATAGAATCTAAGGCATTCTTATACAAAATGAAGCGAAAAATCATATCAATCACTTTTTTTCTACGTCATTCAGAGATGAAACAATGGTATTCCAAAGTCACATATCGTATCAAATTTCTTACAGTAAACGATGAATGCATGAATACCTGGACTTTACAAGATAGGAATAGTGTTACCTTTGAATAAATAGTCGTATTCGTCCTCTCTTGTGCCCATTTTGATTTATCTAGAGCTTGTTCTAATCGACGTCAAAATCGGTCAAATACAAACGTCAAGATCAAACGTAAACAAAAATAACTGGAGACACAAATATCACAGGCCTTTCAAACACTGCACAGTTTTCCAAATATCACTTATAAATAAAGATTAATTAGATATAAACTGGTTTCAAACTAATAAAATCCAAAATTGTCACAGAGACAAAATGGCGGCTTGTTATACGCCCTCTTGAAGTTCGTTCGAAAATCAGAACATGAGGAAGAACATTGATTTACTGAATAATAAATTAAGATGTTTTAATGTTGATTTTTATTTGGAATTCATAAAATATTGAAATAAAACAATCAACGAAAAATTATAAACAAAAGAAAGTTGCATCAATAGTATTATTCCAATAAGAATTAAAATTTTTTTTTAATATTTCCCATAAAATATATCAATGTTTTGGATGCGAAATATCTTCGGAACACACACTTGATGTGTCAAGTTGACAGTTATTGTGGACTCGACAGTGACGTTTTCAATCGCGCTTTTTTTCTCTATGGTGGTTTATGTTCGGAGTTTTACTATGGTCATTTAATTATCTCTGGCAGAAATGTTTTTGCACCACAGATAGGTAAGTAGTCGCCACGGTCGTATTAGGATGGCCCATCATTGATGGGTGAATTACCTTTATCATCTGACCTCCCCTGTTCTTTGGAGGGCTTGTTAAGCTAGCGGCCCCGGGTGTCATTCTAATATCTTTGATAGTCAGTCGTTATGGGCCTGAAACAAGAAATTTTACGAAATTTGGTCTTACCCTCAGTTTGATGAGTTGGGACGCCGAGGGCAGACTGATGGCCATAATTGCACTGTATACATTCAGTACCTAATCATCAAAATCAGGTTAGACTGAAAGCAGACCCCACCCAATGATGACCCCCCAGATGGCTGGGAAGAAAAGTGTTCTAGTTTTGTTACATAATTTATTGTACAAATAAAACTAGCATTGATTCCTACACAACCTACTTAAATATAATAAACTACGCTGTAGCAGCAACAACTTCTCCCTCGTCATCACTGTCCTCTTGTACTTCTTTCGACAGATTTCGACTGACGTATACAAATGGATCTATTTTGAGTTTCTCTGGCGACGGTGGGCTCACTATCAAGCACCTATAACACAAAAATAACATTAAATACAAATTAATTATTTTGAACAATTAATTTCCATTGTAATGACATAAAATCATTATAAAACAATTTAAAATTACTTTGTGATGAAGAGTCCATCTCTCTTAGGGCGTGCAGACTGCAAATCTTTCAGCAACGCGTCAATGTTTTCAGCTATTTGTTTTGGTTCCATATTCAACTAGAAAAGAAACATCAACATTAGGAATTATCTTCGCAACAAATTCCAAGACATAGTTTTATTGTGTTTTGTTGTCGCCGAGGTAGACCCAATAAACGGTGGCGTGATTACCTTGACGCTCATCTAGACGGATGGTACGAGAGTGCCCAAGACCGCGATCGATGGAAGAGGATGAGGAGACCCATGGGAGACCTTTGCCCAGCAGTGGGACAAAAGGGTGAAAAAAAAAAAAATTGCATACCCTGCCAATAGGTACTTCAACAAATCCATAGTTCTCCTGATGTTCATCCTTCACGACTCTGTACTGGACTCCACCAGCGAATTTCTTCACCAATGTCTTCAGGTTGGCGTCCAATGTGCCCGCGCGCAGGCTGGGGAATCGCCGCTTCATTAGGCCCCGAATGGGCACCAATTCTGTTAGGATGTTGGGGTGGGCAACTATGTAATCATAGTCGCCTAGTTTGATTTGGCCTTCCTGTAAAAAAAAATGGCACAATCATAACTAACCAGTTTCTAATGTGTATCCAGATTGGACAAATAAAGGCCATTAAAAATATTTATAAAGCTAGCTTCGCACGAGGCTCTTCCCAGGGTGCGTCCAGGTGCGCGATATCACGCACCAGGGGGGTTACTCCGAAATACGTCGCTGACGGATCGTCCGAAGTACGGATTCGATTTACGATCAAAACAATGTCAAATCGTAGAGAAAAACGAAAGAAGAAATGTCAAATCACGACAATCCGTCAGCCGAAACGTTAGGTTCGTATTTCGGAGTAGGCCAGCAGGTCTGTCATTTTGTCATTCCAAAATGCATAGTGAAAGAGAACGTATCGCGCACCTTTGAAGTTACATACATTTTTAACATGCTCGTCTGTGAAAACGCGAACGGCCACGGACCACCTCGCACGAGCGCGCACCGCAGCTTTGAAGTTACCGACTCGCCGCGGATCGGACGCACCACGACGAGCGTGTCTGCGCTACCGCGCACGGCCCTGTTCCCATTGTGCGTCGGTGCGGCCTGATCCGTGTCCGTCCGCAATATCACGCACCATGGGTAGCTAGCTTAACACATTTTTAAGCTCTAATTCTAGCACCTATTGTAGTGGGTGCTGGTGAGATCATGAGAACCTTACGTCCGAAAACTCAAAGGTTACTCAAGTATTGAAATCCCACTTGAGACGTCTTTTTCTGTATTTTTTTTTGTATGGCGCGTTGAGTTGCGTACGAGTGAGTATACGGCGTAAGAGTATTCAATACTGACCTGAACTTTCTTAATAAGTTCATTGCCGCCGGTGGTTGTGGCGCCGGCCTCGGTCGCCTCCTTGATTAGTTCGGAGCCCTTCACGAACGCCAGGATAGTCCGCTCCTGGTCGCGCGGGAACGGGTTCGGCAGGAGAGACAGACGCGTGAAGCTGTCCAAGTAGCGATTCTGTTGCAAGAAATGATACCTATACAACCTAATATGAAGGGATAGATCCAGTATTGATAAATATACTCTCTGTGTATGATATAAGGTCGAAAATTACATACATCTTCTAATTGCATTAGTTTTAGGATACCTAAAATTTGCCTAAGTCGAATCAGGTATGATATTTGTTGATTTCAGAGCTGTTATGGACAGTAGTCAACAATCAGGAATGGATGTCTACCAACCAATAGATGAAATATTTTTGTTGTCAACCCGTGTCATCCTACTGCTGGGCAAAGGTCTCCCTTTCCTTCCTCCACTCCTCCCTGTTTATGGCAATAGTGGGCCAATCCTTCAAATAGAAGTCCAACTGTGACGGGCCCGTTAGCATGGTTGGTAAGGATTCTGCCTTTCACGCTGCAGGTCGTAGGTTCGATTCCTACCCGGGACATGTATTTATGTGTATGAACGTGTCTGCATGTCCTGAGTCTGGGTCTAATTATGTATATTAAGTATGTATTTACAAACAAAAAGTAGTATATGTAGTAATATCAGTTATCTGGTCTCCATAGTACAAGCTCTGCTTAGTTTGAGATTAGGTAACCATGTGTAAAATAATGTCCCAGGATATTTAACTCATCCTGCCATCATCTTCTGGTGATGACATACTTATGACACATTTATTGCATAATGCAACTTTCGCAGAGATCATGTGTAATGATTGATTTTTTAGCTTTTTTAACATAAGATTAATACCTTTTTAACAGCAGTCATGTCAAACTCAATTTGTGCTGAAACGAAAGCGTCGGGGGCATTGTACATAGTGGGGTGGTGGGTCTGCTGGTGTGCACGCACTGCATCCTCGGCCGTGTACACGATCCATCGGTAGTACTTCAGTGGGTACACATTGTCTGTTGCTAACGGCTTGTGTATGTCATCCGTGTGCTTGCTGACATTCGTCTTTGCTATCCTGAAATTCAATGTGCCTTGTGCAATATAAACAAAAATATTATTATTTATAGTAGGTAGGTATCGAGGAATAAGATTGATGATAGTTCTACCAAAATATACCTAGTCGTTTTCAAGAGATTTTTACATAGTATCACGACTGTGCCACACGCTGTAGTAAGTACAAATAATAAACAACATACCGATCCTTTCCTCTCTGGTTGTGAGGAATGAAACCAACTTTGGTGACTTCAACCTTAACCTTCTTTGCGCGAGCCTTTGCTCTGGTGCCTTTACGAGCCGCATAGTACACAGGGGCTGTGTGCAAGGATCTCTGAAAGGAATACTAAATGAAAGTAAAACAGAAAATAATAGGAATAATAAAAAGTTAACCTACCCAAATAGCTATTCTATTCTTACTAGATCTAATGATAAAGCTAGCTTGTATATTGGTTAGATGGAGAGGTAATAAAGAACAAAATAAATGATCTAAGTAGGTATATATTCAATTTTATGAATACTTTTATAGATATGTATGTATGTGTTATTGAGATTATGTAGGTTTTTCAGTAGTTTATCAGGTAGTAGTAGCTGTATAGCAAATAATATACTTACCAGCGTTGTAGCATTCGTTTTATAAGATGTTAAAGTGGTGTTGATGATAGAACCTGAAAATAATTAGAGTTTTAGTATGTAATAGCTGTTGTAATAGTGCCAGTTTATGGATAGTACAATACGACACGTACGGAACAGAGTCCCAGCCATGATTTGGCTTATAATATTATCTAATTTTTGATACTTTTATTTGATATATTTTTTATTTTAATTTATTTTCCGATTTAGCAGCAGTATTTGAGGTTATAGCATAGACTAGACCACCTAGACCATAGGCTAGACGGAATATATTTTTTTACTCAAAATAGCAAAAACAAAGAGTTTAGAATTCACAGTCAAACCATTTGAAGTCTTAGACCATCTAACTTAGGGACCCGGTACGCGCATAATTCAACAAACAAAATTTTCTGTCAATTCCTGGGGGAGGGGAGGTAACCACTACATTAAAAGTGACGCACACTTACTCAATTCATTTTGTGTCATTATGAACGCACACGTATATAAATCTTCAACACTAGTAAATTTTACGCACACTAATAGATCAAATACGTCAACATACAACATTTTACTACTGTAGGACCGTCAGTGTAATAGGGAGAATACCACTATCGATATTACAAATTAGCTATGTCGATAGTTTCATATACTCATATTAATTCAAGTGTATGAATTTTTGTCAGCATAATCTTATTTCTTTTTCTGAAATAAAAAGGTTGAAAGGAAAGTGTTGAAATTATTTACCTACACATTATTTTAACATTAAAATTTGGAGGTTAAAATCTCGCAAACGATACGTCTAATAATGACCGTTCTGAGGAACCCTTATTTCATTTGAAAATATATTTTCATCGATACCCCACATAATGGGGTACGTAAGAAAAAAAAACATCCCCAATTTTCTTGTACCTACCTCTAAAATTTAATTTCATAACATTTTATAATTTTGGAATGGAGATTTCTATTATTAATATATTATTGAGCCAAATTTCATGAACTTCCGTTAAGAATTGTAGAAGTTTGGCACTGTGACAGACGGGGACAGACAGACAGACGGACTGGATGATCTTATAAGGGTTCCTCGTAGGGACTACGGAACCCTAAAATCACTCTTTCGCATTTATAATATTAGTAAGGATTTTTATTTAAAGTCATTTAAGATATTATGGAGATAATTTACAAACATAATAGGTATTATTATACGAATGTACACTAAAATAATATACTTTTATCGATACCGGTACGAAATCATAAATACACACTACTACATCACTGTTCAAATCAAAAATTATAGACCAGTAATCAATTTTGCATCCCCGACACTAGTGCTGCGTTCCATTCACCGTAATTTTTGTTATTTTCGTCCACAAAAAGTGTTAAAAACGATAATAATGATCACTTTCAGTACAAGTTGGTGCGAGTGGAACGTGATTTGTGGTCAAAAATAACGAAAATAACAAAATTAACAGTGAATGGAACGCACCATAGGACGACTGAATAATTTTGATACATGATTTATTATTCACATTATTTATTATTCAAAACGCAAGCACTTTTATTTTTTCTATGATGTTGGCCAATAAGATAATTTATTTCTTATATTTTTATGCCTAAGGTGATTCATCGCCTCAGTAGCAGACGCTGCCTGCTTCTGGGTCATATGGACCCGAAACAGCGTCAGGTTCGATTCCGTTTATCAAGATCAAGAATTTATCGAGATTATATTTATCTGAATTGTTTCGATAGTGGGGGTTTTTTGTTTCAAGATGAGTTAGTTATTTTTTTTTGTATTTTAGGGAAATAAAACAAACATGTCATAGCTGCTGCGTTTTTTAATTAACAAGAGTGTATTAACAAGAGAATAAACTTAGACAGACCTGGCAGTTACAAAATGTTGATAAAGCTGAAAGAGATGTTATACATTCAAAAGATCTTCGTCTAAATATTCCACTCCTGATAAATCCATATATTGGCGTGGGCCTGCCGCTGCCTCATTAACTCATCATCATCAGTCTCTACAGCATTGCTGTCATCTTGAAGATTTATTATTAATCGATTAATGTCATCATCGTAAAGAGCAATCTTCGACTATTCTTCTAACGGTACCTGAAAAATAAAATAATTCAATAAAAGATCATTTCTTTAATGCTTTAAGATTATTTGTTTATTTAGTAATTAAGTAACGATGTTAATTGACAAGCAAACATAATTAAATAAAGCAATACATAAAAATAATAAAGTATCAAGTTTGTTCAATCGAATGTACCTCTAAGCGGTCAATGTTTATTTCCTGAAAAACCGGTAAACTGAAGCTTTGAGCCTGCCTTTGTTTACAATAAACACGTTATTTAGCTTAAAAACTGTAAAATAAACTGCTGACATACCTATAATATCAGCGGTTCTTTGGTAAACATGGTCGAGTTCTGACAAAATATTTTGCACCTCAAATTCCGCGAGACACCGCCTGTAAACTTTGTAAATCACCTCTCTCGCTGAATTACTAATGATTTATTCATTGTAAATAGTTTTTAACGTTCTGCGACTGGTTTATCACTGCGTAATTAATTATTTATCCGTGATTTACCCCTTTGTTTACAAAATGCGACGTAGTTGTCAGTAATTGACGGATAAAAAATACATGTCTATGGTCACAGTACACTATTCGATTAATTCGTACTCGATTTATTGTATCGATAATGATTTCGATTCTTATGACATTTAATATTTTAATGAATTTAATTGAAAAATGGCATTAATTACATCAAAAATACTTACATATGAAATGTAACTCCATCTTTTTGTATATTCATATTTTTTGTATTTTCTTTGCGCACGTTTAATGGCACAATTCGGCATTTTTCAAGGAGCACTTTACACCGCGAAAACGATACTTACTCTGATCAAATCGATTTCGAAAACAGTTTTTATATACGTGTCAGAGATTTTTGGTCCTGTACCTATAGAAAAAAGCTAGAGGGGAATGATCATGCGAAGCGTATCCAGGGTAGCTAATACATCCATGTTTGAAGTCCACCAGGGCTTTCATTAAAACTAAAATAGAAGATAAAAATATTTTGCTGAATATAAAACGGGTCTTCTAGAGCTATGAAAACTATTGATGGACGTTGAGCCTACGCATAGGTACCTAGGTAGACGCTTTTTTACCGACCCCGGACCATAGATATATTGGTGCGGACGTACAGTAAGATGGACCGTGAATAAGGCCCTTTACTTAGAGTATAGTCAAGCACTCCGAGGTTGTAGGAATATCATTATGTCTTGTCTTTGGTCTCATTCCAGTGTTGCCAAATGGGGGGGGGGGGGGGATTCCCTGCAAATTCGGGGGCTTTTTTCGCCTTTGGGGGGAGATTCGGGGGGACGGATTCTTTGGGGGCATTTTCGGGGGGAAAAAAACACGGAGGATCATCAATACCTACTTATTTTCAGTAATAAAGTCAATAAGTAGGTATATTAATTCAATTAGTTCGATATCGTTTTATGACGAAGTTTTTGAAAGAGTACCTATTTTTGTTTTTGTATAAAGATGAAAATTGAAATTTCAAATGAGTAAAAACTGTTTTGAAGGGTTTTTTTCTCAAAAAGCTAATTATCGGGGGGATTTTGAAGAAATTTGGGGGGAAACTCACATGGTCATCTGGCAACACAGTTTCATTCGATCAAAACTTCAAACAAAACTTCGTTGCCGGAAAGTTGAGTGTTGTTCGTTTACAAAAAAAGATTTTTCGTTATTTACAAACAAAATGTATTAATCAATTGAAATATTACAATATATAATTATATTCTAAGTATAAACAATCATCATGGAGAAAGTTAACAGTACTTTATTAGCAATATCTTTGTGCGCATTGTTGTGGGGTGTGGCCGGTCAGTACGAATGGCAAATTCGTGATGCTTTCGACGAAATACGAGGTAAACTCGACAAGGTATCGGCCGATAACTGCTATATCACACATCAGGACGACCTCTACCTGCCAGAAGACTCAGTTTCACACCACCCCGACGTGAAGGAAATAAACATAAACCCAGTGTTCCCGAACCGTACCGCTATGCTACATATCCACAACATGGCTATGAATAGAGCCTTTTTCTGGAGTTATATTCTCCAGTCGAGGTTCATACGGCCCGCGATCAACGATACATACGACCCTGGTATGATGTATTATTTCCTATCATCAGTAGCGGATATAGCAGCGAATCCATACATTAACGCCAGTTCGATATATTTCTCACCGAACATGTCTTACACGTCATCGTACCGAGGATTCTTCAATAAAACCTTCCCCCGATTCGCTCCAAGAGCGCTTCGAGCTGATGATTTCAATGATCCCGTACATCTACAAAAGATATCGACGTTGAACACGTTCTACATTGAAGATCTTGGTGCATTTGATCCTGAAAGCTTATCAAAGGATTATACGTCCGAGTTCTACAGGATTAACGAGTGGTACAAGAAATGGTTGCCCGATAATGTAGAGAAGAGACATGATACAAAGACAACATACCAAGTGGAGATCAGATATGCCAATAACACAAATGAGACATTTACGTTCCATGGACCTCCTGGAAATGATGAGGTTTGTATAATAATGCTGCGTTCCAATCACCGTAATTTTTGTTATTTTCATTCACAAAAACTGTTAAAAACAATAATAATTATCACTTTCAGTACCAGTTGGTTCGAGTGGAACGACATTTATGAACGAAAATAACGTAAATTACAAAATTAACAGTGAATGGAACGCACCGGTGGTTTCTTTAGTTTAAAATAGATGCCAGGAACAAATACTCTGTTGAGCATGTCTCAATGTTGTGTTCCATTTCAGAACCCCGGCCCGGTGAATTGGACTCGACCCTACTTCGACTGTGGGAGACTTAACAAGTGGCTCGTGGGGGCTGTGTCCCCTGTTGCTGATATATACCCGCGACACACACAATTCAGACACATTGAATACCCAACGTGAGTATATTTAACATCTATCCTCTATTTTTATTATCCATTATTTACATCAGATTTAAAATAATGGGTTCTTTCACATACATGTTTGCAAGAAAAACCATTGGATATACGGTTTCACGATTGTCTTCACATTTCATATTGATGGCACAGTTTATGCCAAGACAATAAGCCATAAAAGATGTTTGAAACCTGTCTTTAAAACCATTGCAATTGTTAATACTCCCATGTAAAAATGAACTCTATTCTATAGTGAAATAAGGTTAATATTTACGAAACTAAAATTAAAATTTAAAAATTTAGATATATTTTCTCTTCTTCCTAGTTCCCTCAATTCTGAGGATCACGACTATTGGGGATGCCCTGCCAAATGACTTGGTCATATGCACTGTGTACCGCCTTATAAAAACTACCGCCTACAGCGCTTTTTATCGTATCGGACCATCTTGTTGAACATAGAAACATGTTTATTGGACAGGTACACGGCAGCTGTTGTGATGGAGATGGATTACGACAGGATAGATATAAACCAGTGTCCACCCAGTGAAGGGAATGACAGACCCAATAGATTTGCTTCAACTGCAAGATGCAAGGAGACTACTGAGGTAAACATTTATACATATCACAAACAGTTTGAGATTGTATACAAGAAATAATAAAGTGAATTTTTACAGCATGTCTTGTTATAATCTTTTTTTTTACACTAAGTTCCAAAAGTAAAATATTTGGGAAGCTGTAAATATTTTAATAAATAATGGATTAATTAGAGTACCCACTTCCAACCATTGTAAAGTGAAGAGGCAGCCCAAAATAATTTCCAGTATTCAACAATAATACACTTGGCAATGAATACCAATTTGTGTGTGTCAAGTAATTACAATAAATTATCAACACACCACAACACACCTTCCTCATACAATTACGTTGTGAAACTAGCTCCCTGATGAGGTTTTCCCAAGAGATACTATAACATGAAGTTCTCCAAGAAATTTTTATACAGGGTCGGCAACATGCAAGTGATGCCTTTGGTATTGCAAACGTCCATAGGCAATGCTAACCACTAAGCATCTGGCGGGCCGTACGTTTGTTTGCCGCCTCAGTGGTATAAAATCCAACAATGATCAATTATTTTTTTGTATACACGGCGAAAATGTTCACCACCTGTCACGTTGGGTTCTGACTATCTGGTGAAACGTGGGCTTTGAGTTGACTTAATACCTCCACAATGTGGTGGTGTATGGCCACTCAAGCCTCTGACTACCCCCGAATGGGGATAAAAGTCGTGACGTTATACCTTATACCTATGATCAATTTTTTGTGCATCAGTATTTTAGAAGCCAGATTTAATTATTACAACAAAATAAATTCTACAATGTCAAGTCCAGCATTTACATGATGTCACCTATCAGGAAGCAGATTACATGATTTATTTATGTGCAGTGTGAGCCGCTCCACGGCTGGGGCTTCCGGCGCGGCGGCTATCAGTGCCGCTGCAGCCCCGGCTACCGCCTGCCGAGCATCGTGCGACGCCCCTACTTGGGCGAGATCATCGAGCGGGCGACATCCGACCAGTATTTCAATAACTTCGACTGTAAAAAGATTGGCTGTGAGTATAGATCATGTTGTAATGGTGTTTCTCCGATGATGTTAACTCTAACACTTATCTATTCCGGTAATATAAATGCGGATGATGTTATGTTGAAAAGAGATACGAAATGAATCCCAAATAGGTCCCTATTCATCAAATAAATAGTAATTTTGGCTACAACATACTTGGGCATACCTTTGTAATAAAAGCTTGTTTCATCTCGAATCTAACGATTTCCAAGGACACACTACGTGTTCCAGGTAAGGTTGCCATTCTAGATCCTTCCACAATCTTTCTTGGTGGTAGAGCCAAGCTGTAGCCAATTGACTGCAGTTCATATACGGGCTGGTTCAACCGGGGTAGTCCCTCTCACAGAAGATCGGCGTAGAGCAGCTATTACAGCTGCGTTTCGTACGATGAGTAAGAGCCGAAAGCCCCACCCCCCCCTTCCCCTCCCTCCTTCTCACTCTCCTTCAGGTCGGCAAAATGCCAGCAATACTTTTGGTATCTTCTTGTTATCGTATGGTTAGTGGCCCACCTGATGTCAGAGTTGTTCAAGCCGCCCGTAGGCCTCTGACAAGGCTTAACGACTGCTGCCTAGATGTCATCTATCGGGCCCGAATTAAGTGCCCTCCGAAGCACGCCTTTGATGCCTTTTGAATCGTCTATAGGCTACGGTAACTGCTTAATATCATGTGGGCCGTACGCATGTTTGCCACCCGTCTAATAAAAAATAACTATCCAGGGATAAACCGTCTGCCGGTGAAATGGGAGCGCGCGCACCCTTTCCTGCGCGCGATATACATGGACCGGCACTACGAGTACGTGAACGCGACGCGCGGGCCCGCCGCGCTGCACACTGAACGAGTCAACCTGTACGAGGTCCTCAACTTCATACGAGGCGTGCAACCCAACAACTGTTCCTTGTGAGTACTCCTGCCACTTGTCCATTTGTTGTTTTCATGTTATTTTATTTTTAGTTTATATTAGACAAGTTTACTTTCAATATATATTTTTAATAATAGCTTTTTAAATCATGTAAATAAAAAATCTGTGTTCTTTTTCGTTGAATAAAAAAAACCTCTCGAATAACTAATGATAATTTTAAGACAATAAAGTCTCTGACCACCACATCAGAGGAAGATCGCGAGCTGGGCCAAAAGCGCCTGGACTAAATAAATAAAAAAATCAAATTAAAAAAGTACACCTGCCCCCCTAGACAAGTGGCTTTGTCTACAAGCTTTCTTCTTCTTCTTCTACGGGCGGTGTCCACAAATCGACGACTAGGTGCGCCTGTTTTGTGTGTGAGGGTGGTGGGCCGGTCACTCCAGCCATCCCAGCTCCAACGGGAAGTTCCTAAGGTGGAGCTGGAATACAAGTCGATAAGTAGATCCCGTGACTTATGTCATTTCCATACATGAAGCGTAGCGATTTGTAGAAACGCTGGTAGACGACAGCCACTTGTCTAGAGGGGCTGTTACGCTATTGACGGCCCTTATGCTCGCAGTGTGACCCAATAGGTAAATAGTTAAAATAAGAACGTCCCGAAAGTTGTTGAGGTCATGTGGAATCTCGACTATTTTTCTCTATAGATGTGATCCAACCAATGCTTTTTTGCATTGAGAATATATTCTTTACAGTTTCACCACATGATGAACATCTAATGCGCTTCTTTGCTTCAGAGGCGGTGTTGTTGTATCGATGCAGATTACAAGCGATCGTTATTCAAATGTCTGTTATTTATTTTGCAGGTATAATCCAACAGACCTATTTCTGAATGGCGACATAGCATTCGGCGCGGAGGAGCAGTTTGAAAATCAAGCGAAGATGGCCGTCCGACTGGCTAACTTTATCAGTGCATTCTTACAAGTGAGTACAATGAGAGCTGTACATAATGTTTAGTTAAACGATTGTGCATTTTATAACTAAATATATATTGTAACAGGTGTCGGACCCGCAAGAGGTGTTCAGTGGAAACAGGGTAGCTGACAAGCCTCTAACGGAAGATCAAATGATTGGAGAAACACTCGCTTTAATACTTGGCGATTCGAAAATTTGGTCGGCAGGTAGACAAATAAATTAAATAAACAAATTACAAGTCATTAATTAAATGATGCAGGGACTTCTACTGTGTTCTTTATCTTCCAGGAACATATTGGGATAGAAACAAATTTACAAACAGAACGTTTTTTGCGCCTTTCGCTTATAAGACTGAATTGAACACAAGGAAATACAAACTTGAAGATTTGGGGCGATTGAATAAGACAGGTGAGGAGAATTTACATTTAAGAGTAAGGTACTGAAAAGGCGATGACGTTTGTAGCGATTTTTTTTTTTTTTGTTGAATAACTAACGTCTAAATTCGAACATAAATTACCAAAAACATTTTATTCCTGATGGTCTGAAGTTTAATTTAGTGTATTTTATAAGGCGCATGGGCCAACTTATACATTAACAATTTTGCGTATGTCACCGTTTTGAACCTTAGTAAGCCCGGTTCTTTGCAATAATACTAATGAGCACTATGGTCTGACCGCAACCGATGTACCGCGCCTTAGGTACGCGAGCGGCGAGACGGAGGGCATTTTCACACTCCCCACCTCCCGGCGCATACCGAAGGCGCGGTACAGCGGTTTCGGTCAGACTATAGCTAAAGAACTCATTTGGGTTGTAGTTACCTAACAATGTAAAAGGTAAAATATTATTACAGAGGAAGTATACACCAGCAAACCTTGGTACCAATTCCTGAAACAACGTTGGTCGACCAGCTTCGACAACCTTGAACAGTTCTTCCTGAAGATGAAGATAAGAGATGATGTGTTGGGCCAATATTTGAAGAGATACGAACGCTACCCCACGTACTATAGGGCGGCCAACCTCAAACATGGACACTGGACGAGGCCTTATTACGATTGTGACGGGCATGTGAAGCAGTGGGTGATCACATATTCAGCACCGTTTTTCGGATGGGATAGCGTTAAAGTGAAGTTGGAATTCAAGTGAGTTGGTTGATTATTTGCCTGGTTTTCAAGTTTCTGCCATCGTAAAACTTGATAGCACCTCGGTACTTACGTCACACACATACTTATCGAAAAAAAACCGCCCAAGTGCGTGTCGGACTCGCACTTAAAGGGTTCCGTACCACCGTAGAATATCAAACATCTCGAAAATGGTGATATTTAGAGTCACACGTTGAAGTCTTTTGTATGGAAACCGCCCATAAGACAAATAAGTTTAAAATATTACGTTTATTGTAAGGGGACCCCCTTTATTTTTAAACTTTTTTTAAATTTTAGTATTTGTTTTTGTAGCGGCAACAGAATTACACATTCTGTGAAAATTTCAAGTCTCTAGCTAGTACGGATCGTGAGATATAGCCCGCTGACAGACAGACAGACAGACAGACAGCGTAGGCTTATTCATAGGGTCCCGTTGGCACCCTTTGGGTACGGAACCTTAAAAATTGATATGCAATGGATCTTTTTCTTCATTTGTACGCGGCGGAATAATCATAGTAGTTTTAATATAAAAGGCCATTATAGTTGTACGGCAAAAGCTGTTTACAATTAATAAATGTTTTCTTTTAGGGGTG
Source organism: Drymonia ruficornis (assembly GCA_947859195.1). Taxonomy (NCBI): domain Eukaryota; kingdom Metazoa; phylum Arthropoda; class Insecta; order Lepidoptera; family Notodontidae; genus Drymonia; species Drymonia ruficornis. The sequence goes on from OX401913.1 coordinate 1,028,530, forward strand.
TGGTAGCAGTGACGATGGCCCTGATGTCTTTGGATATAAATCAGTGTCCCGACAAGTATTATATACCAAACGCATTCAAAGGTACCGACAAATGCGACAGGAGTTCCTCTTATGTAAGTAGTTCATATTTCTACTATAAGATATAGATACTATTTTATGGTACGAACAATTTTTAAGCGAGTAGAGATTCTTTGTTATTTTCACGGATTTAATCATCTGGTATCAATCTTTATACAGTTTTACCTTAGGCAACAGGAACCAATAAAATGGAATTTGAGGTTCAATACGCCGAATACTTGTACGCAACTCAAATTTAAGACTTGCTTAACCTTGACCCGCCATACAAAATATGACAGGCAACAATGTCTAAACTGCTAAGTGGGAGTTTACATTTGAGTTGCCTTGAGTGTTCGGCCATATGTGTAACTGGACATATTGCGTCTAATAGAGAAATAAATTGTTCCTTATCACTTAACATCGACAATTTTCAGTGTGTGCCAATCCTCGGTCGCGGTTTCGAAGCCGGCGGCTACAAATGTGAATGCCTCCAAGGCTACGAGTACCCGTTCGAGGATCCCATCACATACTACGACGGACAAATCGTGGAAGCAGAATTCCAGAACATTATACTTGATAAAGAGACACGTATTGAAATGTTCAAGTGCAGGCTGGCTGGAGCAGCTAGTATACAGGGCAGTGTGGCCATATTAGCCGCCGTTCTGTTCTTATTGTTTAAGCTCAGGTAATATGGATCGATTTTCAAGTGATATTGATGGCAATTGTAATTTGATTGGGTAGCTATAGTTCGTCTTTTGAATTAGGATCATAAAACAGGCAAGTTACAGGATATTTCAATTAATTGTTGAAGTGCAAAATTATGAACTAACCGGTTTTTTATACTTTTAATATTGAACAGATGAAATTGAAATATTGAATATATGATCACAGTTTATCTACGGAGTGAACTATGTTTAACTTTGTTCTATTTTATTAAGCCAAACAAACATGTGTAATTCTAATTATGAATCTTTTTAGTACCTATTTTCTTAACTTAATGTATTTATGAAAGATGAAAGAATGATTTACGAGTCTTGAATACATATTACAGTATATTACATATCGAAATATCGCACAGCTAATATTTTTAACTTTTAATCTGTCATTCTGATCCCTTTTTTCGCGTTTCTAAAGCGTGTATTACTTATATGTATTACTAGAAGATAAGTTACGTACCTATAACTTGTCTAGTGTTTACTTTTTACATAAATGTATATCTATTTTGATATCTATGGTCAGTTAAGCTTGTAGTAGTTTTAATTTTATACAAACGCCGACCATTTGTAGACTGATCGTTTGAATCTCTGCAATATTATGATATTATTGTGTATAAGTATGTTAGTGTAGGTGTAATTATAGTTTTTTGTTTGATATTAGTAGTCATTCCTATCTACTCAATTTTACTACTTTGTATGTCTATTATTATACAAATAATTATGTAATCTTTAATCTCTATTGAATCACTAATTTTTTGATGATATGTCTTTATTATTTTTTTACTTCGTTATGCAGCAAAAGTATTGTATTATATCTTTATTTACATTCATAACTTATGTACTTAGTGTCTGATAAACTTTATAAGGTTAGCTATTCTATACAAGGTATGAAATGAGTATTAAGTACCTAACTTAAATATTGTCAATTAATTTAATATTAATGATTATAAAAGCTGCAGTAATGCATCACGATTATGAAGATGATTTTATAAATAGACATTGCAAATGGAACCAAATTGTTTGGGCAGCTAATTTTTGTCTTCATTTTATTGCCATTTTAATAAATAAAATGCGACAGCTGGTTACTTCGGTTCAAAGCTAAATAACTATGTTAATTAAATTTGACTGTATTTGTCAATTTTATATTTCGTTTAGTAACATTATTTTATGTACAAAATTTTATAAAACGAATTTTACTTATTATATTTTATATTTACTAAATATTTTGATGTTCATAATGATTATACTTTACAATTGAAGAACAAATTCTAGAAATACAACCAGCACCTAGTCCATAGATCTTTTTATTGTTGAGCATTCCATTTTTTGTAACTAAATAATTATTTGGCTCAATCGCCGTCCATTGTCAGTGCCTTTTTGTAATTAAAGTATTTTGTAATTACAATAAGTTTTGAAATATTAGTGTGTTTTTATTGATTAAGCCACATCTTCTTGAATGCTGTAAAACAGAAAAAAATACTGGTGAATAGAAGTATTCATTGAAGGGCCCAGTTGCAGAAGTCCCTAAGTCCTGAAATCGAGTTACTTGATTTCAGGACTTAGGGACTTCTGCAACTGGGCCTTTCAATTTGGTATGAGTTTCAAAGCAATGCAATTTGAACTCTATTACCATTGGCTAAGTTATATTACTGTGCTAAATATTGCTCAATGTGTCGGACCTATCACACAAACGTATGTAAGTACGAACGTACTATACGTAAAACGTAAATAACGGGTCGAATGGTGGTGGATGTTCCAAATTTGGTCAGCTGTTTGGATTGTGAAATATAAGGTGTGTTTACTCAGACTGCAAATAACATGAAACAAGTAGGTACCTTGTTTCTACATACTTGTTGTCCACCATGTGTACGCTTCTCACGTAGACGAGAGCTGCGATTAACCCCAAATACACGGCGATGTACATCACCATGTAGAGGATTACTAGCATGCGGAAAAATCCCATGCTTCTTTGGAATTACACATTTTCGTTTATCTACATGGCGGCATATTTTCCGACTTTTATATTTACATTATTATTTTGATGAGACCGCAAGTAGATGTGCAAAAGAAGTCCGAAAAATAATTATTTTATGAAGTCAAAGTTGATGTTCAGTGTCAGCTGTACAAACAAACCAAAGAGCATAAATCACAGTTTTGAATTTGATATTTGAATATTGCCGCCATTCATACGATACATTCGTCCAGAAATATTAACTTTTCCTTTTGATGTTCGTACACGTTTTTGAACGTAACTTTGACTGTCATATCTCATATTACAAGTTTGTTTACTTATCACGACACGATTCCCATTATTTACGGGCCCGTTACGATTTTTATGAGCGAGTCATTTACTGCATCCAGTTAGCCTTAAAGGTAACTATCCACTCCACCAATCTAAGTCCACAATCAGTGACAGTGATGGTAACACATTGTAAAGGTGTGCGCAAAGAGGATGAGAACTAAATAAACTAAATTCGACTATCACAAGTTATAACATAACGAGTCGTTGCTTGTAAATAGTTTATTTGTCTAGTTTTTTATCAGTCAGTGACACTGACATTGGTTATAATAAATTATAATTTGGTAGGTGATAATCGCGGAGGGCTAACGTTTTAAGCAAAATATAAGCTTAAATTCAATTAGGATTAAATAGGACGAAATAATAAAACAGGTTCGTGACCACACTGTATTTTGTGTTAATTTTCATTCACAATTTTTATGTTAACATCACTCCTTGTAAACTTAACCTTGACACAATATTCAAAAACAAGTACTTGCCTCTCTACTCATACTGAAACCCCAGATTTAGGGATTCATTACTATTTAGTGTTATAAATGTTAGGGCTGTTTTTTTTATTATATTTTTTTTTCAGCAAAAATGCTCCGTAATCTCTTGAAACAGCTTAAAAGCAAAGAATTTAGAGAATATTTGATGAGGTATGTATTTTTTTGTAAGTGGAATATTAATTAATTGTCCTAAATCCAAATAGGAACTATCTACCTTTCCCGGTAGTCACGTTGTTGGTATCTTTTAGCCGAGGTAAGTGCTTACCTAATATATTTTAGATATCCTGTTGTACTTACGTTATACTTTAGTATTTCAAGCATCTATAGGATCTGGTAACTGCTTAACATCAGACGGGGCCATATGCTTGTTTACTGACTTCGTTATAAAACAAAAAAGTGCCTAGGTGGAACTTTTATACTTCTACATTTTTTTCTTGTTTCTGCAATTTGGGGATCACAAATTACTATAGTATAATTGAACTCTTTCCGCTTTATAATAAGTGCCACCTACACCATTCTGTATGGCATTGGAGCATGTTAGTCCATATTCTAATACTTGTATTTCATGTTTTCAGCACCCACTTTTGGGGACCGGTGGCTAACTGGGGTATACCTTTAGCGGCTATAGCGGACACTAGGAAAGACCCTAGCTTTATTAGTGGTAAAATGACATTTGGTAAGTTACAGGTACCTACTCCTTAGGTATTTTTGTTACTCATTATATATTTAAGGGGCCATCCATACTTTACGTCTCACCAATTTCATGATTTTTAGACCCCTCCCCACCTTGTCACAGCTGGTCACATTTGCGAGACTCCCCCCCTCCCTGTGTGACGTCACATATTTTTTTCAATTTTCAAAAATTTTCAAATATTTTCGTTAACAATTCAAATTTCGGTTTTAATACTTAGATATATTCGATTTTTAAATGTGACGTCACAAAACTTAGGACCCCAATTCAATTAAATTCAATTCAAATCATTTATTTTGTTTAGGCCTACGGGGGCACTTACAAATTGTCATTTTACATTTTTTCCTTAACTTTTACCGCCGGATCGGAAACGCGACCTCGACTGAGAAGATCCGGCAAGAAACTCAGCGGGCTTGTCATTTTTATTATGTTTTTTTCTTTTATCGCCATTTACTTATTTTAATACAATGTATTTTGTTAAACAATAGCTCCAGTGTTTTGCCTTCCGAAATAAGCAAGGCAAGTCACGCTACACTTTAACATGACACTGTTATAATGAAGTGTATTTGAGCGATCAGTCCCAAGCTGATTTATCTTCCAAGTATTCCGAGATTTTGTAATAGGCCTTTTGACAGAGTTTAGTTTTAACTATAGTTTTAAACTTATTAACAGGCAAATCTCGGATTTCTTTAGGAAGTTTGTTGTAGAAGCGTATGCATTGTCCCTCCCACCCCCTTGTCACACGTTGTCACATTTCGTCGACCCCCCTCCCCCCTCCATTAATTACGTCACACGTAAGTGTGACGTAATTAATGGATGGCCCCTAAAGCCCAAAGTTGGTATTTTTATGCACTTAACTAGTCATAATTAATTATTACACTTTAGTTATCTTTGAATATTTGGTTGAGAGTTATGTAATATAATTATTATTGCTGTTTTATCTGTTTTATGTAAATATATTCGGGAAGTGAAGGCAGTGAATGTTCTGTAGAGTGATTAGATGTTGGTTGTGTTCATTAAGCATTGAAGGTTGTCTGTGACAATAGTAATTATGTTGTTAAATGAAAATTATCTGACTGTTATACTATAGGTTGGACTTATCTCACAAATAATTTGGTTCTGGTTTTCCCTTACTATGTTCACTATGTTTGTAGCTGCCTTTAAATATGTTATAATAAATAACAATAATAGCTAAAGTAATTATATCAGTAATGTTCCCGGTTCCTCCCCGTCATGTACATGCAATTGTACACAATAGGATGACCAATGTTTGCAGGATTAAGGAAAATTTCTCCATAACATACTTTTGTCTAGGTATAAATGTGGGTTCTATGCAGTGGTAGCGCTTCCAATCCACATTATACTGTTTCCTTGTATTCACGAAATAATTTTCCTCTTCTGTTAATTATAAAGAGGTAAAGTTTGTAAGTTTGTTTGTAGGAAGTAATCTCTTGAACTACTGAATCGATTTTGAAAATTCTTTCACCAGTAGAAAGCTACATTATACCTGAGTGGCATAGCCTATAAATTGATACGCGGATGAAGCCGCAGGGGCAGCTAGTTACTAATAAAGAAAATAAATATCAACACGCATGTATTTTCTAAAATGGTTGGCAGAGGTGTAGAGGTAACTCCACGCATTTCTACCGACGCCACACTCCGCGACTGTTGCAAATCACTAGCTTATCTCATCGCTCCATGTAATAAAAACATCACATACTTCTGTTATCTCGAGATCCGTCGACTCGTATTCTTATTTGCCGACACTTGTCTTATCATGGTCACACTTATATTGGATCTGATTTTGGATATCAGAATTGTTTTTATTTTGACAGAAATGTTGAGATGGTTGAATTCCCTTCGCGTTGTGGAGAATAGCCCGGTATAATAGCTATAGGATCTTTTACTCCTGTGGTAGTTAATACACTTTTACGTCGTAACACTCTCGGCAGAGTGGTCGTGGTCATCACTTAGGCTTTAGTAGCACGCTTAACAACTCGTCGCTACTCGAGCACTGCTGCTCTTCTTGTACACTCATTGAAAGGGCCGCCAATTGCAGCCTTAACTTGGTCGGTCCATCGCATAGTTAAAACATTAGGGCCAAGATACGCTAACTTAATTTCCTTCCAAAGCATATGTAAAGTGGGTGTAGTAGGCATGCACAGCTTTCTATCTAAACACCTAAATCTGAGCGAGTTAGTTTGATAATATCTGCCTGCTCAAATAGCGTTGCTGTTTGAAAATGTTTTTAATTATTCTTCTTCTATTGAAAATAGTAACTATTGAGTTTCTTGCCGGCTCTTCTCAATGGAAATAACATTACGAATCGGTGGTAACGCTAAAATATTGTATTTTTTTAACAATTCATTAACGCTACGTCTAGCTGACATGTTTTATTTTTAACTTTGACTATTTTTTTGAGTGTGGTATTTTGTTTCCAGCTCTCTCGCTGTACTCGTTGATGTTCATGCGGTTCGCGTGGCGCGTGCAGCCGCGCAACATGTTGCTGTTCGCGTGCCACTTCACCAACGAGTGCGCGCAGCTCACGCAGGGCGCCAGGTTCATCAACTACAACTATATACAGGGGGGCGAGAAGACGGATACCCAGACTCAATAGACCTGACACGAAAATACCACACCAAGCCAACTAGGAGCCTGGCAAATGTGACGTCACCCGCACAAACTACTCCACCAAGCCAACTAGGAGCCTGTCAAATGTGACGTCACCCGCACAAACTACACCACCAAGCCAACTAGGAGCCTGTCAAATGTGACGTCACCCGCATAAGTCCACCAAGCCAACTAGGAGCCTGGCAAATGTGACGTCACCCGCACAAACTACTCCACCAAGCCAACTAGGAGCCTGTCAAATGTGACGTCACCCGCACAAAAAGGCAGTGGCGGTGTGCGTGAGGTATGGTGGGAAGCCGCAGGCGGTGGCGGGTGTGCGGGCGGTATGCGGGCGGGAAAGCCGCATTCCATCCGAGTTCCTAGTTGGCTTGGTGGTGTAGTAAAGGCTTGATCGTTTTGAACTGGATGCCTCGGGGATTGATAATGCGAATGGGTACATGTTGCGGAATAAATATCGCCAGACTAATACAATAATGGTAGGTTTCCACTGACGCGGAGCTGGATGGAGTAGAGAGGAGCAGACTGAATTGGCCAAGCACAGTGCTCGATGTCTGATACGTGGAGATTTCGAGCACTGTGATTGGCCAATTCACGGTCCGCCCTTCTCTACTCCGCCCAGCTCCGCGTCAGTGGAAACACACCCTAACTGTGGCCTCAAACTAAGCAACGCTGGTGCTAAGGGTACCGTGCAGTAGACGGGGGTGATGACACTGGGATCCCAGTGACACCAAACCAGACCCTCAAGTCCTCCACATTTACCATTGCCATGCCATCGATAAACTAAAAAAAGTAAGTTTAAAAACTAAAACCTGACTACTGAAAAATCGCGCTCTAAAAAGTATGAAACAAGAAAATATTCTCTCTCTAGAGGATAGCCGTGGTCCGTGGTCATATGCCAATTTGACCTAAAAGGCATAAACGGACCACGGCTATCCTCTAGACTACACTATAACCAGCGCGCCATTAAGCCGCTTCTAACGATACCTCATTTGTCAAATTACGACAAGTCGTTTGGAAGTTAGGCGGGAACAGATGCACATACATACATACATACCGGTCAAAATCATAACCCTCCGCCGTAGTCGGGTAAAAATACCGAGCGTAGGCCGCTCGGGTCACTGCATAGAGTGGTTGCGGGTTCGATTCCCGCCGGAGGCAAAATTCGGAAACGGCCTTTTCGTAATTTGCCCTGGTCTGGGTGTCACTGGGATCGCCCCCAGTCCATTGTACGGTACCCATAGTACAAGCGTCGCTTAGTTTGGAACCATACAGTTGGTGTTGTCTGGCGATATAAAAAAAAAGTTAATGTTGGAGACCAGTGTTGGGCAAAATTTAATTGCAATTAATCAATTGCAAATTACATGTGGTGTCACAATTAACAATTAATTTTGATTTGTTTGTCAATCGCGAACAAATCACAATTTATTGTGACATCACCTGCAATTTGCAATTAAATTTGCCCAACTCTGTTGGAGACTCGTTTTGCAATGGTTAATTGTTAGCGGACTCGGGGCTCCGTAGTTTTACGTAAATAACGTATCGTATGTGTATAGTTCAAGTTACAAGTTAAATCGCTCAAAACTTGTCAAGCGTTAGATATGGGTCTGGCGGACCTTGGAGTGATTGATAATCAAACCCGTAAAGGTTATCGCACAATGACCAGAGTAATGAACCAATGGTTCATGTTCACCAGGAATTTATTTTTTTATAGTGACTGTTGTAATTATAAATGCAAATATTTATGGGTGTGATTAAGCGAGAGAACATTAAATAATTATTTGTAATTCGTAACTTAGGACGTTTGTAATCAGTGTTGCCAACTAGCTTAAAGCAAATGTCGGTAGACAGAAGGTTCAAAATTCGCCAGATGTCGCTAAATGGTAGAATTGACGAATTACAATAAAAAAAGGGTCGCTCACAGACTGAGATCGAAAAATCTACCATCTTAGCATTGCAGATTAGATAAAATAGTATTAAATATTGATAAAAAATCGCTAAATGGAAATAAAATGTCGCTTCTGATGTCGATATAAGTCGTTTAATGTAGCGACAAGGACGCTAAGTTGGCAACACTGTTTCTAATACGCCTCTAATAACGTTACCTCATAATGTGACAGAAAATATAATTATAAAATGTAACATTGCCTGTTTACGGAAACTGCCCAATGTGATAAAAGTATTAATTTATTTGGCACACTTATGGCACGTATTGTTACGTAAACATTACATTTACAACTAGTATACCTAAGTATACTTAATACTATGCCAGATTACTCCTGGGCAGCTAGAAGTAAGTAGTTAATTACTTAGTGGTGATTTGTCTATTACCAGAAAGTAACTCCACTAAATCAATGTCAACGTTTACGTAATATTATTAGGTTTGAGAACATCTTTAGTTTATTTTATTTTGTGCAATACTACATTGCCTATAATAATCAAATTATTTTATACTTAATTTGTTTAGTTACTAGTTTTTATTATTTTTTTTCATTTTGTTCTGGTTCGTGATAAGTAATTAATGTGATTATTTGTTAGAAATCATTTTACACGCATTTGATGTTAAATTATGATCATAATTATTACCGTATACTGAAGCAGTACGGTAGCGACATCGGAATTGGAACTACAACGTAGGTACTTATTGTTTATTTAACGTAAAATAAGTCACGTGATCTATTTATCGACTTATAATGTCGTTACCATACATTTAAGCGTAGCGTTTTGTAGAAACGCTTGTAGGTGAAGCCACTTGGCTAGGTGGGCTGGGCTCCGAGTGTAATTTTTCTCATAAGCTAACTGTATACTTAGCAAATTGAACAGCGCTCCTATCGGACGATATAACTAACTTAAAATTCTCCATACAAAGCGGACAAATACGCAGACTAAAAGTGCTGTTAGGAGAAAAAATGCACTGCGTGCACAGGTTTCACAACCAATGAACTAAGGCAATACACATGTCGCGAAGATACGAGTATACCTAAAGTTGTATTTTAAATTACGATTTTAATTAAAATGTTGTTTTTTCACACTTTGATACACTCCGTCACAGAACCGACAAAATAATTGTAAAGTTATTGTAACTTTTTGTACATATCTTGAAATATACACGTGACCTAGTTACAAATCTAGCCCAAATTTGTAATATTTATTTATAGAAACGATTATAGTTACCAAAAGTTCGTATGGCTTCAAGCATTTGTCTCCAGCGGACTTTACTTTTGTCACTATACCGTGACAAAATCCGTGACAAAGCCTTATCTAACAGTTTTTCGCCAGACCCAACGTAGTAATAAGAGAGTAGGTTGTATAGAATCTTATTCGTTATGTTTAAATTACATGGGTATATTTTTTAAATATTTATTGTATATTTTATTATTATACTCTGTTGTTGATCTGTTTGTTTCGTTTTATTGTTCACTGCTCAAAAGCGGTGATAGTTGAGGTGTACACGATTTCGTATTGAGGTCATAATTTCGAGCATAAATAAATTAATAGTACATTACTGCCGCGGTCTCTAATGAGCGTGTTGTTGACCGCGTTGTTGATGGCCGAAAGCGCGGCGCAGCGCAGCTCCAGGCCTTCACAGCGCGGTCAGCATTGCAACCCTTGATGGACAAGCTAAAATAAAGGCCGAGACCAAATGGCAACGGTCAAATAACATTTATAATGACGATAATACCGGTTAATAATACATTGTATGTGTAGTAGCTCTTGCAGTACGACAAATCCGATTTTGCTCGAAGAAGGTTTGTGAAATAATGACAACATTATAAACTTTTTTGAGTAAAAGCTGTTACTGTTACGTTAAGTAACAACTAACATTCAAACACTAAAGACACTCTCGTAATGAAGTTTTCATTACAATAGCAGCTCGAGTGTAAAGAGAGAACTACATTTAGCTGACGCACGACCACAATCATGGACCAATTACTAAGGGGACTGGGTCTAAGCAACTCGGCCGAGTGGTCGGCCTAGTACTAACATCGACATGAAACGAAGCGAGTAGTTCAGGTATTTACCGGTAGATAGATGCCACGCATCCCGAGAAATATGACCACGCGTTGTTTCATAGAGATATCTACTACGTCTCTTCTAATTAAAATCTCTATGACCACAATGTACTAAGCTAAATATTGCGACTGGGCTTGTTGCGAAGTTCGTGAACCTGTGTGTACGTGCTGGAAGAATCAAGGAGTTAGAATAATACGAACTTACCCCATCCAGTTCCCATTTACAAAGCTAGAGTTAAAAAGGCCTGTAACTACTACTCCGCCAAGCCAATTAGAGACCTGTCAAATGTGACGTCACCCGCACAACTTGGCGGTGGCGGTGTTCGGGCGGGGGTGCGGGCGGGGAAGCCGCATTCCATCCGAGTGCCTATATAAAGAGTGGCTTTTGTGGCTTTATATTAAGTGGAGTGGCTTGACGTTGTAGTAAAGGCGGTATCCCACACCTTGAAACCAAAGTGGGACACATGCACAGAGCCCAATTCACAGAGTGGACCATGAATGGTGTAAGCTTATTGCTCCTATGTGCCTCTGGTGGTGGATCAACAAGTCGATGTTATTAAACCAAATTATTCCAATGAGTTCAACTTGCAGTTTAAAAAATACCTACTTGATAAGTAAATGAGATGTTTATTTAATGGAAATATTCTATCCGCTGATTATTATCCTGACTGGCCGTTTCCGGACCTCCGGTCTGGCAGTGGCGAAGTTTGCCTTAGACGGGACACACATAACATAGCATAACATAACATAACATAGACGTCACGACTTTTATCCCCAATGGGGGGGTAGTCAGAAGCTTGAGTGGCCATACACCACCACATTGTGGAGGTATTAAGCCATCTCAAGGCCCACGTTTCACCAGATAGTCAGAACCCAACGTGACAGGTGGTGAATCTTGTCGCCGTGTATACAGACGGGACCTGTATCAAAATTTGTTAGAGGGTCCAAATGAAGAGTAAAGATTTTTTACACACGTTCGAGGCCCCTGTAGCCCGGGGGCCCCGTATCATTCGTACTACTGATACGGCCGGTAGCTACCCGGTACGCCATTGGGTCTCAGTAATGTAGTTCCACTTTAAGCAGCTGTGCAGTGTTGCACGGTGCATTTACACAGACAATGGCCCGCGTTTAGACGCAACAACAATAGCTACCGTTTCATTGTTTGCGGCAAGTGCTCGTGCCACCGACGACGCTGCTACCTACAGGTCGCGACGCTTAATATGATGAAGTTATATGAATGGAATATGCAAACGCGTTTGTCTAGTGCTCACAGTAATTTATTCTTTACGATTTCTTTGCATGCATTTGCCTGGAATTAAAAATAAGTTGAAAATCATATTAGTTACATAAAAAGATAAGCAGGTACCTGTTTTAAGCATACTTGCGTAATACGCACCTACTTATCTACTTGTTATTTTTGACCTGACTTCATACCTAGCTTGAATTCACTCTATTTTAAAAACATCTCCCGAAATCCTCAATACAACAGGTCCCTAGAAGTCGCTTTCCTACATAAACTTCCACCCTTCATCGTGAGTGTGCATCCTGAACAGACAGGTATTGCAGAATTTAACTGAGTTTTTGAGGAGAAAATTATATTCCTCTTAAATCTTCTACAGATACCATACTTGTTACACAAGCTGCAAACAGCACCACTAACCACAGTATTCTTTTGTTTACCTGCTCAACATAGCGCACAGCAAAGCCTGACCACACTTAGATAGCTGCTGGTTTAATTAAAACCAAATTGTATTGCTAACAGGTGCACGTGTACGGTGTACCGAACAACTCTCTTTTGTTATTCTACTTTGTCGAGGATGCGGACGGAATGGAATTTGTAGGTAGTTTTAGAGCGTACTTAGATAATATTATTCCGTTAGCCTACCTATAACATCGATACAAGCTAGCGATAAAATCTGCCATTTTATTAATTAATTTAGGTAAATTATTAGACAAGTACCTACCTATGTTAAAAAATAATAATTTTAATATCATAAGTGACTAAAATATTGTAGCAGAGTGTGATATTACGCTTCCACGTGATAATGGCGCCCAACGTGGGACTTCCTAGAGCGAAGTGAGGTCGACGAGGATCTTTATTTGTATAATATGTAGGCAACTATGACCCTATACTACTGCCAAGCAAACCAGATCCTCACACCATTCATTTTCGCACAACGACTCTTATAAAACTGCGTTTTATCATCTTGATTACGCGTTCAGGAAGGAAGGATGCGCGCTAAAAGTTGGAGAGCTTCTTGGATCCGTTTCAAATGTAAATAAGTCGGAAAAACGGCGATAAACGGGCCACCGCCGCGGCGGCCCCTCATCTACACGATTACGTATGCAGTAAACAAACATATTACCTTTTCGAGCGAACCTTACATTTCTATTAGATTTTTTTAACCCGCCGAAAAAAAAAAATTGTCTGAACCGTTAATATTTTTTGGTATTACCTACACTACACCACACTGTGCACTACCTGTACAGTGTTGGTCTTATAGACTTTAAAAAGGTTTGGCCAGCAGAATAAGGGTTTCATAAACATTACGATCACGGTGACGGTAGCCGTTCATTTAATGCGGTTTTCAATTATAACTTCTTACATCAGCGTGGAGCATGGATGGAGCGGAGTTTATTCCCAAGAACAATCCAAGTTCCATCGCGTAACTCCAAAGCGGAAACCGTGCTACCGAGTGCCAACAATGTTATCAACAATAGCTTTCCTCTCTACCGCAACCAACATAAGTCACACAGACCAAACCGGGCGGAATGCCAGTTTAAAAAGCAAGTAGTATATTTTTTATAGCAGTATAACTTATTCGTGTAATGTCCTCACACGTTCACGCTCGATTGAATCTCGAGTGAGAGTTTACGAACGCACCCGACCCACTGTTTCCGGTCGCGGCGCCGCCGTGACGCCGTCCGGTTCCGACTGAATGGCAAGATGGCGGATAGAAAAGCGCGCGAGAAGAAAAGATGGCGATTCACAACACGGCCATTACCGGCTTCAGTTCTAGTGTAGGTTAGTTATTGCTTTACATTTGTTCAACTGTCGTGTGAACGCAAAATAGCCGGCTCTCGTGTGTTGAGTGAGTTGTGGCTGTATAAAATAGTAACTACCTATGAGAAAATATATGGATTGGAATTTATTTCCTGGTGAAAACTTCCGCACTCATCTGTACTTTAGTGTTGGTAGTATTGCAGCATTAAATTAAAACCTGTTCTCGATTGCAGCCTACTTATTATCAACCTCCCTAACTACGCTAACCTATCATACACATATTATACCTGGGGGCTTACCACGACCTCTTATTGCGATTCAATTATAGGAACGTTTTAACGTTTCAGCGACATGACATGTGACGTTGTCATGACAATAAGGTACGTCATTGCACAAAAAGTCGCTGAAACGTTAAAACAATACTGCTATAAGAGGTGGTGGTAGGGCCCCTGAACATAACAAACTAAAGTACTTTTTATTTGCCATCCAATTTATAGCATTTTTAATGTCTTGTTTACAATATTAGAAACTATACGAAAAAGCCATAAGTTTCGTCAATAAAAAATAATATGAAAGTAAGTACTTTGCTCAAGAATTAACTAACTTTTTATTCGAAAACTTTGTTAGTTCAGTTGCTATTTACAGTAATATATTTTTATAACGTTGTTGTTATTATTGAATCCATAGTTCAATAAAACTTATTCATATTATTGGTTAATGGTGCCCATATCTTTGCATGATTCCTCACAATTTTATGGAGGACTCAGACATCTAGGTACCTAACTGTTTCAGTGCTGAAAGCTTAATTGTGCAATTGCTCCAAGATCGTAGCCAAGCGGACATAATAGCACTGTCGGCAATTAACGGACACTCTAGTTTCAACCGGCTGATGACCGGCTCGGATTAGAGGGCTGGATGTCTCCCGGTTAACCGGCTGTTATGCAGTGGGAAAGTAAGGCTACATGGTACCTAGACTAGTTTAAATTTATACCAAGTCAAAATAAAAGATTGATTGCAGATTTCCAATGACAAAAACTATCCAGATTCCAGGTACTTAGTTCTTTAAACTTATTTCCAATGTGCTGGTAAGGGATATGTCATAAACATCCGTGAGTATCGGTATATAGTATGAAACCATTAAGTTAGTCTCAGCTTACACAGGCTCATTGAGAATAATTAGGAGGATAATCTGCACAAGCGCAGTCGTTTCATCTCAGGCTATATATCTCTTGGCAGCTTATTGTTACGTCGGTAAATTGTCACTGAAACAATACCTTGAAGCCTTAAAGCACCAACCAGTCTATGTGATAGATAATATTGTATATGTATTCAGTTTCATACGACGGATGACAATTCGTCATGCCTTTTCTGCGGTATTCGAAATGGCAGACTGGGACATGTTAGGCCCGGGCCAGGCAGGAATCGGGCCAGCCAGGGGACGGGCCGGGACAGGCGTCCGTGGTAATTGCTGGAATCACTCGTGTCACCCGTCCCTCAGCGCCGGTTATTGCGGTTCTAAACGGTAATTGTGACAGTTTAGATTGAGAATTTGTGGATAATATCCGGGTTATATGGAATTAGTTTAGGCGTCTTTGGCATGTGGTGGAGGTACCTAGGTACTATAATTGTAACTCAATGCAACCCTTTAGAGTTACACAACATAATTTCTAGCTCCAAACTTTCGATCTGGCAAAACCCCCTTAGAAGTTTCTCAGTGCTTCAGGAGCCTCGATTGCATTTACTGTAGATAGTCCCGTCAGCATAAAGATCCCTACTCCTCTTCCTCCATCCCTTCCCTATAATACCCTATTCATCCTATGTTTACCAGATAAAAAACATCCCCAGAGCTCTGTGCATTCGCGCAAAAAAATCATCAATCTCCAATTAGACGTAGGACCGACTTTTTATCCCAAACGACAGACTCAAACCAATTAGAGAGTCCCAATCCGCAGGCTGATGTATCGACAATTTTATATCTTGATCAGAAATTACATCCGGTGGGAAATCGGTATCCGGCGCTCCGGTAATTGTTAGCAACAGTGTTGCCACACGGCAAGCAGTTCCCCGGATTTAGGTATGTATCTATATTGAATGAAAGTACTTACCTAAATGTTTCAATGATGCCTCGCATGCCTAGCCCGAGCACTCATGTTCCGAGTCAAAACTGGGTGCTCGGGCTCGGCATGCACTACATTTATACACAGCCATAGAATTTATTGATCTCACGATCAATAAATTGAATTAATATTCTCTTGACTGAATTGACATTTTCCTTATGAAGATCTGCGTGGACAGGACAAGTTAGTGGTCTGTTAGTTTCATTCGGACTTGCAGGATATAATCGTGGTGGCAGTGAAGATCAGGGAAATCACAAAATAAAAGATGGCATCACTAGTTATCTCGGTCCATCGGCGCTCGATTGCCGGATTACGATTTCGTCTAGACACTGATGACGAAAAAAAGAGATTTTCTTTTATTCCGTTTCACTGTTTGATCAATTAGGTCGCCGCACGAACATATAGAATGATTTATTTAGACGAATGATGGCCGAAGTTCGTTGGATGATTTTAGTGTTAACGCCTAGTTGGTTTCGACTAAGTTTGACGACTTTCGTGTAGTTTGTTTGTTTGTTTTCGCTGTCCGATTTTATCGTCTAACTTTTATTTATGTGTTTCATTGTAAGCTAACATATTTTACGTTTTCCAGCGAGAAATCAATCAAGTTTTTTATAGTTTACAAACATGCTTTTGCTTGCGTAGATTAAAGTAGATTTGTTATGTATGGCTTCGTATTATAAATGCTCTATGTAGGTATATAGGTGACCTGAACTTGAACTGCTAAGCCTAAAACTGAATAACGGAACGAGCTTCTCCTGAACGAAGTCAGGGTTCACACCTTAGTTATGGAACAGACGCATCAGTCATCGGAAACCCGGTCGGCGAGCGCAAAGGGAATATGTGACGAGTACGATTGGCAGCACATTCGATCAATTATCATGGTTTTGCGCGCCTCCCTCCCCAGAGGATTCCCACTTCATTGAGGACAACAGATATTGAAGATGGTGTTTCATGTTCCATCCAAATTAAAGTAGAGCAAGAGGTTCTGATCATAATCGTCAAACAACACATTAAGTCGTACGAAAAATACAATATAACGAATTATCAACGTCGTGAACCGATAAATAATAATAATAATAATATCCTGGAACATTTTTTACACACGGCTACCTGATCCCAAACTAAGCAGAGCTTGTACTATGGAAACCAGATAACTGATATTACTACATACAACATGTTAAGAAAACCCTGTCCGAGCCGAAACCGGTAATTAGGTTCCCCAATCACATGACCAAATAAAATAAAAAAAAATAAATATTCATGATAGTAAACATATTAATGAACATTTAAAGTGCCATTTTTTTTTTGCCTTTTTCCCACCTAATGTAGCTAATTTTAAAAATATGACAACACCGTTACCGGAAGTAATTATGTTAGATCGTGTGGCGGCACCTCTGACCACAAAGTATGTGATGACGTCATTTTATGATTTTTTTATTTTATTTAAACGGGGTAATCGTTTTCCAAAAAAATATGGGAGGCCTTTGCCCAGCAGTGGGACACATACTAAGCTAAAAAAATGAAAAAAAATTTTTTTTGAAAAAAAAAAAAAATAAAAAAAAAATTGAAATTTTTTACAAAAATAGAATCTCATCTCGATACCCAACAATACGTTTTCGGGTCGGACAGGGTTTTATTAACATGTTGTATACTACTTTTTTATTTGTTTTTACATACTTAATATACATATACACCCAGACTCGGGACATACAGACATGTTCATGCACACAAATGTATGTCCCGGGTAGGAATCGAATCTACGACCTGCAGCGTGAAAGGCGCCATCACGCCAACCACGACAACGGGCTCGCCTAAAAAAAAAACCGGCCAAGTGCGAGTCGGACTCGCGCACGAAGGGTTCCGTACCATTCTATAAAAACGGCAATCATGTCTGTTGTATGGGAACCCCACTTAAATATTTTTTTATTCTGTTTTAGTATTTGTTGTTACAGCGCCAACAGAAATACAAATTTTATTCTGACTTTTCGGATAGTTTTGATAAAATCTATTGCTCAATTCGAAATTGTATCCATAAAGGGCTATGGTAACTAAAGAGTGCACAGTATGTGCCAGCATTCAAGTCAATATTGATAAACACATTATCTATTTGAGTATAACCCGTTGTGGTAACAACACGAGGAAGTTTTGAATTTAAACCAATATGGTCAAAATATTTTTTTAAAGGTGCATTCTCATTAGATTCCAGTAAGTCTACATTAAAATCCCCGCACACTATAGTCGGAGGCAACGGGAGTATTCTGCCATCAAATATGACACTATGAAAGCAATACAATAATTTCCAATCGATCGAAACCTAGAGATAACGCAAAACTTGTCAATAGCAGGCGAATTTTGGTCGTGACTATATTGCGATCTGAAAAACGAAACCATAGCGCGATCTAGGAGCTCATCTAGCGTCATCTAGTGGTGCGAAGCGGTACTATTATTTTATATATTATGAGGTTCTTATTTTATATTATCTTTGTTATAGCAACAATTATTTACTCTTTGCCACCTCACTCCCATAAAAAAAAACTGCTCAACATCAGGCGGGCTGTACGCTTTTTTGCCACCTCAGTCCCATAATTGTTAGTACACACCTGCAATAATAGGTACATAAAGTACACAAATAAATAAATACACATTCTGTGAAAAACTATTACAACGCCATCTATAGTTCTAATACTCTGTGCTTGAAACTCCGAATGCATTTGAAACTTGATTTACAAATATGTTTACGTACGTAAACAATGTATTTGCACAAATCAGTTTAGTGTTAACATTATTTTAATTTAAGCTGTGGGCGACAAAAAAAATGCGAATTACTCAAAAAAAAAAACAACTCATAGTAAGATTCGAACCTAATACCCACATACACGTGGACTAACGCCTTAACCATACGGCTAAGATGATCTCTAGTATTGCACTCGAATTATTATACTACTTATAACACTGTAATGCCAATGATATCATAACAATGTTAGATGGCGCTACTTAGACTGGTACTATTAATTTAAAACTTATTTATGGGTCAAAAATGTAGTTTTACATTTCTTTTTTTTGTCAACAATTTATCTAAAATATGTCATAATGATCACTCATGGTTAAAATGTTAGTTTTCTCTTTATATATTGTTTAATTTATGAGTTATCAATAAAAACGCCAAAAATATCGAGTTTATTGTATGGGGACCCCCTTTATTTTTAAGTTTTATTTTATTTTTAGTATTTGTTGTTGTAGCGGCAACAGAAATACACATTCTGTGAAAATTTCATGTCTCTAGCTATTACCGTTTGTTAGATACAGCCCGCTGACAGACAGACGGACAGACAGACAGACAGACAGACAGACAGACAGACGGACAGCGTAGGCTTAGTAATAGGGTCCCGTTGGCACCCTTTGGGTACGGAACCCTAAAAATACCAATGATTTAAATATTTAAAATGTTCGAGTAGTCATTTGTTACTGGCGACTCTTGTGCTATGGGTACCTGAAGATTTAACTATTAGTTTAGTTTTATACAAATATATTCGAGTATTCTCTCCATATTGCGTTTTAGTATTCTGTGGTTTTAGTTTAAAAGTTTAGCATCTTTCACGTCAATTTTATGGTTTTCAGACAGCACACCATTTCTTTCAGCGAAAATGTCGCCACTATAATTGAATTCAGCCGCAGTAAGACGCTTCAGACCTCGCTATTTGATTTAATTCCGTTTTAATTCGCGGCCGAGTCGTTGTTGGTAACAACATTAAGCTCCTTGCGGGCTGGATGGATAAGCCCAACAGCGTTGTAGCTGCATTGCACCAGTGCAGTTTATCGGTACGAATTAACTTGTCTATTTACGGGATTGACGTAAATTCTTAGTTAGTCTAACCAATGTTATAGTCGATATAAATATCGAGTGATTTAAAACTAGAGAAAATTTATTCAAAGTAGGTGTAGATAAAGTTTTTAACTGTAAACATCAAAGAGATTAGGTAACCCATTTTAGCGGTATACTAGGCTAAAATAACATTACTTAATACCACACGAGTATTTGTACTTTTATCTAGGTACTTAGTGCTATCCGCCTAGACACAGAATCAGTATTTAGAAACGAGAGAATTAAATACATATGCAATTGCTACAGTGGTGCAACTCTACATATTGAATAGGTACCTTCTCGAAATTCATTCATTTCCATGTTGTTATTTAAACAGAAACCACTGAAACTGAAATAAAAGGTACATAGAAATTCCCGGAACACGTCGAACTAGTGAGCGAGCAATCGAGATATTTCACCATGAAAACATTTCATAGAGAACGAACGGGAGAGCCTGAAAGTGGAATATTTTGAATTTTAAATATTCATTTCGGTCTAGCTTGTGTACACTCACCGACGGAAGTGGCCGGATAGATCCAATATTTTCAAAAACAAATCAACAAAACGATTTTAGCATTCTAATCTCTACAAAGTTTAGTGTGCTACCTACTACAAATGACTTATTTGTTTTTTTTTTTTTGGATTTCGGAGAGCACGGCATCCGTTGATATTTTAACAGCTTTGCCAGTCGAGCAGCTGACTGCGACCCTGAGATCGCCAGCGACGTCTGTCAAAAAACCTGACAAATAGTTCCTTCGGTTTCGGTAGCCTTACTATAGTGGGGTCTCAAAGGGCAGATGATAATCGCTTCCAATCACCTGAAAGCATTCCCAATACGTACAAAAAGGTCCTGGGTTCAAACCCTGGCTCACACCTCTGCATTTTTCGAAAACAATTTTTTATCACTTGCTTGCGGTGAGGAAACCTGCATTTCTTTAGACATGTGAAATCCACCAACCCGCACTGGGCCAGCATGGTGGATTATGGCCTGAATGGTGAATTTGGAACCATCAGCTGTTCTCCTTGCAGTTTAAGGAAAAGTGTATTAGTAATTAATGTTATGCTTAACATAAACTGTGTACGTATTAATTAGATAAGCGGCAAAAATCAAGAGAGGACGCTGTGTCTAAACTTCTAAGCTAAATTGAAAAGTCTAAACGAGTTTATTTTCTATTTCGTCAATAGTAGCGTCCTCGTCGCAACGCATTCATTCGTCTAATATCGTGTCTCCATTTCCGCTGCACTGATGAAAGCATCCAATCGGATTCCTGAACGGAGGACTTCGCGTTCTACTACTTGATTTGTGGAAAGTACAAACCATTTTAGAACGAGTCTTTTGGCTTGATATTAAAATGATTCCGGCAATATTTTTTTAAATAATAGGTTTATGGTCTAGGTATGTTCCGAATAGCGCGGGCGGTATATCACAAAGAAAAAAAAATCAAATCAAATTTAGATTATTTGAAAAACAAATGAAGGTAACCGTAACCTGTTCCGTGAAAATCGTTCTAATTTGAACAAATCGTATTTGTGTGTTTATGTTTTCTAACTTAAATTTGATTTATCGACAGGTAGGTACACGGTATAAGGACCTTACACAGATGCAATAAAGTACAATATTGTCTGATATCAAAGTTATTTCATTATCATTCGAAATCCTAGGACCCCTAGACTTTGAATTGTGACATAATTAAATCAAGTAGATATGTGATACAATTAAAATCAACCTATAACACATTTGAATAAAGTAGCTTATCATTTATACCTACTAACCACTAAGTTCTAAATTCAAAATCGATGAGGTCCACTCCTAAGAGGTTTGAATTCGAATATTCGAGTTGAAATCACATTTCCCAGAGCCAGGGTTGTCAACAGTTCACCACCCGACTGTGGTAACATCAATAAGTGGTCTAAACACTCTGAACCGGGAGTTTATCGAATCTTAGACGAGGGAAGCGACAACTGACAGGTATTAAGATACCTATCGATATTTCAATTTGTCATTTGAACAGTACATCCGATTTTTGGTTAAAAGTTATTCTATAATCTGATTATTACTCCCCTTGCGGTCTTGATAACGTTATTTTTAGCTTCGCAGCGACGAAAGTGACGCCGTCATCTGAGCAGACAATAATTTGTTCGATCGATATCAAAACTCGCTAATCCCGTATGCCAGTATCGTGTCCTGCGGCATCGATAATTATATAACTCGATACGGTATCGATATCGGTCTGTTTGCTGTGTGCCCGTCGCCCCGGGCCTCAGTGTTGCCAATTATCACGCTCGGATTTGGTTGAGTAGGTATACACTCGATAATTTTGATTATTTCTATTTGATTTTGTAATAAATCGTTTTTCTTTTCTAATTTAATTAGTTTGGACAAGCCAACCAGGTAATGTAAAGGGTTCTCTATTCTGTGGTAAAGGTACAGTATAGTTAGTACTTAAATGAGTTTTAATTTGTTTTATGTTCTTTTCTCACCTGATTTAAATTTCAATGATGTTAACAGCATTACAAATCTAGTAACTAATTATGGGTACCTAACGTGTTTCGTCCCTAATCGTGTGTACAAAACGGAACCAAGAAAATTATTGAAAAAGTTTGCGATATTCTGGACTGCTTCCTAATGTTGCACACCGACGAAATCGTAAAGAAAACAACTCTGCCCATTACGCGCCACCATTTGGTGGCCGAGTAGGAGGCGGAAGCGGGGAGATGGCAATTTATATTATTGATTTAAAATACATAATTATTTAGAACTGATATAGTGGCTCTGGCTATAAAAACGTAGTTGAGTTTTCATCATATTTGATCCCGCCTTGGATTTCAGATTTTGTCAACAATTTGTCAATACATCGCTTATTATCTGTTGATAAACAATTCAAATATCGTAAGGGAATTTTGTACTTTCGATCCAAAATTCGCTACCGCTTATAAATCGCACTAGTCGTTTTCTCTACAATGGCGATAAAAAAAACTACCTTCCGATTTTAAAGCAAAAAATCTTAACGTTATTAAAATGAATAGGTTCACTTAACTAACTTGGTTATTGGTTGGTATAAACTAAGTTAGCACTAAAATAGCGTGACCCGCCAACTTAGCGTAGTTGGAACTTGGAACAATTTTACGAACAATAATATTATTCTTTCATTTCCAACGGAATATTTCAATACTTAGGTATTCGTGCTTTAAAAAAGAGCTGAGTTTTTTTCCATTGTTTTTTGTGAGTTGAGCAAAGTTTGAACGTAACTTTGATTTGGATAATTGTTAAACTTTTCATTCTTTCAGAAATTTCAGGAAGTTTGTTTTAGTTTCTAGTTATTTTTTTAATAATCGTTGCTGTAAGGGTTCAAACAACGAATGGTATAAGAATCTTTTATACAGCAATAATAAAATAGATTGGGCTTTAGTAGGTATAATTCATAAATATCGCCAGACAAACACACTAGCTTGTACTATGGCTACTTATTGTACACAATCGACTGAGGGCGATCCCAGTGTCACCCAGACCAGGTCAAATTATGAAAAGGCGGTTTCCGAAATTTGCCTCCAGCGGGAATCGAACCCGCATCCACCCGATGCAGCGGGCCGAGCGGCCTACGATCGAATCTCTGTGCCAAGCGGTCGTCAAATCCTAAATATTAATAATCAGAGTTAGTTTTTGAGGACCAATCTCTTCAAGGCGAAGATTCCGCCCATGATCCTTTAATATTACTTTATATTTTATGCCGAAAGAAAGCACCAACAGTGAAGTTGTTTCAGAACAAATAAACATAATTAAAACATCATCAAAGTCGGGAAGTATCGCGATTTGGGGATCGCGAAAGGTTTTTATTATTCAGCACAACCCTAAGATTTCCAGGAATGTACCGAGGAGTTCGGGGAAAGTGTTAATTTTAAAGAGGAAACACAAAAATTCAATGCCCAGAGCTATTGTAAATACACGGGAAGGTATAATGAGCGTGACTGTATAATAATAAAGAAATTGAATAGAAAAAATATTAAGAATCAAACGCTTACAATACAACTCGTCATAGCCCATTGCCTTAATGCCATGATAGTACATTTACGGTAGGTAGGTATTAAAGCCAATTGGCCCTTTAACAATTATTATTTATAAAATTGCAAAAAGCTTGTGTAACCTATAAAGTGATTTTAGTGCATTTTAACGCGACGCAACTGTACAAATTGTATATTCGTGTGTTTTCAAATCATAGGTAGCAGTTACATATTAAGAAATAGAGAATCGGGAAAAAATATAGTTTCATTAAATCGTTATTCACATCGTTGTATCTTTGATGTTAGATATGTATGCCTTGAAGTTGAAATATGTACTCTTTATTAACTTAATCCATATCGTTGATTTCTCAGTTGAAAGGGTTAAATGTTTGAAAGGGCAAACGCTAGTTTTCAATGAAAATACAAAGCCATACTTTAAACATACTATATAAAAATAGACATAGCTATCAGTAAGGGCCTCCGCAGACTTGCTACTTTTAGCATCGGCGACAGGCGATTTTGTGACGTATCGATGCTGCGTCGCGTTTCTTCGAGCGCGAACGAGCGAGATGCAGCATCAAAATCGCCGATCGCCGATGCTAAAAGTAGCTAGTCTGCGGAGGCCCTAATTCAATGTTCGCTCTGTTTCTACGGTGTCCTCACCTTTATCGTTAATTTTTAATGTAAATATCATCGCAGCGCGGCGTTGACGAGGTTGACTCCCTGTTGGTATCTGAACACTTCTCTACATTTTTACGTCGAAAGGGATCCTTTTAATAAAATTAAAGTAAGGAAAAGTAATTTATTTAATAATGAACTTCATAAAATTTTAGCTACAGGGGGACTAAAGGAATATCTCAGACAGGTTGTAAAGGAAGTGGAAATATTTTGGCTCTTTTATTAAGGTATCCAGAAGGGCTACACAAGTGGCTGACGTCTACGAGCGTTCGTTCAAATCGCTACGCTTCATGTATGGAAATGACATAAGTCACGTGATCTACATAGTAACTTGTTGTTGATCTACATAGCGACGTTTGACATTTCCATACATTGTGAAGTTTATCGTATTCTATTCGATTAGCGTTCATGCCACTTGGCTAGCCCCTCTGGGGAGCTAAAAACGCTACCACATTTAATTTTGACGCCATTCGTGAGCAATTTACGGAAATTTAGTGGAATCGCTAAGGATTCTGCTAGAAAAGCAGAAATATCTGCGTCTACATCAGGCGCATGCCGCGCCTGAGCATTCAGTTTTGACGTCAGAACGCATAGACCTAATGTCATAACATGAGTGCTCGGGCGAGGCATGCGCGGCATCTGCACCAAATTGCTTTTGCAGAATTGCTATGTGGCGTTTTTGGCCTCTGTGGTTGAGATACTGAGTCCACATGTGCCGATCTACGTGCCTCAGCAATCAGTTTTGAGGTCTGACCACGTACCCACAACGTTGTAACTGATTGTCCGGGCACTGTTCCTGTGGCTTGTGGCGTATGTAAATAAAGGACACTTTTACGATGAACTTATAAATAATGTAATGTAATACTAGGTAGTAATGTAGTCCGTCTTTTATATGAGATATAAACAAACTAAATTTCTTTGAGTTCACTCTCTAAAATAATGATAAAGCTTGATTTACTAGTTTATAACTCTACCTTATTCTGCGATAATTCAGGTACATTATGTTTAACATAAAGTAACAGTGTAGGTAAGGTGTTCCGGGCCGGTGCCGTAACTTATCGATAGGCTATAACTTCTACCGGAGCTGAAGTATTTAGGTAACAGAAATCTTAAAATATTATGATATTGGCAAATGATATACTACCTCGATGGACTAATAGATGATTTATGACTGGGTAGGAAAATACCAAAATGTACAGTGTGTTTCGAAAATCCGAAGTAATATCAAAATAATCTGTATAGTCATATTATAATAAGTTTAGCATTGAATTCCATTTTCACAAGAAATATTGTGCGTCAGATTAACCCTAGTAATTTTTAGTCCTCATATTGCATCGTAAAATTAACCATGGCCCCTGGATTTCGGATGCTGGAATTTGAAAATATTTCTTTACTTAGTTAATTGAACAGGGGGCTTACCACGAACTCATATTGCGATTCAATTACAGGAACGTTTTAACGATTCAGCGTCTTTTTGTGCAATGACGTACCTTATTGTTATGACAATAAGAAACGTCATTGCACAAATGGCCGCTGAAACGTTAAAACAAAACTGCTATAACAGGTGGTGGTAAGCCCCCAGGGCTTACTTTACTACCTGAGTGTCTAGGCAACTATAAGGTATTTCTATATATTATTCCAAAGCTAAAAACAGCCTTCGTACTCTGTGAACCTTTCCTTTTAATTCCCGTAACACAAAATAAGAGTGTTTATCTACTTAATACAACTTTTAGTTGCCCTAAACGGCGGCCCTTAGTTGTCTCACAAATACCAATAAAACGGACAGTTATATCGTCTCTCCGTTGTTTTTTTTCGTTAAAAATGTACTCCCACTGCCCATTTCTTAGGGAGCAGGTGTAATGTCGAGTTCAGCCGTAAAATTTAATTAACGCTAAATTATTTGAGATTATAAGGATTTTTCTAATTAGCGTTTCGGGGTGCGGTGTTTTGCGATCTTTTGGTGGATAGCGGGATGCTTTCATGATGTCGTGGTTCTGTAGTTGTTTATTAACATCATAATTTTATGAAATTTTTGAGATGTTATTTTTATTACTGAAAATTCCTGAATTGGTGCGTCCAGGGGGCTTACCACCACCTCTTATAGCAGTTTTGTTTTAACGTTTCAGCGGCCATTTGTGCAATGACGTTTCTTATTGTCATGACAATAAGGTACGTCATTGCACAAAACGACGCTGAATCGTTAAAACGTTCCTGTAATTGAATCGCAATAAGAGCTCGTGGTAAGCCCCCAGATGCCTCTTATGCCTCGCCCGAGCACTCATGTTATGACATTATGTCTATGCGTTCTGACGTCAAAACTGAGTGCTCGGGCGCGGCATGCGCCTGATGTAGACGTAGCCAATAGTGAAATATACAAGCTTGATGTTTTCAGTGTGATTTTATTTAAAATATTTCATCTCATACCATGAAACACAAGGAGTGTTGTTGTTGTTGTGTTTATAAGTACTTTGAGAAGAGATAAAGGTTTACTAAGCTACTGACTGACTGGGCTTTGAGTTGGTTAGTACCTCCACAATGTGGTTGTGTATGGCCACTCAAGCCTCTGACTACCCCCGAATGTGGATAAAAGTCGTGACGTTACATAAGCTACTGAAAAGATAGTTCTTGATGTTTCTTTAGGTTTGGCGGTCAGTCAATAAGTTCTAGCAATCACTAATCAGTTACACGTTGCCCAACTGTTGCGCAACTCTGTAAAATATACAGTGAAGTAGCTGAAGAGTGGTCCTTTCCGCAATAACATCCTTTCATAATTTAAGCCTCAAGTTCTTAGTACATTGAAGGCCCCAGCTAAATGTAATTTGCTTAATTATTAAGTACCTTAAATTTTAAGTGGTGAAATTGGCTACGGTCGGTGGAAGTTTGCGCCTTATCTGAGGTTCAGGATGTGGCTGCGAGCCGGCAGTTTGTCCGCGCTAATGATGTACTGTGGAATACTAGTATTAGCTGTTATTGCTACAAGATATACATCGCTGAGCTACTCTTGTATTTTCTTTATTTTAAATCTTCTTTTGTTTTCATATACAATAAAAAGGTATACATATACAAAGCTCGAAGAACTGATAGCCGTTGGGGCAGAAATGTCTTGAGTGGCGACCACGTACTGGAAGACGCAGCGTGGGTAGGCCCCACAAGGTGTACCGACGACCTGGTGCAGGTCGCGGGAAACCGATGGATGCAAGTGGGATAGGACCGGTCGTTGTGGAAAACCTTGGGGGAGGCCTGTGTCCAACAGTGGACGTCTTTTGGCTGAAATGATCATAGTTATACAGTGAAGTTATTTGTCCCCCTTTGTCCCAGTCCTTCAAGCCAGTAACGTGCGAGCGATGCCTCTGGTATTGCAAGCATCTATAGGCTACGGTAGCTAATTAACATCAGGCGGGCCGTACGCTTGTTTGCCGCCTTAATCACATATAAAGTGAAGCGTTCCCTGTCGTCGCTAACGGATCTCTAAAATAATTAACAAGGCGCTCATAAGTTCCGCAGTGAACTTCCCTAACAAGCTCGCTAAGTCAATTTGTGACGGCGTATATTGACCTATGTGCGTTAATACGGGAATTAAGAGTTTTGGAGTTTCGTACTGAAGAAGGTATGAGTGGAATTAATATTGTGAGATTTGGATGTTTGTACATCACTTTGTTTATAACGTCAACAGCTTAATGTTTTGAGGGGCCGACCTAGTTAATTGAGAGTTTCCGGGCTAGTGGAAAATTATGATTTTGGTAACTTATTTATCTCAATAAAATGGAAGTCATCGCACATATCTCAGAGAGCCGGGTAGCTGAATTTTTATTTAAAAATCTCTAAGGGTCTCCGCAAACTAGCTACTTTTAGCATCGGCGACCGGCGATTTTGTGACGTATCGATGCTGCGTCGCGTTTCTTCGAGCGCGAACGAGCGAGACGCAGCATCAAAATCGCCGATCGCCGATGCTAAAAGTAGCTAGTCTGCGGAGGCCCTAAAGTAAGAGGAGTTTACAGAAGAAGCTACAATCTCAGATGAAATAAAAAAGACAAGATAGAACGTTGCGAACAACGAAGTGAGGCCGGTTTTATAAACATGTGTGCGACAAGCCGCCGCGAGCAAGGCATGGCGTAGTTTCATTGTACGTCTATGTGTGCAACGGCAAGGCGTAGTTTTAACCGGCTTCACTTCATTGTCGCAACAATCTATCTTGTCTTTTTTTATCTGAGGCTACAATAGACAGTTCTTTAAGCCCGCCACATACATACGGAATTCCGAATCGGAATCCCGTTTTGAAATATCGAATCGAGGTTTCCGAACGCGATACGTCCATACATTTGGGGGGATTTACTGCGTTCGGAAAACCCAATTCGATGTTTCGAAACGCAATTCCGCACGGAAAATTCCGTATGTATGCGGGCTTTATTAGTTACTTGTAAAGACTAAAGAAAGAGGTGCCCTTATTAGATATATGTATGAAAAAAAACGTGGTCATTGTTTTTTCATTTTCATTGTTCTATCTACCGGTAAATAGTTGAACTACTCGCTTCGTTTTATGTCGAGTTTTGTACTAGGCCGACCACTCGGCCGAGTTGCTTAGGGCCAGTCCCCTTAGTAATTGGTCTATGGTTACTTCAAAATATCCCAAAGTCTATTTAAAACAACATGATCAAAACAAAAAGTGAGCGCTGGAGCCAGCGCCCGGCGGAACAGTACATCTCGGGCTCTCATTCATATTCAATAGAGACGGGAATAAAAAGTGTGGAGCACTCGGAAACTTTCCCTCCGCGGTAACCCACCACTTTTGTTTGGAGGGTACATTACGGAATATGAACGGTTTCAGAAACCTCTACGAGGAATATTACTTTGCTTTATTTGTAAACATCGAAGTTCTTCTATCTGGATCTAAAAAAAAAAAAAATTGCTAAACTAACATACCAAATGTCTGCACAAGTCGTTTCGACAGATATTCTATGGCAAAGTGTCAAAACGTCAGTTTTATTCGGTGATTAAAATTTTCTGATGATTCTAAAACAGGGCCTTGGTAGGTATATCAAACCAAAAGAATCAGTTGTTATAATAAAAGTACACCAGAAGAGTTCAAAAATATACCAAGATTCTTTTAATTTTGACTGTTATACGGGTGTCGTATGCGATTAGGTATAAAATGAAATGTAATGTGTACTTTATAGAATCAAGTCTTCAAAATACTTTAATGATAGGAAAAGGAACACGATAGTATTGTAGTATCATTGACGCGATTTTAAAATAGTCATAGTTAATAATAATATCCTGGGACATTTTTTACACACGGCTACCTGATCCCAAACTAAGCAGAGCTTGTACTATGGGAACCAGATAACTGATATGCCTACATATACTACTTTTTTGTTTGTAAAAACATACTTAATATACATATACACCCAGACTCGGGACATACAGACATGTTCATGCACATAAATGCATGTCCGGGTAGGAATCGAACCTACGACCTACAACGTGAAAGGCGCCTCCGCGCCAACCACGCCAACGGGCCCGTAAGTTATCTCCAAGATGCGTCTGTAGGCAGTCTGTAACAACATTTATAGATTCTGAAATCTCATTCCATCCAATATGACTTTTCCTTTTGCAAAAAGCTATATTTAAAAGCAAAGTTATTTACCGTAGCCCAGAGTGGTTTGACGCGGTCCCGATACGACGGGTATTGGCCAACTTTCCTCATATTTTTGCCATACGCAGCCCTCTTCAGCGCTGTTGGTAACTGCACTTGTTTCTCGAAGAGGGTAGAAGGACTTTTTGCTGGATTGGGTTTCTTTAAAACTTGAGAAGTATTGTTGTTATAATGTTGTGATATTGGTAGTGCTAAGTAATATTCTCGATTACATAGCATAAATATGCAGAAGAATCTTATACTTATGATATTAGATGAAACCTAATAATCCCTCATTAATTTTCTTTTATGTTCTAGTAAAGTTTTTATGATCTAGTTTTGACAAAAAAACTTAAAGTCTACAACACGCACATGCCGCGCGAGGCTGCTCACCCACATGCCTCGCGAAGCACGCGCGGACAGACAGATAAGGGTATATCCTAGCAATCAATTTCACATCGTTCTGTTTCATGACTAGGCCAAACTAGACGAGGCAAATGACAGCGCTCGAGTGAGGCAGTGCCAGCATTTGCCTCGCGCGCGGCAAAGCTGCTTCGCGCGGCATGCACGTGTTATGGCATGGCATCATGGCTCATTTCCCTCATATCTCATTTTCTTTTTTACCACACCCCATTAAATATTTCCTAATAGCCTAACAGCATCATATTTATTCCTAAACATTTTCAGAGACATCGTTCCAATGAAAGTGTTTGTGGACCATAACGTCACTGGCCATGATTTACTGGATCAGCGGGATTGTCCAGCGGATTTATCGGTTTGTTGTCGATACAGTGCGGTTAATGGTCCAGCGGTGGGCGTGGGGTTGCCAAGTGCGTCATAAAGCGCAGATAAGAAGCCCTGTAATGTTAACATTAATCTGCGGAATGAGCCTCCGAGCGTGATAAGTTTCGTCTTTGTATGTTTATGCGGGAAAGATTACCAGTTTAGTATAGATAAACATAGCTCTACGTCTTCCTTACAACAAGGCAGTCATATCATGTCATGTTTAAGAGGCCATAAAATATAATCTTCATTAAAATAAATTTAGTACAAAAAGCATTCTCCACTTGATAAGACCCTACCACCTCCGGATTGAAGTGCAAGAAAAGATGTATGGATGTGTTTGATACGTAGGGTCTATGGATGTCCTATAACTATGGTATTAGCATTGGTAATAAATAATAATCCATAGGTGATTCTTTGTAAAATGTTGCAGGTACATAATTTATTTAGTATGCCAAAATCTACAAAACACATTACCAGACCATGACACAATAGTCGGATTAAGTAAGGATAAAGTAATTATGTAGATTAATCCAATTAAAATCGTAAACTATAATATTAACTCGAAAAATCCACATTATAACCTACCCGCATCTATTCTAAAAGAAAATCCGCGAAACGCGTGAGCCACGGAACGTTTTCCACCGGATAGGAACATTTGAAAGAAAAATGCTTGTTGCATTCTCCGAAGCAAGGTGAGAGCCGCTAGTGCTGGGAACCCATTCGAATTAGTCGAGTGACTCGCAACTTTGAGTTCGAAATAGTCGAGTTGAGCGCTAGTTTGAATTAGTATCGATTAGAAGTTCGACGGTTAGTTTTTGGTTGTAGTTTGAGGAATGATTTGGAAATTAATTTTGCTTCAGTTGTATAGGAACAAGTTTATGGTATTGGATGTTACGGCAATAATTTAACACTGTAAAGTTATATTCAACAATTCGCTTATTTATTTATTTATTTTTTTATAGCCAAGGATGGCACACTGGCAGACGGTCCACCTGATGGTAAGTGGAAGCCGCCGCCCAGGACATCTGCAACTTAAGGGGAGCAGATGCGGCGCCGACCTTTTAGGGACCTGTAAACATGCTTTTTGAAGAACCCCATGTTGTAGTGCATAGGGAAGACTTCGGGAGGGAGATCGTTCCACAACGTGCACGTGCGCGGAAGAAATGCTCGCGATACCTATAACGATTCTATTTGTCTACTATTTTTTTATCGACATTTAGTTAAATCTTTTCTTTTAGTTAAATCTCTTTTTCTCATCTCTAGTGCAAACACCAAACGGCTGCATACAGTTAAGCGGATATATAAACGTACCAGCGCGGTTTTGTTTCCGTTTTTAGTGGTGTGCAGTGAAAATTGTGTTTTCTTAATTAAATTCCAGCCTTTAGTATATCGCACCCACCTACAGCTGGGTAGTTAGGGCGGGGTCCCTTGTTTGTTGAAATTCTAATTGATTATACATGTAAATGTCGGGTATATTTACCTTTGTAATGTTTTCATAGCTTTGAATTATTAGAACAGTTACGCGAACTGATTTTGAATACTGTTTTACTATTATTGCACGATAATTATAATTTCACATTCATACCCAGTAGCTATGTTAAATATTTCATTAAGAGCGCTGTATTTCATTGACTGTAGTAATTTGCGTTCACGAAGAGGCTAAGGCGGCTTTTCTTTAATGACATATGAAAATGTGGGTGGGACCACTATGCCACAGGAACATGGTACCTTCCCACGGATGCGTTTGAAGATGACGCACAGCATGCAACGGATTTGACGGATTTGCTGTGCTGAAAACAAACGACAGTCGGTTTTTAGAACTCGTGTAATTTCGAGAGCAAATGAATTCCTCATCTAAATTATTCTATTTATTTACAGTGCAATGAAATAGTGCGCAATTATTAACATAATTCAGTGCGAACTAAGCCTATTCGTAGTCATTAGCTATGCGGGCCCGCGACCGCTGCGATGCCAATTACTGGGCCGCAAACGTTTATACTGGTATCATTTTGGGAGAACTAAAATTACGCGGTGTATTGCATATAGAATGAATCGTAAATATTGCCTATTGCGATTAGTTTTTTGAACTTTAGCTCATGAGACTGGTCGCTGGCGTATTAACTAGTGATGCGTCGTACATACACCCGGGAGTATGTATAGGTACTGAAAAATTGATTATCTATTTTATTTACTTTCGTTAATCTAATCATGGAGAGCCTATCGTTATGTAGAGAGCCTATCGGATCTCGTTTGCATTATAAACATACTCTATTTTGTGTTAAAATTACGAGGTTGTAAAATTAGGGGCGAATCAAGTACGTTAAATGCAAAAGTATGGAAATGTAACATATACCTATTCAATATGAAATTAATTTAATATTAGTGGAGTCCAATATCAATGTTATTTGCAGTCGAAATAGTTAATTTATACTATAGGATATTCAATAAGTACCTATACTTATTTACATGAATAATATTTACTATATTAAAAAACTAATTATGTATATCTACACTAATTATAAAAGTAAAACAGAAAACAATAAATATAAATATAAAAAATACAAATTAATTTTCGGCTCTATCATTATTTTATCATTCAATAAAATCTTGTAATATCATTTTGGAAACCGCTAGGTATCTTTAGCGTACAGGTAACAAAACAAAACATTGAGAACAATGAAATCTATGCCGCAACTGAACTGTGAGTCTCGAAGGAATACACGATGGAGTTGAACAAAATATTTCAAACAATTTTTAAATCCCGATACAATATTGCTGTAGGGTTTATTGTAATATCTGAAACAAATGAGCGGTCGGTTCGTCGAGCGAGCCCCCCCCCCCCCCTCTCCACGGTCAATTTGGGATCCAATTACGTCCAGCTTAGTGGGAAAAAATCCCGGGTAATCCTGCTCTTAAGACGTGGTACGGGACACAAGTGCACAGAGATGATAAGACATAACTTAACAGAGGGCTAACTATCACCTCTGTTGCGATGCGACTGAGTTGCAGACCTAAAATAAATCGCTACCCTAATATCATTTTAGGTCTAAAATTGAGTTGCAATAAAAGGTGATGGCAATGGCCCTATAGATCTTGTTAGACTTTAGCAAACTGTGTATTCCTCGGTGCGCAACCGCGATCATACAAAAGTGCAGTGTTTAGATAGATACCCCATATTTTCCTATCATCAAATTGCGAATATTTGTGATTTTACCAGTAAGCAATTTGGAATGAGACGGGATATGCAACTCGATAAGTCTGAGATATTATTAGGCGTTTTTTCATTTTGTATTTTTCTGAACATCATGCTCTCCGCTTGGCCTTATCACTTGAGTGGTTCCTCGATCAGCTCCAGATTCGTGAGGTCCGCATCAAAACACAATCGTGCTTCCACCCGAAAGGATTAAGATGACCCCGTGGGTTCCCCCGCCCCGCAGGCGGGCCCCGGAGCCCCCTAGCCGGGCCCCGGTGCCCCGCACTACTGATTGCTTTGTATAAATTCAATTGTTTGTATCGACTTCTTTAAACATATAGGTACCTATATTCCATTCCCCTGCTCCTAAAGGTCAGCTGGCCTACTCCGAAATACGAACCTAACGTTTCGGCTGACGGATTGTCGTGATTTGACATTTCTTCTTTCGTTTTTCTCTACGATTTGACATTGTTTTGATCGCAAATCGAATCCGTACTTCGGACGATCCGTCAGCGACGTATTTCGGAGTAACCCTCCAGGTCAGGTTTGTGTTCATTTCGTAATCAGATGCAGTGAAGGTTTTTTCGAAAAGTTGTTTTCTTAATGTGCAAGAGCTTTCCTTTGCACTACAACTGGGTTTCTTTAAAGGGCATGTTAACAGGTTCCTAAAAGGTCGGCATCGCGTCTGCTCCCCTTAAGTTGCAGTTAGGACTTACCATCTGGTGAACCGTCTCTCCGTGTGCGTTACAAGGCAATTAAAAAAACAGTTTTCCTCATATTTATGTTTCAATATGTTGGACATAGGCCCCAAGGTTCCACAACGACCGGTCCTGTGCCACTTGCATCCAGCGGTTTCGTCGTCTTTTGGCTGAAATGATGATGATGATTATGTTTCAAGGTTATTTTCTGATCTCTGTCGTCTTGATAACGAAATCAGCTTTAAAATACACTTATTAGTAACATTAGTACTCCATTGAGGCTATTATCAGAAGATTGACGAGCTAGTCAATAAGATACAAATCCTCATTGCAAGTTAAACGAGCTATCTGGAACGGTTCACCTCTACCGCGCCGGGGCATCCGTCAGGCGGATAGCTTAATTGCTTGGAGTCCCGCCAGATGAACTGTCTGCTCGGCCCCCGCCCCGCCGACCTGATGCCTTTCTACTTCATTACTGCGCTCATCATTAAACTCACATGGTATGTTACTGATTAACAATTAAAGTTAAATGTTTTTATGGAAATAAATTGCCATAGTCTAGCTGCAGTTTTCGTAAGAGCCGATACCCATTGAGCTTCAGGGCTTCAGATTAGGCAGTAAAGTCACGGTTTTATATGTAAGTGGCACCACCTATTGATATAGCACAAACAAAAGATGGATGACCAAAGATTGTCATGACTCTCACGGCTTATGGAAACTGGCTCTAAGTAGTGCCTTTAGACGATGTACTACCAAAATCTATTTACTTAAGATATAGTATACAGGGTTATTGGAAAAACACTAACAACTTTGCAGGACTGTATTACTGACATCCTAAACAACAACTTTTGTTCTTTTTACAAAACAATAATAAAGTTAACAAAAAATCACACTCTAAAATGTATGAAACAAGAAAATATGCTCATTTAGAGGATAACCGTGGTCGGTTTAGGTACTTTAGGGCAAAGTGGAACATAACCACGTACCACAGCTATCCTCTAGATGAGATTTTTTTTTTGGTTCATACATTTTAAAAAGTGATTTTCTGTAAAATGTTTTGTAAAAAGTCATAGAACAAAAGTTGTTGTTTATGAAATCAGTAATACAGTCCTGCGAGGTTGTTAGTGTTTTACCAATAACCCTGTATAGATGGGGTCATACACGCTTGCAGATAGCCTTTCATGATCTAGGAATGCCAAAAACCAGTGACGTCATACATCTTCAATGATGACGGTAACAAAGTACTTAGGTATACCTATTAATAAATCCCCGGGTATTATCTCAATTAAAGCCGTTTTCTTTACAATCAAACCTTTTATTGTTTTTTCTACATTCCAATATATGGCCATAGAGCCCTGTCTTTTTAAAGACAATCCTCCTTATATTTTTTATACCATAAAGAATTGAAACCAAGAAGTTAAAAAAGAAAGCAGTGTTGCTACACTCGCAGATAATTATTCATTAATACAATAGTTAAATACTTCCTATAAATATTCACATTGTAGTCAATATAGGCCTGTATCCATATAAAATAACCTATTAGTACGTACCACATACCAAGAATCTTACATTCGGCCTTTCCTGACATTAAGTTTGTCCTCAAACTTCGTGGATAAAATGATGATCAACTCTTATAAAATAAAATAAAATTATATAAAAAAAAAAAATTAACAGACATGCAGTAAAGACTGATAAGGAACATCTTTAAGTAGAAAAGAGATAGAAAGAAAAAATCATATCGTACACTATACTGAAAACTTCCATATTTATCTCTAATACTACTGAAACATTAAAAATTAATAGTGTAATTTTATTTCTCTCTATCTTTTTGTACATAAATGTTTTACACTAATAATCGTCTTACGATAATAAAATTTTAAAAAAAAACTACAACAACAATACTACAACAAAAATAAACCAGTCATACGGTATAAAATCGCTTGGGTGACAACGCCAGCAACAATCATATCAGAATAAATTACGAAAAGGTTATTTTCATAACGTACCCCGACAGTGATTGGTACAGTGAGTGGAGCGACTCACGCTCAACGCACGCGACGCACGCCCCTAGACCAATCAGTTTCATAACATTTTAGCAATCAAAAACGGCCAGTGGATCTATCAACACTGTCAACCGTACCTTAATTAACTTTGATAGCGAGTGGATCTATCAACACTCCAGCTACCAAACAACGGCCAGTGGATCTATCAACACTGTCAACCATATCTTCATTTACCTTGATAGCGAGTGGATCTATCAACACTCCAGCCACCAAACAACGGCCAGTGGATCTATCAACACTGTCAACCGTATCTTCATTTACCTTGATAGCGAGTGGATCTATCAACACTCCAGCCACCACACAACGGCCAGTGGATCTGTCAACACTGTCAACCGTTCCCAAGTTTATCTTGATGACGAGTGGATCTATCAACACTCCAGTCACCAAGCAACGGCGGCCAGTGGATCTATCAACACTGCCAACCATTGTCTACAATTGCAACCCAACTAATAATTAAGTAACAAAATATCATTTACCTTTAAACTCAAAAATCATTAAAAACTTAAAATCTTATTTCTTTCTTTGACCTTATCCAACCATATAATGTAGTCTTATCTCAACACAAATAAATCAAAGTTATTCATCACTCTGTTCATCAGATTCTGAATCACTTCTACTGGCATAAGTTATCCATGGCTTTAAACGATCTGCAGCCCAAACATTACAATAGTCTTTTTGAGTTATATTTGAACCAGCTATACTAGAGACTTGGTACCTGTCATTCTCTAAAACCTTGGTAACTCTAAAGGGACCTGTGAACTTAGGTAATAGTTTTTTACTTTTACCATCATTGCTACCAATGGGTTTGAGTATCTTAACCATGTCACCTTCTTTATACACTCTAGCTTTAATTCTACGCCTATCAAACCTTGTTTTTTGAGATTGCTGATCCTTATCAATATGTTCACTCACTTTATCTCGAATTTCTTGTAAATCACCAGGTTGACGAGTGGTTTTCAGTATTTCCGCAAAAACATTTTCAAATTTACTTGTCATTTGTATACCGAATAAAGCTTCCGTAGGCGCCTTGCCAATCCCTTTATTTAGTGTGTTATTTAAACCCCATTGCACTTTTCCTAACACTGTATCCCAATATTTCTCCCCTATCTTGTCAGTATAAGCAGTTAAAGCATCTAGTATTGTCCTATTATATCTCTCCACTTGCCCATTTGCACGTGGAGAGGCCACTGCATTCAAAATATGTTTAATTTTCGACTCATCACAGAACCGTTTAAACTCTTTGGATGTAAAGGTACTACCTTGATCTGATATGAGTCGATTTGGATATCCAAATGTAGTAAATACCTCCTCTATTGCACGTATTGTCAGCGAAGACTTCAAATTTCTAAGGGGTTTTATGATACAAAATTTTGTGAACGCATCTACCAAAACGAGCAAATAACTGTATCCTCGAGCACTCTTGACAAACGGCCCTAAATGATCCGTGTGTATTGTATCAAATGGTCTATCAATTTTATGAATCGGATGAAGTAATCCTTCCTTCG
The DNA here is from genome assembly GCA_947859195.1 of Drymonia ruficornis. Lineage (NCBI taxonomy): Eukaryota > Metazoa > Arthropoda > Insecta > Lepidoptera > Notodontidae > Drymonia > Drymonia ruficornis. Next base: position 1,066,959 of record OX401913.1, read on the forward strand.
GTCCACTTGGTTCCTTGCTATATGCACATTCTATACAAGACCGTACATATTTATTTACGAACCGTTTCATTTTAGGGAACCAAAAGTCCTTCCTGATTTTATTTAGAGTCTTTTCCGTACTAAAATGTCCTATGTCATCGTGGTTCAATTTACAAAGATGAAAACGAGCACTTTTTGGAACCACCCATTTCAAATTATCCCCAATCTTACGAAATAATTTATTATCTTTGACAACATAATTCTGACTAATATCTGAATATTCTTTATCTTCTAAAATTTTCTTAATACGTTGTACTTCTGCGTCTGCTAATTGTTGACTTAATAACCAATCCTCTTGAACTATTCTCATTATAGAAGGCATAACGCCAGGAACCACATCAGACTCATAAGGTTGCGGGTTTCTGCTTAAGGCATCTACATGCGACATGGTTGCACCAGGTTTGTATTGTATATCAAAGTCGTACTCCTGCATCACTATCCACCAGCGCGCTATTCGCGGTAGCAAATCTCGCTTGGTAAACGTTGCTCTTAAAGCATTACAGTCAGTGACTAGCGTGAATTTTACGCCAAGTAGATACACGCGAAAACGATGAAAGGAAGCAACTACGGCTAACGTTTCAAGCTCATACGCATGGTAATTTTGTTCATCAACTGATGTTTTACGGCTGAAATACGCTATCGGTTGAATTGAGCCAGAAACATTGTCCTTTTGCATTAGTATTCCACCTAGCCCATGTTTACTTGCATCAGTGTGTAAAATGGTTTCGTTATCTGGATCATATAGTCCTAACAAGGGTCGTTGTATCAGTGCTGCTTTAAGTTCACTGAATGATTTTTCTTGTTCAGTATCCCAAGTCCATGGACAATTTTTCTTTGTGAGATCAGTAAGGGGGCGGGCTATCGTGGCAAAACCTTTTATGAACTTTCTAAAATAGCTAGCCAACCCCATAAACTGTCGGACCTCATGAACATTTTTAGGTCTCGGGAACTGGTCAACTGCCATGATTTTCGCTTTTCCAGGCCTAATTCCACTCTCACTTATTTCGTGACCGAGATATTCTAATTGTTCTTGGAAAAAGTTACACTTCTGGAGATTCAAAGTAAACCCTGCACTACGTAATATCTTAAATGCTTCCTCCAACCTTTCTTTTTCTTCATTAAAATCTTTACCGGGTATAAGAATGTCATCCATATAAGCAAGAGTGGTCTTATGCCGGGAATTTCCAAGTACCTTATTGATGGTTCTCTGAAAAATTGCCGGAGAATTAACAAGACCAAATGGCATTTTTTTGAATTGGTATAAACCATCGGGAGTAACAAAAGCGGTAAGGTGCCTACAATCCTCGCGTATTGGTATTTGGTAATATCCACTTGCCATATCAAGGCTAGTATAATACTTATTACCATTAAGCAGGTCAAGTTGATCATCAATTCTAGGCATTGGGAAATGATCCTTTTTAATCTTTCGATTCAAGGCTCTAAAATCTACACATAAGCGGTATCCCCCAGTTTTCTTCTTAACTAAGATTATAGGACTTGAGTAAGAGGAGTTTGATTCCTCTGCAACATCATTATCTATCAACTCCTTTACCATGTCACGAACTACATTTCGTTCCATATAACTCATACGATATGGCCTATATACAACAGGGGTGTGTTCTTCTAGCTCTATCGACATTTCCGTCACATTAGTGCATCCTAACTCGGCCAAAGATTGTGCAAAACATATTCTGTATTCGTTAATCAAATCTACAATTGAATCAATCTGTTCAGGTAAGAGGTTGGTATTAATGTTAATTTCTTCTCTATTGATAGGCAAAAGAGTGGATGAATCTGTAATTCTGTTACAAACAAATTGCTGGTTTTGGGGCTCTGCCTTAATTATGTCACCACGTACTAAAACTATTCCTTGTTTAAATATTAACGGCTTACCAGTTAAATTGCATACAACAATTTTACAACTTCCATCACAAAGATTGTACACACCTCCTATGACAGTATAATCAACATCATTTATACTCCTGCAACCGCTGTTTACTACAAAATCACAATTACCTACAGCGTTATTTTCGCATTCAACAAAATGCAGCTTGCTCACAACCGTTTCAGATGCTATACGTAGAACACATTTATCATTACAATTCTCATTCGTCGGTAAATCTATTAAGTCATGTGGTAGCGCTCGTTTCAGAATGTCTAATGTGTCATTTGTTTTAATAACAAGAACTTCAGAAAGCTCTGTAAAATTTTGTCCTATAAGTAAGTCTTGTGTAAGTAAAGAGGAGTCTACAATGTACGCATCAATATCGGCCGTAATCTCTCCAAGAGATAATTTTATACGTGTTCTTGCTATTGGCATGTATGTTCCATTACCAAAACCACGTATAACAGGTAAGTCACTTTCAGTCTTCTGCAAACCATTTCGTTCTACCACATCCTGCCTAATAAGCGTGCAATCACTTCCAAAATCAATGTAACATTCTACTTCAATATTATCATTTATCACTCCATGTTTATAATATTTTGTGTCTGACTTATTGATAACAGTGAATAATGTTTTCCTTTCTGGCATCTTATTACTAATATTATTTTTATTGTTAGAAAAACACTCACTTGTTTTATGTCCGAAACGGTTGCAGTTATCACACTTAATTACTGGTTTAGGACATTTATTAAACATATGTCCTTTTTGTTTGCAATTATAACAGGTAATATTATTATTTTCCACTACACCACTGCGACATTGTGAAATTCGATGTCCCGGCTTGTTACATTTATAGCATATAATATCTGTATTGGATATTCCTGTACGTGGTCGTTGTGGTTTCGATAAATTCGGATGAAAATCTTTACACAAGTCCTTCAAGAACTTAAGTAGGTCTTCAGGGTCGCTTAACCGTGCCGACGTTGCACTTGCCCTAATCATCTTATCATCTATAGCGTGTACGAGACAGTCTACCGCCTTTTTGTCAGTAATCTCACATGCATTTAGTAGTATCATTTTATCATAGTAGTATTCATCCACCGATTCACCGAATTTCATCCTTCTTGATAGCATTTCGGTTAATAAGGTTCCATAATTAGTCTCCGATGGGAAAGCTCTTATTAATCGGTCTTGCCATTCAGACCAAGTCAATAAGATAGTATTCAATCCTTCATACCATTTCTTAGCATGACCGGTTAACTTTGGTAAAGCAAAATGTCTTGTCTGTTCGTCAGTCCAATTGTAAATCTGGGCGCATTCATTAACCTTTCCTAACCAGTTCTCTATTCTTTGATTTTTTTGTGCTGGATCGAACTCTGGTATAATATTCTTATCATATTTAAATCCCTGAGAATTCTTAGACATTAAACTTTGTAACAGCGTAGAGAAATCGTGTGCATTAATTGTCACATTATTGTTACCTATTCCTACATTATTTTGTATATCATGATGTTTCACTGGCGGTACATACGGCGGTGTCCCGACGTCCTTGGTTAACATAGTTGTTGACTCATCATTCACTTGCGTGACTGGTTGTCTGATGTTCTGCATAACCGAATCACCTTCCACATGTGATTGCACCGACAATACTTCCTCTCTCTCTCGCTGTGCCATCTGGAACATGCACTCATTTAAGTATGTGTCATTAAGCATATTATATCCACAACAACAACGCCATATGTATATGCATGTATAGACTATTGATATACCTATAATCATTAATTTATTTATTTATAATTTATTTAATTCTCTTTAATTTAATTTACTCCAATCTTTAATTTAATTAACATTAAAATCATCTTGCAGGTACCTATATTCATTATTGAAATTTACAAAAAATTTTAATTATAAAATAGACTCTCACCAATTTGTAATGGGTGGGTACATTTAGTTAGGTGTATCATACCCATGTGTGATACATTCAAATGATCAAACATCTGTCTTAGATTGAAAGATAATAAGTTCATTAATAACCACCCGTACATAACCGGAAACTTTATTGTTATACCTGCACTTTTTATTTTATTTTGTGGGAGTAATCCTTATGCTATGCAAGTAATAAATATAACCATTATAAGGTTACATTAATCACTTTTATTTTTATCTTTATTACCTTATAACAATATAACCTTATAACTCTATAATATAACCTTATCTAAAGACCATGAAGTTAACTTACATGAATTCCCACTTTACATACTTATGATGCAATGAAATAAAGTGTTATTTATTATGCGAAATTTTATAATAATTACATGCACAAACAAAATATTATGTAAAAATAATAATAATTAAATACTTAACTATTAACCGATTCTCTTACTCAGTGAATATACACTAACTGAACCAAATGTGTTGGCATTCATCTCATGTTTTCCATAATGATGCCAGACAGCAACGTTCTCAGTTGTGTCAAACCCAACTCATTTATAATTTGGATATCTATATTAATAGTACTGTATCGGAATGTCACCTAGCTACAACTTAGCTGATAGCACAGATTTAGTAGACTTATAACCAGATACTTATACATACATATCCATTGGAAATAATACTTGCGGTTTAATGACACTCAATCATCCTTTCACTACAGCCGGTATCTACCAAAAATAAAAGTTGTTTATCGTGTACACGGTTACTTAAATAATTTTACTTGACTACTGCCCAAAACAGTAGATACCTAGGTAGACGTAATAATGTCTACACTTTGTTGCTGCTAAGTGCCTATTACAATGTAAGCAGGTATTCTTACCCTAACAAGAAACCAGAACCAAACTCAACACAATAATATATTGTTTCTTGTGATACGTTCCAACATGTACCAATTAGGTACCTATAGTAAGTAATATAAACACACAGATACCATGACTTAACTGTGATAACCACCATAGAAAACAGAAAATAGTAGATTTCAACCGAATTACCTGATTCTTTCCTTCTCCACTTACATTACCAGAATACTTATCTCGTCTTTTGTGGCTGCGCTTATATTTTGAGCGCGAACGCCGCTCCTGCTCCACATTCGCATGAGAGCCATGCCTCGAACTTGTACGTTTTCCGCAATCAGAAGAAGAACTCGTGCTACTGCTATGGTGCCTGCGTTTGCGAGACCGTGCTCTTTTCTCCCTTTTGCCTTTGTCACTTTTCCCCATGATGACAATTGACTTTTATCTTGTGTGAACGCGAGCATTAAATTATCCCACTTCTGATAATAAATCCCCGGGTATTATCTCAATTAAAGCCGTTTTCTTTACAATCAAACCTTTTATTGTTTTTTCTACATTCCAATATATGGCCATAGAGCCCTGTCTTTTTAAAGACAATCCTCCTTATATTTTTTATACCATAAAGAATTGAAACCAAGAAGTTAAAAAAGAAAGCAGTGTTGCTACACTCGCAGATAATTATTCATTAATACAATAGTTAAATACTTCCTATAAATATTCACATTGTAGTCAATATAGGCCTGTATCCATATAAAATAACCTATTAGTACGTACCACATACCAAGAATCTTACACTATGAGGTATTTGATACTATTTTTCAAAAATCTCCAATCTTTCTTCGATCACCAAGTAACATGTCTGGGTGGACTCCCGTCTTTAGAAGTTAAACCAACGAGCAAATAGTTTGTGGCAACAGCTGCTTAGTTTTGTGCGGTACATGGGGGACACAAACATCGAACTGGCCACTGTCCACATCGAGGGTAAATACTGCTTAGAAAGAAAACAACTGAACGATGGCTCTGTTTATAGTTGACTTCTAGTTTCTTAATCGATGTTGTGTTTAAACAAGGTGTAAGCTTCGATAACCTTCTCCTAATCGTAGACCAAGAGTGTTTTAATGTGTTGTGTATACTGAGATTGTATAGGTACCTAATCCTTATTTTTGGGACATTCCCCATTCTTGTGATTTAAACCGTGGTAGAGCATAGCTGTAGCCAATTGATGCAGCTTATATACGGGCTGGCTCGACTGGAGTAGTACCTCTCACAGAAAATCGGCGTGAAGTAGTTATTTCCGCGTGCATTTGATACGATGAGCGAGAGAGCTTAGGTTAGCCGTCGCCAACGAACGAGCGATACCTTTGATATTGCAATCATCTATAGGCTACAGTAACTACTTAACGGCAGGTCGGGCACTCGTTTGCCACCAAGTTGTTGTAAAAAATGCAGCTCAAATATTTTCTCCTTTGGCAAACTTAAACATTTGTGCCTTGTAGGTGGAGTCTAATTTTATCTATGGCTTATAGAAATAGTTGGAATAGTCGTTGAGTCGTCTCTCAGATCTGTCCAACATTCCTAGAGCTATGATTCATCTTACTCAGGTTATGACGTCACGGGCTTAGCCGACAGTTATTCGCGACGACGACGCGACGTCGCTTTAAATTGGTTTCGCGGGAGTTCGCGCGTCAACGCGACGCAGCAGAACATGGGAAAGTTTTCTTGTTTTATTAAATTTATAATATTAAGGGATGTTGTCAATGCAAGGAGATTTGGAAGTCAGATTCCCTAGGGTTCTAGGGAAGATATAATTTATATCTATCTCTATAAGTTTAAGATTTTCTTATTCCACGCTCCAGTTCTCATAGTTAGTTTAGCCATGTAACCTGCCTGAACGTTCTACGTCAGAATTACATCAAAGAGACTGGCTAACAACATGTCGAACGCCAAGAATTTACGATTTACAATGAAGAATTCTCGAAGATAATACCTTTATGAGACCAGTGGTTTTGCAATGGCCAATTATGAGACTCGGGGCCCAGCAGTGATGGCATTGTATCCCGAGATCAACATAAATAATCGACAAACGGTATCATTTAATTTGTCCACACGTTGTTGCCAAATTACTCAGTTGTCGACGTGGGCGCGCTCTCGAAGTACCCTTTACTGGGAGATAATGAATATTTGATACGGCTATCGTATCGAAGCTTGCTGCTCGCGAGCTGAAAATTAGTTTTAATACTTTGGTGGATACGGTAGGTACCTACTACCTATTAAGTTGTACTATATCTACTTCATTACTACTTACGAAGCCATTAGGTATATTGCCAAAATAACACACAAACTGTATGGTCCCAAACTGAGCAACGATTGTATTAGGGCCACCGCAGATATGCTACTTTTTGTATCGGCGAGCGGCGATTTTGCATCGGCGATCGGCGATTTTGCGACTGCATCACGTTTTGGCGACTCTCTGCGGTCGGACGCAGCGACTGCTCCGATGCTCGACTCGACTCGACTAAATCGCCCATCATCGCCGATGCAAAAAGTAGCAAGTCTGCGGTGTCCCTTATACCATACCATACAATGGATAGCGCTTGGGTGAGGCAGCGCCAGTATTCGGCTCGGGCGCGCCATGTCAAACTAGGCGAGGCAAAGCTGGCTCTCGCGGCGCGGCGTTTGAAACAACTGAACACGGCTATTTCGTATGTTTTATCTATAGCTGTGGTATACACCGGTGTTAAATAAGTATATCTTCGTAATGCCACATCCCGTAACACCTCGCTCGCGGTCCGCCCGCCCGCGGTCCGCCCGCCCGCGGCCAGCGAGTGGCGGGTTACGTTAGTAATTATTTTGGAGATCCGCCAAATAATATGGAAGCGTATGGAGTGTGGACGGAGGTGGGACCGGATTTGGCAGCTCGTCCGATATCGTTATTCCGGTTTCAATGTTCGTTTGCATTCAAAATTTCAATTTATTTTATTCAATAGGCTGTGTGATTAGTTTGGATAACGGTCTATTGCCTAATTTTTTTTCCTGCATACATAAATTACTTAGTAATTTGTTTTGGTTGTTAATTTAGCGACTGTAGCCTAGGGGTGAACAGGTTGGGCTAGGAATCAGAAGGTCCCAGGTTCGATCCCCGGTGGGGCATGCACCAATGGATGAATTTTCATCTATGTGCATAATTTACAGTTCGCTGACGGTGAGGGAAAACATCGTGAGGAAACCTACCTATCCCTCGGGATTAGGTAATAGTCAGTTCCTGTATACACGGCGACAAGGTTCACCACCTGTCACGTTGGGTCCTGACTATCTGGTGAAACGTGGGCTTTGAGTTGGTTAATACCTCCACAATGTGGTGGTGTATGGTCACTCAAGCCTCTGACTACCCTCGAATGGGGATAAAAGTCGTGACGTTACATTTGTTAATTTAGAACAATATTCAAATTAACCAATATTAGAATTTACTTAAGAACAAGTAACCACTTGTCTATAGATACACGGTTAGGAGTTAATTTTGGAGAGAATATCTGAGATATTAAAAATCTCTTAAAAATGTTGATTATTTAAAAATAATAATAACAAGGAAACTCTACACGGAATGTATAATTAATGAAAATAAATGGGCCCTCGAAGCAATGAGGAAGTTAATGGTTGATAATTAATTTTAAATAGGCGAAAATCCTTTGATTACTAATTATTTTAATGAGGCAGTCATTTTCTAAGCGATTTTAGTTATAAAAATCAGTGGTTGGTTATATAGCAATCGTACCTAGTAAGTGGATCGAATTTAAGTCTAGTTACTAGAATCTAGTAACTATAGTAAGTACCTAATTAAGCGATGTGCAAAGCCAAGAAAAAACAAAAGAATACTTAAATTATATATTTAAAAAAAATCTTTATTTCCCGATCTTGATTATACGAAGCTGAAAAATTGTAAGGCACTTTCATATAGTTTTTTTATAGACCCGGCCAATACTAACAGGCTATAACATACTGAAACACCGAGTGAGGTATAATCTTGAGTGAAAAATAGATACTACATTAAAATCAGTTTTTAGATGTAATACTAAAACACTATTCAAATGTTTTGCCGTAATGATTATTACATGTGTCACAAACTTATCAGCACCTGGGGCTAAAATGAAACTACAATTTCCAAACATATTTTGATAGTCTTGAATCTACACTAACAACGCTCTCAGCGCCAGAGAAGATAGCCCAGATAAGGTTTTGGTGTAGCCTTTTGATATTTCAATATTTATCATTTTCGTATGGCGTGTGAAAATTGACCTCTCTAAAGTAGTATTCTGTTTGTTCTTAAAGCCGGTCCGAAGTGCGCACTCTCCCTAGCTCCATGTACGTTTTTCTCACGGCAGTAAACTCCACGTAACATAAAACACCGAGGGTCCTGCTTCCACAGCAATAAGTATGGGTTTACTCCCTAGCCGATGACGTCACTAGCCCTCAGCAGCCGGGAGTAATCGTTAAACGCTGCTCCGTTTGCTATGAATTGTTCTTGCCCGTTTTACTGGAAATGCGCAGAAATACTGGGATTGGTTACTGCTTTTAATTTTTGTATTTGTAGTATGTTACCTCTATGGGTAGGTAAGGGTCCAGTTCAACAATGGGCCGTATTCCGCACCCGTGACCTAAACCATTTTTTGCTACCTCTGGTCCACTATTATGTATGGCAACAAAAGTTGTCTTTTCTTTGTTCAATTTTAATCATGTTACGTTAAATAGGCTTCATTCAAGACTATTTGATCCTATCCAAATGTCATATAGCTCAAAAATCCCATAGAAAAATCACTTTGTTTTTCAGGAACTTTCCAATTTCCGGGGCAACTTAATTTTTTTTTCTTTTCATAAAAAAACTTCGGATTATTATGAACATAACAAATAGCCAAATCGGTGCAGCCGTTTTCAAGTGATGCGCTTACTAAACAGCTTTGAAATTTAATTTATAGTATACAGTCATGTTAGAAGATAGCAAAAGTAGGAGAAAGTAGCCAACTTGCCAGTGAGAAAAGAGTTCATAAGTGACTATTGTCATATCCAATATTATGAGAGTGGTGCTCTCAAGGATACGCTATTATAATGCTAATATGTAGTTAGTAAAACTTCAAGTTACTAAAGCAAGGAATTTGGAGTGCCGCGGGAGGACTTAATAGCGAACTGACAAAACTTCGCAGAAAGCACTCAACAAGTGTAATCGGGTCCTAAAATGGGTTGTTCGTAGACTTGCTATTTTCGAGCCTTTGAGAGATAATTTTCAATTTTGAACTCGTCGTGGGAAAGAAATTACTAAAATATTGTTCTTTATAACATTGAAACGGACCATATGACGATGGGCTAGGTTTGAGAGACCATACTTAGACCAAGTTATGAGAAAATAAGGCCACTTCATCTATAAAGCCTCTGTCCTGTCCACTGCTGTACTCGTACGTATTGCTATGTTATACTAAAACAATGTGTTCCTGTCGAGCTCAGCAAATACTAACGGCAATTCCCGGTCCCATTGGGCAATCCCGTTAATTTATACGTGGCCAATACTAACAACTACTTACCTCAACCATCCTAACTTGACCTCTGATTAGTAATACATGAACCCCTGAGCGTCCTCTAAGCTTTAGATCTATATAAGGTGCAGAGGGGAGAAGTGGCTCCGGTTATAATGGTCCTTATTGTCACTAAAGTCGTAATTAGCACCTGTGTTACACCAAGTTTGCAACGCGTAACTTTGTTACCACTTTCATTTTGTAACATAGAAAGTACTGTGTTCGAAGTTGCTGAAGGAATGTTCGGATATAATGACACTGGGTCAGGTTTTAGATGTAGTTGGAAATGCTCAGTTCAGTTTAAATTGTGGACAATGAATTGTTTTGCATCTAACGTTGTGATAATTGAGTGATTGATGATATAGGGAATGAGTATTCAAAAGGAAAATACCTAGTATTTTCTATATTTAAATTAGACATCACTATTCGAATTATTCGTCTTTTACGAAAGAACACTATCGATGTTTATGCAGCCAAATCCATAAAGAAAGTTTAAAAAAAAAAATAGTCAATGTCGCACTGGCCCTAGTTCAAATGATTATAGTTGTACATGAATATTTTCGAAAATAAACAGCAATTTCCATAACACGCAATTTCCGAACGCAACTTTACTTGAACAAAAAAGTAACATAAACGGAAAGTTTACCCCGACTCCCGGCACTTCGGCTCTCATTAAAAGTTGTAGTAGTTTTGACTAATTACTACACGCGACACACGACGGATGTCTGCAATTTGTTACTGCAACTTCGTGCGCTGTTAGCTGGGTGCTGCATGTAACGTACCAACGTGCTGTGTATGTTGTGTTGTGAATGGTATAAAAGATGTATACAATTAAGAGCAAAAAAAAATTTATTAGAGATGGGTTGTACTAGGTAAATTAGGGACTGTGTGCACCTATTCCTAGTATTTCACCTGATCCAAACACCTGTTCCACCTATTCCACCTAGTCTCAAGTACTTATCGGCTATGGTTCACGTACTTAGTTCTTAAATCCATAAAAGGACTCGATACCTACATGAGATCAAATGGGGACAAAAACTGCCTTTTGCTCACTTCAGACGTCGCTACTGCTTACAATATGTAATTCTCTATAGTAATTATGTAAACAAACTTGTTTAGATTAAAATTATTCCATAATATATTAATTGCGCCGTCGCGCTTCGCAGTACAGTACGGTATTTGGTACTTGGTGCGTCAGCGGATGTGTTGAGCGCTAATACTAGGTGGACTAAGTACTGTCAAAATTGGAATAGGTGCCACCTAGTCTCGTAAAATACCTAGTCTTCGCACCTGTTCTAATAAATACGACTCACCTCTAATATTTATTAATTCTGGAATATTTCGACTCAGTTTTCTAATTTTATTATTAAATATTTTTTGTATATTAAGGTATTTTAATTTTATTATTTATATTAAGGTTGAAGTATTAAGTTACAAAATATAATTATGTCATGTAATATTATTATGTTATTCAGCTCAGTAATCATGTCAGTATTCTTTCTTACCTAAAATTGGCGATGACCTATTCGCGTAGATTGCCAAAATGGTATTTGCTAACGTTTGCCATCCAACTGCGTCTTTATTTCAAAACTTTTCAATAATTCCATTTCGTTATTGAAACACGTAACAAATCTATTGCGTGTTAATTAGTTGTCCCCATCGCCGCCAGATGGCGCACGACAAGTTTGTAAAACGCCGCCTTTTGCCGCGTACCTGTACGCCAATTATAAGTTGTCGCACGTAAATAACGCTACGTTCACACTAAACCTACAATTTGTGCACACATAATACAAAGCATTACCTAAGTTATAAATACTGAATATTGGAGTTATGATATCGGAAATCAGTATATTATTATTATGGTAGTCCCCTAAGCCCTACCCCACTTGCATTGAGTAGAAGAAAGCGAAATAAGTTTATGAATGTCTTATTGTTAATATAATTTCTATGAAGAAGAGCGAGCAACTCCATGGTTACCTACGCGTAGGATGTGATTACATTGAACTATTGAAAACCGTAGGTAGTTTCTTTTCAAGAAAATCTAAGCAGATTTCCAAAGACTTTACCAAGAAGGAAGAATGTAAAAAGATATGAGAATTCCCAAAGTAGTATGTAATAGGTACTACACAGAGTTCACGGACACAGTCAACTCAGTCGTCCGCGGAAAAGAATGGTGAAAACATATTGGTATTGCTATTACGTCTCAACTCTTGGTGAACACGCATCAAAATGCCATTAGGTTGATTGTCGAATTGTGAGTGCGATAACAGATATGTGAATTTCGCTGCATGTTGTAGTGCGCTGAGCCATGGACCAATCTTAACTCTGTGCGCTGAGCACAAGTTTAGTGATTGCAATGTTAGGGGGTAGGTACCATATCTTCTCAAATAATACATCTATCAGTTTTTTTACTTTTCATCTATTCGATTCAAGCGCTTAGGCGTCCCGTTTGCGCAGACCGTTAAAAGATTAGAAACACGAATAATTTCAAACAGTTGAGGGAATTTAAATGGTGGGGTTCAATCTTGGCGGATTATCCCGCGGGGCGGAACTGAATGACAAGTGTGCGTTTGATATTCACGGCAATCCGGTTTTGGCGTTTTCCGAAACGGTTTATACGGGATTATGCTCTTCAAATCTCGTCAAGAATACACTTTAAATGACTTTGAAATCTTTGTTTTATCCTAGATACCTATTAGACGGCTTATAAACAGCAGCTTTAAATGAGGCCTTGGCATGATAGCCTACTGACGTAATACATCAGTAGGTGTCCATATATTTTATCTACCTGACATTTTTAGTTGCATAGCTTTAAGATTGCGATGAAATTCGTGCGGAAACCACACACTTTAGCTTCTCCCCAGGACTTGCAGAGGATCGGCGTCTTTGTTGGACTTGGCTGTTGATCCTGGCTTACAAGAGTAACAGTGGGGAGTAAGTGACTGGCCTAGTCAAAACGAATATCTCTAGGAGCCCATCGATGTCTTCAGAAGCCTCGATTAGAAGAGCACAGTAGATACAGTGTCTTGTTTCGGTTAACCCAACTGAATAAAATACGTTTATTTACTTATCCGTTTGGCGAAGTTCAATAAATAATAGGGTTGAACAAGTTTTTTTCAGACTACTCTTTGCTGTATTATTTTTGACGAAAGAAAGCTTAACGTACGTACCTAACGTTATAGCCCTTGATCAAATCAAATCAGTCATCAATCATCTTTTAGCTTTATCGTAGTAGGCTTAAAATAAAGAAAATCTCAATCAGGATACCTAAATAACGGTAACGCTAAAATATTGTTTATCTTGACTATTTAATAACGCTTTATTGAGCTTACATGAATAAAAAACTTTTGATTTGATTTTATTTTATTGAATAGTTTAAGTTTTGGCCGTTTTCTCGACATACGAGACTATTTCGTTTTGCGATATATCTCTGGCTTTCAATGGAAATTAAATCAAATCTTGAGAAAACTAAAGTTCAAAGAGACTTAAAAATAACCCGGCAGAGCTCTGTACCAACCCTGTGCACCGGTACCAGTCAATTTGTGTCGATCGAGGTCCTTTGAAATCGCCCGTTTGAAACCAGGTACAGGTAGGTACAGGTACCTATATCCGCCTTCTTTTGGGAGCCGGCGCACCGTGAAATTGACTCGCTCGATTGTCTGTCCGAAGTAAAAAGACCTGTTTGCTGCGGAAGGCTGCCGAGCCCGCGACACCCACTGTAGCACTCATTTTGATAATCTTGACTTTTATATAATATTCGATTATAATAGCTTTAGATTATTTTTAAAGAGCTAAGAGCTCGAGAAATGGTTTCAGGAACATTGCCAGGGTATTACGCGATGCTTTTGTAATATCAATAATAAAATATTCTAAACTTATTTCCGGAATTAGAGTTAGTTTCAACCCGAGTGTATTAAGAACATTCTTGATAAAGTTACATAAAAAGTTAGCCGAGTTATCTATATTTATGTGTGCAGATGTGCATAATTTGGAGGTCACATATTTATCACAGGAGATAAAATCTAGGCATTCAATCAAAATGTCCGAATCATGCGTTATTTTAACTTTACTGAGGATAGAAATTTTAAAATAGTGGTAAATATGTTATATCTTGTAGCTTTTATTTCGTAACCGTTAATATAGAGGTAATTACAAAATATGTTATTAGGTACTTACTTTGAGTATAATTATATTCATTGAATGTAAATTGTACAGTAGTTGATCTATTCTACACAACAATAGATTACGAAAAGGCACTTTCCTCAAAATGTTCACTCAATGCTCTATTTCCCAAATTCCCAACAAAAGTCAAAAACAACGTCACAATTTAAAACACCGCTCTGCAATTCCCTAACGCATCCATTCTGTATCCAATGGGGCAGTGGCTGGGCACTGATATCAGCAGCCTCGAGTTTGCATCAATACATTCTCCTTTCTCGTTTCTTGTAGAACTCTCTGGACAGTCAACCTTCTCATCATCAACAGTATCATTAGAGTCTTGTTGCTTCCCGTGGTATTTCGGCTCTATGATTTCCACTTCACTCTTGGGACCGTCGCGCTCTGTTATATCAATATCTATATTAACCTCTGTCGTTGGGTGGTCGATAAAGAATCCCGGTTCTTCTATTCTTCGGACCAAGTATTTGTCGTAAATGCAGTTCTTGTATACAAGCAGTATTGCGCTGAAGCATTTTGATAGGATGCCATTCGATGGCGGTGCCTCTTCTTTAATTATATCAGCATTGTTCACTTTGTTGAATGAGAATATTTTGATTCTGTTCACTAATACGTCTGCCAGGAGCTCGTTCCACGTCAAAGGCTTCGTTTCATTCTTGGGGTCTTGGAAATTTTGCAATTTCCTTAAGAGTACCCTTTGTTCGTCGGATGTCTCGATGCTCGTCGAGTCCTCGATAAAACACTCTGCGTGGCCCATAAGTATGATTACAGTGAAGATGTGGAGTATTTTCATTATTATTTTGATTGTTTTTTTGTTGTTGTGAAACGGCAGCGGCACAATGGCAGAGGTAACTGCGAGATTGTGAGAGATAAGGTAAAAGCGCAGTTAGTAGGTACAGTTGAGCACAGAGGTGCCAGTCAACATTATTTTATAGAAAATGTAGTGTGTGCTAGAGTTTAAGATTGGAGAATATTTTTAAAATGCATCATGATTCGAAAAACGTTGTCAACACAGGTACTCACTCTGCTTTTATCTTCGAGTATCAATTTAAGTGGTGTTAGTGAAATATTTAATGCAATAAATTGTAACCCCCAAATTCATAGATATTTTAGCCAGTATACAATTGTTTTGAAAATCATTTTTAGGAACAAATGTGATTTGTATTTAAACTGTAAGACGATCATAACTTTCTATGAATTTGGGGGTATATCTTTCAACTCGACTCGAACCCTCTTGTTCAACTAACATTTATATAATAACACATTTACAGCACTTTTCTATCCGACACTACGCTACTATCGCCGCGATAAAGATAAGTGCTAAACCAAATATTGACCGAGTGACGTTCGGGTAACGGAAAAAACTATTTAATAGCACTTGCCTCGAAAATATAATCGTTATCGATGATACCTACTCGAGTGTTGCGAAACTTGCCAAGGACGCAGAGATACCGACCTCGGCCGTACTCTGATTACTGATAGTGTGGACAGCAGTTGTCAATAAATACAAGGTCTAATAATGATAACAAATAGTATGTTAACAGGCTACCAACATCAACGGTCATTAACGGGCCGTTAGAGCATGATCAAATGTTTGATATACTTACTGGTAACGAGAGTTTAATGCTCTAACTGTTCTGAGAGCCTACTGTTTTACAAACGAAAATTTCGGACGAAATTCGCGTAGTTCCTACTACGTTTCTCCATTTCTTACGAACGAAAATATTTGACGTCATCATCGTCGTCGTATCTAAACGTCAAACAATTTTCGTTCGTAAGAAATGACGGAATCAATGAGAAACGTAGTAGGAACTACGCGAAGTTCGTCCGAAATTTCGTTTTCGTTTGTAAAAGAGTAGGGCCTCTGTTTGTGTATTAGTGAACTCAGATGGGTATTTATAAAGGTATACAAATAACAAAGTTTGTAGTATCATGAAACGTAACTGCCTACACAGTGTACCTGGTAATAAAATATACATGTCATCTAAGTGTACTGCTGCACAATCCTGCACAGAATGCCACAGTTTTTGTGTTTCGCTACTAAAACCAAGGAAGTTTTAAGTCTCTAACACCTGGAATGAGGACTTGGCAGCAAAAGTGAAGCCGACAGCGAGATACCATACTGAACGTTGTTTCCTTTGCCAACAAGAGTGACCATAATATTATGAAATTTTGAGAACGTCCCCATGGACATCTGGTGAAAACATGCTTTTGTTCCGAGATTGTTATGATAGGAAAATAATAAAATAAGGAAAGGGATGTTTATTTTCTTAAGAACATGAGTAGGTACAATAAATTAGTCTGCGGTGGCCAAACCACACGAGTGCCTGTCTGTATCTTGGCAACCTAAATGAAGTTACAAAATAGTATTTAAGATCGTAGATTTTGCCACTTTGTAATATAAAGTAACATGACACTTCACACGCTTGGACGTTGTCTAGGCTCTCCATATCTATGGTTTTTCCTATACTTATCTTTCCTATACTTACTCTTTTTCTATGCTATAAAAGGTACCTACTACTGTTAACATGTTATGTTTGATTTGGGCTGTGCAAGTTGTGACAGACGGACATAGAGACAGATAGACGGACAACAAAGTTATCATATTAGGGTTTCGTTTTTTTCCTTATTAGGTACGGTACCCTAAGAATATCTAACTAATTAGACCATAAGACAAAATTAAAGGACAATGGGCAAAACTGTATGGGACTTGGTCCAAATATCCACCACTGACGAGACCTACGTAACCCGATAGACCACTAAATACTGAGTAACTTTTACAAAGACAGTTCAACAAAATAAGCTGTAAGTAAAAAAATACGGGTAGTTTAAAAAAAAATATGATTTCACCATTAGTATTATATTTATACATTTTTTTTGAAAGGCAACAATATAAATACTCTTACTAACATTAAATAAAAATAAAATAAGCTGTCAGAAAGCAAAAAATGCCGTGAAAAGTTTTTATTATTATTTTTGTTACCTGATGAAAAGTGAACAACAAGCGCTTCTATAAAATAAATAAGCAGGTACCTTCTATGCGTTACCTTACTTTTTCACTTATCATCAGGTAACAAAAATAATAATAAAAAATGTTTCACGGCATTTTTTGCTTTCTGACAGCTTATTTTATTTTTATTTAATGTTAGAAAGTGTATTTATATTGTTGCCTTTCGAAAAAATGTATAAGACATAACACTGGTGGTGCGTTCCAATAACTGTTAATTTTGTTATTTTCGTTATTTTTGTCAACAAATCACGTTCCACTCGCACCAACTTGTACTGAAAGTTATCATTATTATCGTTTTTAACACTTTTTGTGGACGAACATAACAAAAATTACGGTGAATGGAACGCAGCATAAGTGTGAAATAAAAAAATTAAAATATTTTTTTAAACTACAATTTTTTTTTTACTGACAGCCTATTTTGTTGAACTGGCTTTGCAAAAGTTACTCAGTATGTAGTGGTCTATCGAGTGACGTAGGTCTCGGAAGTGGTGGACATTTGGACCATTTTTGCCCATTGTCCTTTGTGCTAACGAAAAGGAACAGTGATGGCAGGGCATTTTCCTTTAAAACTCGTTGTGTTAAATTAGGGACATAATCTGTCGGCTTAAAATGCTTGCTGTATATGACGGAATTTTGGGTAATTTTTCTGTAGCCAATAGGTATTTGTTGTAACCAATTTACACGCCTGGGATCTGTAAAAGATAAAATTGTTTTTTTGTTTTTTATTGCTTAGGAGTAATCGGGAAGTGTAAATTCAAGAGTCGTCCCAATTGCAAACAATTTCAATCGACAAACCATCGGTCTCGGCCTTTATTTTATATTGTCCATCAAGGGTTGCAATGCTGACCGCGCTGTGGAGGCCTGGAGCTGCGCTGCGCCGCGCTTTCGGCCATCAACAACGCGCCCAGCAACACACTCATTACAGACCGTGGCAGTAATGTACTATTAAAAAGTAACAAAAGGGTAAAGGAAAGGGGCCCCGAGAATTAAATTGCCTGAAATGGTTAATCTGGCCCTAGACGTGCGCGTTCCTCGAGCGTGTGAACGACGCGAACGCCGTGTGCGAGCCCGGCGAGCCGTGACAACGCGGCGTGAGCGTCGCGTTTTACCAGCGTGTGGTCTGTCGCGCGCTGCAAATGCGACCGACTTCAAAAAGTAGCGATGTAGTCGTGCGGCAACGAAAAGCGCGACTTTATCGCTGCAAACAGTTCCCGTGGACGATATTCCTCAGTTAACACAGACACATAATAAGATTTATATTATAGTCCTTTTTACTAGAGAAATTTGTGTCACCCGAACATCTAAAATGTACTTAACGTGGAAAACATAGTTACCCACTTACCTATGTTAAGATAATCCTTAATTCGGATAATATTCGCTTTTACACCCTTCCATTACGCATATTCTACCCATTTTTATGAGAAAATTCAGCACAATCCTCTAGATTTAAAATTAGCTGAAAATGTCGTGTGTCACGCAAATTGACGTTCTGTGTTTCAAGTTTTTAATTTTATTTCTGCTACGATTCCTATAGACATCACGGAACTGACAATTACAAGCGAATTATTAAAGAAGGTAAGTACTTATTTCCAGATATTTATTTATATTTGAAATTTTAATCTTAGGATATTCTTATACTTTACCATAGGTATTTCATTAATCGACTTTATTGTTTATTATTCTTAACATGAAAATGTACCAAGTTTAAGGTGATCGAATAAATATTAACTGGCAACACAAGGGATGAAAGGTTGTACTGTTAGAAAGGGAAAGAAGGCGCAGTTATAGGTATCTGGCTCGGACCGGTTTTTATAATGCGTGCATCGTGGGCGTTAAGTCCGTCACATAAGGATTATTTTTGATTAAATGAATGGAAAATAAAGTTTGTAGTCCACAGTCATGTTCAATGGTATTACGTCGATGACTAAAACATATTTGTACCACAATCCTATAAGTTATATGATCACAGTGCGCGAGGATCCAATTTCACGGCGGCGGCGCCCGGGACACAGTCCTTTGAGCCGGGACAAATGCGCGCGGAATATTTACACTTGTCCGACCCGGTGCGTGGGCACAACACTACTGCATATTTATGAATGTTTTTATTGATATTGTATCTAGTTATAACACCTTCCCTCCTAGCCAAGTGGCTTCATCTACATCATCTACATTTAAGCGTAGCGTTTCTTCAAAACGCTACGCTTAAATGTATGGAAATTACATACAAGTCGATAAGTAGATCACGTGATTTAAGTCATTTGCATACATGAAGCGTAGCGATTCGTAGAAACGTTTGTAGACAAGCCACTTGGCTAGGGGGGCTTATATTTCGGCGCCAAGTCGCTACGCCATTGAACTGCCATTGTAGCATTTTGCTATTGTGACCGACCTTCTGATTGGTAGGTAGATTCTGACCGACCTATCATAGGGTTGCGAGTCATCAAACGCTACAGTGGCAGTTTAATGGCTAAGTGCGTTGAGGGCCAGGGAAAATTACGAAAAGGCCGTTCCAGAAATTTTCCTCTGACTGGAATCTAACCCGCAACCACCCGATGTAGTGAGCCGAGCGGCCAACACTCAAACCACTGTGCCAAGCGGTCAGCATATTTCATGAGCAAAAATGTAAAATAATTGCTACTTGACATTCAGAGGACATGTCTAATCTCTACTTAAAATATTAATTTAGGTACAGCTTCGATCAACACTTGTTGTTGATACAAGACAAAGGCATTACCAAGAAGAGGGAGCCACGTGACTGTCCAAAATAGATTTCTCTTACTAAACGGTACAATATCGGTTGTCAATACGGCTCATCTTTTGGGGAATAATGCCATTTTAAAGTTAACTGGCGATAACAGATGTGTGAATTTTACTGCAAGTAGTGGTGCGCTGAGCATAAGTTTGCTGACTGCGATGTTTGAAGGTACCATATCTGGTAAAATAATTGATCACTGATCCGAGAGTTTTATATCACAGAACAAGATTTGAATTGGAAAATGTATTATTGACAGTCAATAAGCAGGCGGAGTCAATACAAACAGCAATAACATTGAGAATGCAACAACCGATTGAATTTCACCCCCTTTTCATTCGAATTGAGTATTTGTTAGGGTTGGTGGATGAATAATTTCATCATGTTGTACTTAAAAATGTATGTCATGAAAATAGTGTTCTTTACTAAATTAAGTTAAGTAGCGACTGTAGCCTAGGGGCGAACAAGTTGGGCTAGCAATCAGAAAGTCCCAGGTTCGATCCCCGGTGGGGCATGCACCAATGGATTTTCATCTTGTGCATGATTTACAGTTCGCTTACGGTGAGGGAAAACATCGTGAGGAAACCTACCTATCCCTCGGGATTAGGTAATAGTTAGTTCCTGTATACACGGCGACAAGGTTCACCACCTGTCACGTTGCGTTCTGACTATCTGGTGAAACGTGAGTTTTGACTTAATACCTCCACAGTGAGGTGGTGTATGGCCACTCAAGCCTCTGACTACCCCCGAATGGGTATAAAAGTCGTGACGTTATACATACATACATTATACAAGTTAAGTAGTTTTTAAATTAAGTAGGTAGGTAAAGCTAGACAGGATATTGCTTCATCAAATAAGTTTTGTAACGGATTCAACTGATTCCAACATTCGCATTACAATTCTATTTAAAGTGCGTCTTTAGGAATTCTCAATAATAATTGTTAGGTGTCATCCTTAACTGTTATATCCTTATGCTATGGGTTCCTCCAATAGCGGCGCCATCATTAACGGCCGCACTAGAACATTGGCTACGTAAACAGGTAGCGGTCTAGGAAACCGCGCCATTTTGTTTACATAGCCAACGTTCTAGTTACGGCCGTTATATGACGGCGCCGCTATCGGAGGAACCCAGCGCAGGTATATTTTTAACAAAACTAGTAGAACGTTGGTTGGCAACAGATATTGTTCTGGTTCGTGTATCTCACAAGCTATCACTAACAATACAACATTCATCATTTCTTTCCAAAGCGTTTCAGCGCGCGAATAGAAATAGTTGGTGGTCGTGGCGTGGCGGTGCGTGTAATCGAGCCGGGTATCCGGGCAGCGGGCGGCGCGGCGGCCGGTCATCCGGCTCCGAGTGTACCGACAGCATCACAAGGCACCAGACATCTGTTCCTGAAAATTTCTGAATTTGAATTATCATTAACGATATACACGGTTATTGGTAAAACACTAACAACCTTGCAGTTGCGTATTACTGACATCAAAAACAACAACTTTTGTTCTATGACTTTCTACAAAACAAAAAAAAAATAACAAAAAATCACACTCAAAAATGTATGAAACAAGAAAACAAAAGTTGTTGTTTTTGATGTCAGTAATACGCCCCTGCAAGGTTGTTAGTGTTTTACCAATAACCCTGTATAGACGTTATTTTTACACAAAATGGGATTATGCCACGACCATCGAGAAGCGGCTAAATTCGAGTATTATTTATTAGCATTTCGCATCACTTTTTGGCCGTAGTATAGACAAGATATATCCACCCAAGAAATATACAACCGATTAGGTTTAATCTGTATCGCAATGAGCCCAGAAGACAAGTTGAACTTCCACTAGTGGAGAAGGGAAGAGAGATCTTTGCACAGCTGGGACGACATAGATTGAAAAAGAAAATTACGACTAAAGCACGGTTATGTTAAAATAATTAATGTTGGTACTTGTCGACTAATATTGTGGATTAAGGATTTGTAAGATGTTTCGAGTGAATTTTGATGACAACTGTACTTTACGCCGTCGTGTGACCGGTTTGTGGTAGCGTTGACGACTCGCTACGGACACCTTTTCGATGCGAATATTCTCTGCGCAAATCTGGGCGAGTTTTCCCGAAAATGTTTACCGTGCATATCTGAACAGAGATTTGTGGGTTTTCCGAACACCATGTTACGCTTTAGTCCGTTTAAATTAATTGCAAATGGATTAGAGATGGTTTCACGTGTGTACAATGGATCTATATGCGTTTATGCTAGTACTCAATACAGTAGGTAGTAAGATATCTCAACGCATATGTCTCTCTAATCCATTTGCAATTACTCAATACAGTAGGTAGGTACTAATACGTATATTGGCACTGTATTGGTACGATATACGTATGTTGGTACTGTATTGGTACGAAATATTAGTAGGTACTATATTGAGCGAATTTTCAGTCTAATCACTGCTAAGTACTAAACTAATTTTACACATAACGGGCCCTTCACTAATTTGACGGGCCCGTTGGCGTGGTTGGCGTGATGGCGCCTTTCACGCTGCAGGTCGTAGGGTCGATTCCTACCCGGGACATGCATTTGTGTGCATGAACATGTCTGTATGTCCCGAGTCTGGGTGTATATGTATATTAAGTATGTATTTACAAATAAAAAAGTAGTATATGTAGTAATATCAGTTATCTGGTTTCCATAGTACAAGCTCTGCTTAGTTCTGGATCAGGTAGCCGTGTGTAAAAAATGTCCCAGGATATTATTATTATTACATAACAATAGTAATGTCTTGCTCATATGTGACGACAGTAAGAAGGATGACAATAATTAAGAGTGTTTAGTTAATTTTAATTGGTTTACTTACAGAATCAGCACCCAGAGACACATAGGAGAGAATTGTGGCCGTTATTTTTTTGCTTTGGAGCCTCTTATGCAAATAAATCTTCAATCTAGACAAGACTACTACGTACCAATAAGTCGGCCATTCAAAATGTTAATAACAACGCACCCCGTAACGTGACCCAAATTTTAATACGTTATGTCCCTAATACCTATTCCAATTATTCCCTAATGAAATTCCTTTATAGAGAAATCTACATTATTAATATCATATTCCTAACAGGGCCGAGGGCCATAAAGGCCGTTAATTACCGGCAACAAATAAACGCGTCCTATTACTTAATTTTATGCCCGTTTGGCCGGAGGCAAGCCGGTTAATGATCCTAAAGGTGGGGCTTTGCTGCCGGATAAGGCCGGATAAGGCATTTTCCGTTTAGTTTAGCGACGCTGGATGGAAGGATTTATTTAGGAGTCGGAAGGTCTTGGAAGATTATAGGGGTAGGTGCATCGAAAAATAGTGCTTTTTTGTTTTAGTAGTTATTTTTATGAGAAGATCGATGTGCTGGTTTGAAACGAATAGTAAAAGTGTAGTTACTATTAAAATAATATACTGCCTGAGCAATCAGTTATGACTATGTGGTCGGACGTCAAAACTGAGTGTTGGGCTCGACGCCGCCGCTCGGCACATGAAGACGACTTATTTTTGGGTTCGTCAAAAATATTATAAGACTCTACCCAAAGAGCATATACTCTATCACCTTTTTGACATCAATTTTATACGGAGAAATAGAAGAACCTCTATTCATTTGTGTCTTTATTTTCACACGTTAATGCGGTATATTTTCCAATCACAAAGTACTTCTTTGAGCTTTGCTTTGCTATCTTAGCTCGTCTCTCTAAATCCTCACCTGAACTCTGAAACTATTTTTGTCGGTAGAGTCATCCAGTTAAGTTCCCGGCGTCGTTAGCCGCCGTCAGTTAACTGACAGCCGGTGCCGGTAATTAGTGGGATGGTGGCAAGCAGTTAACTGGGGCGGCTGGACGCGTAGTTGCGGAGTCTTTGACAACGCGAGTACAATTAAATCTTAACTTTTCTGCGGAAGATATTGACAGAGTTGGATGGTGAGAATTTTTTTGTTAGGTACACTTCTATTATTTAAAATAAGTTGAGAATAAGGTTTAGATTTTTTTTTTTAATGGGACTAATCCCGCCACACATTCTCACCACTGTTACTCCTGTAAGCCAGAATCGACAATGATGTCCAACGATGACGCCAAGGGAGTCCCGGGGAAAAGCGAAGTTAGGTTTAGTAGGTATACCTTGAGACTTATACGTACAATTTTTTACGTGCTTAGCATTTCGGGTAAGTATTATGTAGCTATATTTAAGTACAAACACTACAACCCATAACAAATCGTACCCAAAATCTACTATTTCGCTCATAATATTTATCTTTCGAACTAAGGCAACGAGGGTGCCATAAAACAATTTTATTTCGCGTTGTTTACACGCAGTAATTATTTGTCACGTTGTAAAGGCATCGACCTTCAATCGTCCCTCCCGAGGGAAATTCCCTCCGACTGTCCCTCACACGTATTATCACGTCTTAAAGATGCGGGGAATACCGATTCTATTTGACCTTTGAATATAAAGCAGACGGGGATTTGATTCTGATGTTGATCAAAGAAATACTGTCTCACATCGTCGAGCCAACATCTACGCTTTTCTCGATAGAGTATTTCATTTATATTTGGCGAAACGTAAGAATAGACTGTGTACAAAAAAAGTTTTTCCAAATTCTGAGATAAAAGCCTTGTAGATGAATTTAGAGGAATTGTTTACTTTCTTAGCTTAGATGTAGTACCTACTATTTTACGAGTTTAAAGACCTTGTTCAGAATATCGATAGTTTGCGAAGCAGTAAAGTGCCAATCATTACAGGAAGCTACACTTTGATGGCCTGTACAATATTCTATTTGCCGGAGTCCGTAATAAAACTAACTTGTAAAAATAACCGGCGCTTTACGACCCTCGCTGATCCGCCGGCGCGATGCGATGTCCCGCCTTCAATCCCGCGCTCCGCGGGGTAGGCAGCTGACGGCGCCGCGAGTATGGACTTTTTACGTTCGGACGTGATCGCAATTGTGTTCGCTCCACTCGAGTTCGCCTCAACTTTTTATTAGAGCAAGTTTAGTACTTTATTGGTTCGGTTTTTAGTTTGCAGTAATCCAGCGACTCCTCGGCTGCTTTGAATAGTTGCTATGAATACTGAGTCATTTCACTTATTATTGAGCTCCGAATTTCATTGCTTTTACGACTTTCAGTATACAGTTTATTTTTTGGATCTCAGACGGAATTTAGTGCGATTTAATTGCAACTTTGTACATTCGTTCTAACATGAGCTGCTGCACGCTACAGGCGGTAGCGTCTACGTAAACATATTAGTTTGGTCGATTATTATATGAGACACGTGATATCCATAATTTTTTAATCGAATAAAAAAAAGGAGGATTGAATTTTCAATCGACGTCTACTTTTGTCTCGATATTAAATACTTCTATGGGCTTTTAAAAATAACAATAAAATAAACAGAAGGGCTAGACAAGTGGCTGACGTCTACAAATCCGCTACGCTTCATCTATGGAAATGACATAAGTCACGTGATCTCAAGCGTGATCTTCATAGCGACCTGTACCCCGATTCACGTAACCAAAACCGTAACGATGTCTCAGCGATATAGTCGTTGATAGCCTTTTCGTATAACAAAAAGTCTATCAACGACTATATCGCTGAGACATCGTTACGGTTTTGGTTACGTGAATCGGACCACTGTTGTTGATTTACATAGCGACGTTTGACATACATACATTGTGAAGTTTATTCTATTTATATTCGATTAGCGTTCATGCCACTTGGCTAGCCCTTCAGTACCCTGCGGCTTAGTTTACAAGTCGGGCTTTAGAAAGAGCTATCAGTTTCGTAGAGCGTTGTCTCTGTCGCTCTATATGACACTCCATAAAGCCGAAGCTTGCCGATCATCTCTTTCTAAAGCTCGAACTAGAGATGAGTCGTATTTACTAGAACAGGTGCGAAGAACAGGTATTTTATGAGACTAGGCGGCACCTATTCCAATTTGGAGAGCACTTAGTCCACCTAGTATTTCACTCAACACGTCCCAGCGGACGTGATGCTCTCTCGATTGCGTGCGGATATCGCGTATTATTATGAGTATAACGAACTGCTTAGTCTACATAGTATATGGTAGGTAACTAGTCTTCTAGTCCAAGTAGTATTATTATCATATTTTTGTGTTAAATTGTTGATATAACCTATTTTTGTCTTTATAACAAAAATGGCTCTAAAAGGAAGTTGTCATCATTATCATCATCATCATTGTCATCATCATCATTGTCATCATCATCATCGCATCATCATCATCATCGTCGTCGTGGTATTCTTCATCATCATCATCGTCGTTATCATCAAGTCATCATCATTAGTAAGCAGTAGGCGACATCTAACTGAAGTGAGCAAATAAATTTTTGTCCCCATTTGATCTCATGTATCGAGTCCTATTATGGATCTAAGGACTAAGTACGCGAACCATAGCCGATAAGTACTGGAGACTAGGTGGACTAGGTGGACTAGGCGGACTAGGTGGACTAGGTGGAACAGGTGTTTGGATCACGTATTTTTAAATACTAGGAATAGGTGCATCTAGTCCCAAATTTACCTAGTCCAACCCATCTCTAGCTCGAACTAAACTGCCGAGTACTGTATGTAAGTAAAGACTCGGGTATTATTCCGTAAGTTGTCCTGAAGCCCCTAATCCAGCGGTAGAGGCCCTCAAAGGTCGGGCTCCTCTCGCATTATGAAGACAAAGCCCCATAATGCATCTTTAGTTTAATATAATAACGCTAGTAATTTGTTAGTTGCTGTTGACGGGTTCATTATAGAAGGTAGCTAAAATTAATTTGCGTGTACCCAGTGCTAAAGGTCTTTGACGCGATTTAATTACTGCTGTTATACCGCGCCTACACTCCCGAAGGGGTAGGCATAGGGGATTGGGCAGGTGAACAAATGAACTTTGAATTTGATTTGGGTAACTTATCTAGGCATACCCTTTGGCCAATACCTAAATGAAATGATGCGTATGCGTATGCGTAAATGCGTATGTATCTGAACACGTCTGGACTGGACATCACGTCAAACTTGATTCATTTTTAGGGTTCCGTACTCAAAGGATGCCAACGGGACCCTATTACTAAGCCTAGGCTGTCCGTCCGTCTGTCCGTCTGTCAACGGGCTGTATCTCACGAACCGTAATAGTAAGAGACTTGAAATTTTCACAGCATGTGTATTTTTGTTGCCGCTACCACAACGCATGTAATAAAATTTAAAAATAAAGGGGGTACCCATACAAGAAACTTAATATTTTTGACGTTTTTATTTTACTGTGGTACGGAACCCTTCATGTGCGAGTCCGACACGCACTTGGCCGGTTTATATACCTGGCGAGATGCATAAAGTCGAAATGCGCTAGACAATATACGCATGTCCAATTTATGTCCACTCGGCAAATAACAATAGGTTTAAAACAATTCAGCGGGGTGAAGTTGGGGGCGACAATGACAACTTTTAATGGGCCCACGGGGCACACTTTTGTGCATTTTGGAACAAATCCAACTTTTACTAAAGTTGCATTCGAACTTTGCAATTTGCGTCATCCATTAACCGGTTTTGTGTTTGTTAAATATACTTTTCATCCCATCTATTCGAAAAGGACGACTTGGTTCGCCTTTAAGTGAGCCCAAAGGTGGTGTTTTAAGGCGGTGTATAAGAAACTTGTTCCAAATTCAAGAAGTGCGCCGGAATGAACTTTGGAAAGTAAATTGCGGCGCACTTTTTGAATTTAGAATATCTTAGTGTTCAGCGCCAAATAAATCCAACACAAATATTGTTTGAATAAAGACTGGCTGGTACGACGCGACGGGGCCCATAGTCGAGCCGCCAGCTGAATAAAAAAATAAATCAAATTAAAACGCGCGAACTAGCCTATGGATGCTTACAATACCGAAGGCATTGCTCGAGTGTTGCCGACCCGGTTGGGCCGGTTGGGCTTGCGGCTCTCTCACTCATCGTACGAAACGCAGCTGTAATAGCTACTTTACGCCGATCTTCTGTGAGAGGGTGGTACTACCCCGGTCGAGTCAGCCCGTATATGAGCTGCAGTCAATTGGCTACAGCTTGGCTCTACCACCTTTAAATGTCTTATTAAATAATAATATTACAATAAAATATGAGGAGCCCTTTATTTTCTCATAGAGGGTGATGAAAAGTAGAGTGTATCTCTCGGGCGCAAAATATTTTTGGCTCGGGCGACGTACTTTGAATCCCTCGCTACGTTCAGGATTCTACTAAAGAATCCCTCGCTACGCTCGGGATTCTACTCTAGAATCCCTCACTTCGCTCTGGATTCAAAAAAGCGCCCTCGCCGTAAAAATATTATTTTGCTCCCTTATCATACAATCTACTATTTAACGCTTCAATACCGGTATTGTATTACTTATTTTATGATTATAGCCGTGTTTGTAGTTGTTTTGCAGTAGACGGTTGGTGTATTCATCAAATTTTGCATTTCAACAAAGCTGCATGACTCGTATCGTGGAGTACAATGTGTGTAAGTGCAGAATAATTCGTTGATTTGTTATTTGATTTACTGTCGGGTCGTTGCAACCGTTTGTATTATATAGGAATCGTATCGTATGTACGGCTCGTTGTTTTTCCGTGAACAACAGAAATATAGTAGTTGTAAATCGTGGCTGCAATCCGGCCAATTTCACAATCGCGTTGAGATTTATTTATAAAATGTGTCCGTTTGTGCTGTATTGCTTTGTGTAAAAAATGCGCAAAATGTTTAATTCTTTTAGAGGTTTCTGTACCTTTAATTTCATGAGCACTAGCTTTTTTATAGCCTGTTAAGTGTCCCATTGCTGCTCAAAGGCCTCCTCTTCCTGGCTTGTTGTGGCAATTTTGTATCAACGTGCGAAGGGTCGACCGGCCTAAAAGAAGGAGTTTGACCTGCTGATCTGATTTCATAACTACTCACGATATAACAAGGAGTTCGATGATTAAACAAGCAGTATCTATTGCACTCAAAGATTCGCTTTGTTTATTGAATCACTTATGTATAAACATACATATTTAAAAACGTTAAGGGCTGTATCACACCTGGCGACGGGTTTGGCGACCGTCGCCAAGTAGAGTCCTGTCATATGTTGACATAATTCAATACGAATTATTGGCGACGGTAGCCAGCGACGTCGCCGGCCACGTATCCAAACAATTGGTATTATCTGTCAAATTCAATTCGAATTCGTTGGCGACGGCGGCTGGCGACGCGCTTGACGTCCCGGTGAGATAGAGCCCTAAAACAAAACGAAGTAGGTAATAAGCAAAATACAATAGGTACGTAATATTCTCGTGTATTTGTTCCCATCATTGGACACTGGGAAAAATCTAATTTCCTACAGGATATGAAGGGATGTCTCGTTCGAGGGTATCATTTGCGAAACAATTTGGATTAAATCAATATTTAAAATGAAATATTTCATTCGCATCATGTGTGTGCTGAGGTCAGAAGAACGGTCAGAAGATCTACACGCGGGTTCTAAAAGACAATGCGTCGAAAACACCTCAAAAAAGAGGCAAATAGGAACGCATTACAGCAATGGGCTTACAACCTATCATATACATGCGGCTATATAGAGATTTTCTGAAACGTTATGTAGTTAGCTTTATCTCATCTTGTTGATTAGAATAAGAAACGATGATTTCATCCATCTATCTACTTAAACACTTAAAAAGTTCAGTCTCCAAATATTTAGGCAAAGCCCGTAAAATTAGGCGGCCATTCTCATAAGACAAACAGCTTTCCAAAAATGACGAGTATCCACAAAACAAAGCAAACAATGGATGGAATCAGCGTTCTCGGCGTATTAAGAAGAGGGTTCGAAATTTGGTTGATTTTCTATTCTACTTTTTCTTTAAGTAAGTATGTGGACTAGGAATCTTATATTTAGATGTATGATTTTTGACTATATTATCTTGAGTATCTTTAAATCCAAATCACGATTTGACGAAATTTTCTCGATAAAAAAAAATTATGAAATGAGCTCTAATTATTTACAATTTTCCTTGCTACCACGATGTTTTTACGATTTAGATCACGAAATTATTTCTAAAACATAGCAAATAATGATATCTAAACTACCCTTCAACCATATTTTAATTCATGAAGTAGTTTTTTTTTAATTCAAGAAAATGTGGTTTGGCGCTTACGTTGTTTATTTCCGAGCGCGCGCACAATATCGCCATCTCACATTTTAAGTACTTGAACTAACCATGTCTCTCTCTAACTTTGTATTGTCAGTGTCCGCTCGGACTTGTTCGACGTCGGACCTGTGAAGGATTTTTTAAAAAATATTACGAAAAAATATTACGGTCGTGCCACATTACAGGTACTGTACAGTATTTACAGTCCGCCGACGCCTATGATAAATAAATAAATATCCTTGGAAATTCTTTTACACATGACTACCTGATCCCAAACTAAGCAGAGCTTGTACTATGGAAACCAGATAACTGATATTACTACATATACTACTTTTTGTTTGTAAATACAAACGAAATATACACTTAATTACACCTAGACTCGGGACATGCGGACATGTTCATGCACACAACTGCATGTCCTGGGCAGGAATCGAACCTATGACCTGCACTGCAGCGTGATTTTTGTTTGCTTTTCCTTGTCTTGTGTAATTTCTTTTCATCTCTTATCATTTTGTGTCATCTCTTGTCATTTTGTGTCATCTCTTGTCATTTCATAGTTATTCGTGTCATTTCTGTAAAAACTCCCTATTTCGCTTACTGTTATATACTTGCAGCATGGTCTTGGGCCGACAGTGGGAATACATTGCTTGTCAAAACAATGGAGTCGCTTTATTGCGTTTGTTGTAGGTATGGATGGGCAAGTAATAAATATATCATACATCAATAAATTATCGTAAAAAATAACATTACAGATATGGATAGGAAAATGTTTGTCCGTCCTATTCAATCTATTATATTATAAACGAAAGTAACTCTGTCTGTTACCTTTTCACGGCTAAACCGCTGAACCAATGTTGATGAATTTTGGTATGGAGATAGACTGGGTCTTGGCGGAGAACATAGGCTACTTTTTAGGGTTCCAAAGGGTGCTAACGGGACCCTATTACTAGGCCTACGCTGTCCGTCTGTCTGTCTGTCCGTCTGTCAGCGCGGGCTGTATCTCACGAACCGTAACAGGTAGAGAGTTGAAATTTTCACTGAATGTGTATTTCTGTTGCCGGTGCAGAACAAATACTAAAAATATAATAACATTTAAAAATAAATATCAAGTCTCAAACTTGATATTTTTTGATGTGTTTATTCTACGGTGGTACGGAACCCTTTATGTGCGAGTCCGACGCCTTCAGATCTTATGAATGTTTTCTTGAAATAAATATAGTGTATTTTAAGTAATTAACTGGCCAACCCTCAGGTCCTACCTACCATGTTAGGATCTTTTTCGTTCTAGCGGGTGTAAACCGTGATTTAACGAGTTAATGTGATAATTTTTGTATTTTTTAAATTATTCAATTCAATGTTTTTGTTTCAGACATCGTCCAATATTGATTATTAAAATTATTATAATTTCACAATAAATATAAAACAATAAATAAAAGTAAAATTAAATTTAAAAAAAATATATATTTATTTTTAAACCGACTTCAAAAAGGAGGAGGTTTCTCAATTCGACCGTATATTTTTTTTTTTATGTGTGTTCGCGGATAACTTCGTTGTTTATGAACCGATTTTGATGATTCTTTTTTTGTTGGTAAGGAGATATCCCAGCGGTGGTACCATGATAAGGAAACCAGGATCTGATGATGGCATCCCAGAGAAATCGAGGGAAACCTTCGAAAATCGTAGGAGCGACTAGTGCGTTTGTAATTTTTTTCATTAAGTATTTTAAAGCACTACTATTTTATGAAGGTCTGGAGTCGATCTGATGATGGAGCCGAAAGACAGTCGAGGGAACTCCTCAACGATTTACAACAATTACCTGGTGTTTGGGCTTGATTAATTTGTATTGATGAGAGCTTTACACCTAGATGGGTTGTGACTGTCATTAAGGGTCTGATGATGGAGTCAAAAGACAGCCGAGAGAACTCCTCAACGATTTACAGCAATTACCTGGTGTTTGGGCTTGATTAATTTGTATTGGAGAGAACTTTACACCCATATGGGTTATAAGTGCCATTACAGGTCTAATGATGGAGACCATAGACAGTCGAGGGAATTTCTCAAAGATTTACAGCAGTTACCTTTTGTTGGGCTTACTTCATATGGTTCAAAATGCCAAAATGTTCATTGGTATGGCGCCACTAAAAATCGTGAAATAAAATTATTTTTATAAAAAAAAACTAACCGACTTCAAAAAAACCTGGATCACTAAAAAGCCTGAAATAATATTTCTATTACCTACCACCTCTGCCTACCCCTTCGGGAAAACCGGACGTGATGGTGTGTTATCGAGTATTTGGAGTCGGTGCCAATCTTGGTATGCCAAGTCTACCTACTATAAAAGTAAGAAGATAGATTGGCACCGACCCCAAATACTCGATAACATACCATCACGTCCGGTTTTCCCGAAGGGGTAGGCAGAGGTGGTAGGTAATAGAAATATTATTTCAGGCTTTTTAGTGATTTTTTTTAATTTTTCATGTTTTATCATTAAAATACAATATAATATAACATAAATTAAAATAAAATACAATAAAATAAAAACCTACCCCTAATTAAACAAATACCGTCCGCGTGGGATACTGGCTGCATGTCCTCCCTGTATTCAAGCTGTTCCTGTTGTCAAGCGAATTTTTTGAGCAAGGAAAGAGCCAGCCCTCTTGTCACCTGTGGCGGTAACCAGTCTAAGGGTGATTTTGATAGATAAAAAAATAAAGATAAAAAGATAAACAAAAAATAAATGCATGGTTAAATCAATAAAATTAATAAAAACTGAAAATTAAATTAAAACATAAATTAAATATGGTAAAAAAAAATATTATGACACCGCTGATGACTTCATGATCGGCATCGAAGTTAAGTACCAAAGTATTCCTTAGCCTACGAAACATGAAAAAGATACTCATATCCGGCAGTCAGTCACTGACACAGAGTTTGTACATTTTTACCCGACTACGGTGGGCGGAGGGTTATGATTTTGACCGATATGTATGTATGTTCATCTGCTCCCGTATAACGTCCAAACTATTTTTATATCATAATAATTTGACTAATGAGATATCGTTGGACGCGTCTGGATCGTCCGCTGGTTATATTATACGATCGAAATATTGTTATACGTATCTATCAGCATATTGTAGGTATCGTTTGTCTTCTTTTGACTTACTTTGTCTTCAGCAATAAAAACAACATAGAAATTAAATTATTTTTTTCAAATACACTCGACATAAAAATCCCATATAAAACGAAAAAAATATATTTGAATATTTTCATCCATTTCATCTATTTTAAAAGGTGCACTGGGACATATTATTTTACTTGTACGTAATAAACAATATTGTTCCTTCAAAAAATAACTATACTATAGTCTACTCCATAGCTGTTCTGTCCTAGCTAAGCGAGAGGGATATATCCTTCGGCAGCTCACGCGACGCTAGCCACACCCCGAAACTAAAATTCATTTTTTTCTTGTATCGTCTTAACAAACTCGCCGCCGCCCGCCCCCGCCCTAGCCCGAGCGGCCCCGCGCCGCCCGCCCTGCGATTCTCGCGTTCGTTGTTTGCCCGCGGTACAATTAAAATGCTAATTATTTGCCGACAATTCAAATTGTGGAACTGGAATTATGAAACGCAAAATAATATATCGGGCCACTAAGTTACAATAAGCGGTTTAATGTTATTGCTGTATATTGAACTGGTTTGAAACTGTGTGTAAGCTGTAGGGATCATTGTATGTGGAATATAGTGATTGCAATAATGCGGTTGCTGGGTTTATTAACATAGGGCGATATTGGTTCTTATACAGGGTTATTGGTAAAACACTAACAACCTTGCAGGGGCGTATTACTGACATCAAAAACAACAACTTTTTTCTATGACTTTTTACAAAACAAAAAAACAAAAAAAAAAACACACTCTAAAATGTATGAAACAAGAAAATACGCTCATCTAGAGAATAGCCGTGGTACGTTTAGGTACTTTAAGGCAAAGTGGAATACAACCACGTACCATGGCTTTCCTCTAGAAAAGATTTAAAAAAAAATCATACATTTTAGAAAGTGATTTTTTGCTATATTTTTTTTTTGTTTTGTAAAAAGTCATAGAACAAAAGTTGTTGTTTTTGATGTCAGTAATACGCCCCTGCAAGGTTGTTAGTGTTTTACCAATAACCCTGTATAAGCCATATTTGCTGTGTTTTCATTAGATGTGGTGCCAAATTCCTCTTTTAACAAAATATACCTAAATGTTTATCTACTGTAACAGACTTACATCCATTGTACTTAAGGTACATAACATTAAAATTGCTGCTGTTAAAAGATAAGGGCTTCTTGGATGTTTTCCTAAAAGTTGTATTTCAAATACACACGGAACATTCCTTCAATATAAAGTATTTCATTCCAAACTCCCTTTGAAATCCGAAACTTCGTTAAATTCCTTTCGGGAGACTTGAAAGGTTTCCCTCGCAACATTTCACACATCAACATAGCACTTCGCGGCGCCATCAACAGCGGATTCCATACAAATTAGTCCCGCGATTATAGCTTCGTATAATCGCCCGCTGTAATTATACCGTTCAACTCCGCGTCGGATTGTCGAGTCAAGTGTTTGTGAACATGATAACAGAATCGCTTTATTTTCGCAGAGAAACTGTACGAATTATTAATTAAGCTAACTTGGTGAAATATCGCCCCGCGCCCATCTTTACCGCCCCGAAGTGGTGCGCGAGTCTCGTGCGAGCACAACTCAAATACAATTTCGCGTTATAATAAATTGTCTTGACATCCAACGTCGTCGTGAAAATACGCTTTAAGTGAAATAAAATTAATATGCCGTAATTGATTAATTAAGGTTAACATGAAGGGGGTAACTGGTGGTAACTCCGCGATATGCCGTCGTGATTTATAGACTAATTAATTTTGTTTAATTTACTGTTAACATTTGACTGTTAATTGGTCCCGTGACAGGAAGAGCGCCGCATAATGAGAATCGAATCGGTTGGTGCATGAACCAAATTTAACGTTACAGAATATTTTCATGACCGAAATAATTAGGTATATAAGGTAAATAAGGTAGGTAATTACTCCGTGAAAACATACTATACGTAACTAGTTTCCAACTGACAGGACTGAATATTTGTCCTAACATTGGTTTTGCGGCCTGAAGAAGCCAGTGTATGACTGTATAAACCGCATTTTTACCCGACTACGGAGGCGTTATGATTTTGACCGGTATGTATATATGTATGTATGTATGTGCGTCTGTTCCCACCTAACTTCCAAACTACTTGTCGTAATTTGACAAATGAGGTATCGTCAGAAGCGGCTTAATGGCGCGCTGGTTATAGGCTATGTGACGTTACATAAAATTGCATATGGCGCCCTCTAGAGGACATAATGTCATGAACTAAAAAAAAAACATTTTTTAATGAAACCGTGTGGGGTATAAAATGAAAGAGCTTGATGAGCACATTTCAAAAATATATATATTGTTACCTATAACTCCAAAATAATTAAATAAAAAGTAAGTTTAAAAACTAAAACCCGACTACGGAAAAAACGCGCTCTAAAAAGTATGAAACAAGAAAATATTCTCATCTAGAGGATAGCCGTGGACCGTGTAGGTCTTTTAGGGCCAAATGGCACATGAACACGGACCACGGCTATCCTCTAGATGAGAATATTTTCTTGTTTCATACTTTTTAGAGCGCGTTTTTTCCGTAGTCGGGTTTTAGTTTTTAAACTTACTTTTTTATAAATTGCATAAGACTCGGTATAATACAAGACAGAGTAACATAAAACAAGCGACACTTTTTTTTATTAGTTTTGAGTAATATTTGTTTTGCTAATTTAATTAGTTTTCCGATAGTCATATGCGTATTACTTCACCAAGCCAACTTGGAATCTGTCAAATGTGACGTCAATCGCGCAAAAAAAGCGGTGGCGGTGTGCGGGAGGTGTGGCGGGCGGGAAGCCGCAGGCGATGGCGGGTGTGCGGGCGGTATGCGGACGGGGAAGCCGCATTCCATCCGAGTTCCTAGTTGGCTTGGTGGAGTGGTAAGTATGTTTGGTCTTCTAAAACAGCTTGTAATTCAAAGCCTCGTTATGTTATACCGATAAAAGTAGGTAATTCCTGTTTCTCAACCGGAACATTACAAATGCCTCAAACACATGTGTCGCTTTTGATGTTGGTGTTTTACCTTAGAAATCTCTTCATTTGACGAATATCTCGAAAAGGCTGACGACATCAAAGCCTTGGTGCGTAGACGTCGATTAGGGATGTGCGATTTCGTAGAAAATAGTCGATTGTTGACTAGTTAGTCGATTTTGGAATTGATTCAGAAAGGTATATATTTTTGCAGCTCAGGTGAGTATCTATCTGTTGTTAGATAGGTACGTAAGCATAATCACACACAATTTATAAATCGTTAGGTATATGCTATAATTCTGTTACAGTGACATGAATTATTTATAATCGATTATCTAATTCAGTTGTTTTGTGAATTTTTAATTGGAAAATGACGGTTTTGTTATGGCAGTGATAACTGACTGCACTTGTCGTATTGTATACGTAATGTCTAATTAATAGTACTACTCAGAATTTCGATCCGATCATATCGATCAATAATCGCCTATCACACGCGTAATTGTCCCATCTCTAGCGAATGTTTAGGATTACAGGGAACAGGCACTCACACGGAATCGCTAATGGGCCGTAACGTAGTGGGAATATTATATTGGAATGGTTACTCTCGGGTTACGGGTTTTATTTTGATGGGTTTCGAATTAGCTGACTTGTTAGCGTGGGTTTGACACAGCTTTTATGGCCATTTAACATTTCAATACGCGAAAAAAATCAAAGACTATAGAACGCATTTAGAAATAGATACACCTATTGTGATTTAGGTTTAACCTTGGTTCATGCTCGGTTCCGAAGGGGTAGACAGAAGTGGACTATTTTGCACCCACATTTCGACGTGTGTATTTGAAACGGATTACAGACTAAGCGCCGTCATACACGGACTGCATGTTGCTGTCGGAAGCGACAGCTCTATTGCAGTTGGTTGCAGTCGACCGCAGTGACAGCACGCGACAGCCCGCCGACTGCTTGACGCCAAGCAGTCGCAAGCTGTCGACTGCAAACAACTGCAATAGAGCTGTCGCTTTCGACAGCAAAATGCAGTCCGTGTGCAGTCGCGAGCTGTCGACTTCAACCAACTGCAATAGAGCTGTCCCTTCTGACAGCAAAATGCAGTCCGTGTAAGGTGGCGCTTACAAGGGCCTACTACGGATTGATCGATTTCAAAAGACATGCAAGTTTCCCCAATATAATTTATTATTTTTGAAATTATCCAATCAATTTGTCACAATCGGAAAATAGAAGCAAACAAATTGTCGTCGAAATGAAGTCGGTGACAGATTGAAACCCACAGTAGTGTTATTTGAACACTAACTGCCCGCCTCTGATTAATTGCTCAGCCTAAACAAATAACATTCGATGGTTAAACGTGTTGGGCATATAAAGCTCTGCGATGGCAGGAAGATCATAAAAGGAGATCTGCGCATAAAAAAGTTTTCCCAAAAATGCATACAAAATAAATTAAATCTCGATGCATATTGAAAACAGCAGAACCGATTTATTACAAACATAATTAAAAACCATCGGGCAATAACTTTTTAAAATTACCTATCATGTCCCACTGCTGGGCAAAGGTCTCCCCCTTCTGCTACCCGTGAGAGTTTTGAGCTAACCCAGCTGACAAGTAAAAGCCGCCAACTTCTGAAGCTAGAATATAAATAAAAAGTTAGAAGTTAGTAAGTTAGAAAAAAAGCTTAACTTACGATACTCTTACTTGCGATGCATCCGGACATAACAATAATAGAAATAGCATTCAAATATTTCGTAACAAACTACTTAATTTCTTTGTGGGAATAAAAAAGAAACAAATTAATTAAATCCCAAACGTGGTATCTCACTGTTAAAATGATTTGTTCTCCTTTCATCCGGATGAAATATAGTAAATATTGTAAATTGAATGAAGATAAACTAATTTTTATTTCAATATTGACTAGCCCTATAAAAAAAACTCATCATGTTTTACAAAAAAGCTTCCCATAATATATCTCTTTATGTGCTCGCACCCTTCCGAAGTGTCCAGTGAATTCTATTCAAATTAACATATTTTGGGCCTCCGGGTCCGAATGAAGTTGAAATAAGATTAGGTCCGGCGTAAATAACGCGCGGGTCCACATCTGTCCTAATTTATTTGAAGGTTCAACATTTTACTAACTTTTTACCATTGAAATTTATTTACTTTTTTTTATTTAACTAAATCCACAGCTCTTATAAACAAAACAAGTATTTCCCTATTCCTTAGTATTGTGGCCTTTTCGTAATTTGCCTTGGTCTGGGTGTCACTGGGATCGCCCCAAGTCCAATGTACACTGAGAAAAAAAAATACGACAACAAAATGGTTTTTGAAGTTCCTAGTAGTATTTTTAGTATGTTTTATAAATGTGAGACATTATATAAAACATTTGCTGTAAATACGAAACGTTTAGTAAAAAATATTGAAAACACTACTAGAAATTACAAAAACCATTTTCTTGTCGTAAAATTTTTCTCAGTGCTATGCCGTAGCAATAATACAGCATTCCTTAATTTGGGACAACACAGTTGGTGTGCTATTATAAAACTTTAACAATGTTTAAGTAGAGAACCGATCATAATAATACGGTAGAGCGCATAAATATAGAAGATTTCTACGCTCTATCAATAAAGTATCACCGCACACAAAAAAACAAATTAATGAATTATTTCATTGCGATGATACGCGGAACACCAAACTGAATTTCACCGTCAGACTTTCAGTTCAAACTACGTTATTACAACAGCAGTAAATTTCCGACAAAAATATGTCTCCAAAGCGGTTTGACCATGGAGCCAAGAGACAAAGGTCGAAAGGCTAGCGGCTCGACCGAAAATGATTAATCGCCGGCCTACGTACACGCCGACATTAAAATACGGACGAGAGCGACTCGCCCGCTGATACATCATGTGTGGCCTTTGTTGTCGCAAAAATAACTTATAGCACAAGATACGAGCCGGCAGGATAATCAGAAATCTTTTTGGTTCGAGGAACGTTAATGTACGGGATATAGCGCTGGAAAACAGTGACTTTGTATGTAAATATATTTTTTTTATAGTCGCTAGGCCGAATACTGACGACTGCCGCGTATATTACGCGCGTATAATACGCGGGCCAACATAAAATAAACGTAAATCTACTTTTTTCAAAATATACTCAATGTACAACGCATTGTCGCGTAAAGAAACTTTCTTCCACATTGTACAGATACGCGCGTTTTGCACGCGGCTGTACGATGATTACGTATTAAACGCGCGTAATATACGTGGGAGTCTTGTCTCCCACTTAGCTTTAGCCGTCACTTTTGTATGGAAGTCTCTAATTTGTATTGTATTCGAGTACCTACTCTAAAGTAAAAGTGCCCACATTGTCCTGGGCTATTTCTTCCCACGATGTTAAATGCAAATATGTTAAAATCACCTCGCTATTTCCTCTTATTGCCTTCAAAACTACTTTCAATTGTTTACAGATTGTAATCTGTCGTTTTCAGAACATTGTTTATGCAGTAGGATGTGTCGAAGGTAGATGGCGTAGGTATATCAGAAGAGAAATGTTTATGATGAAATAATCTTCGTCGCAGGAGTTCTGTGAGCGCACGTACGAGCGTTAATGCTTATCGTAAATTCTTAATGCGACTTGTATATGAGCTTTGTCGCGAACTTTCTTTAAGCCGAGCAACACTTCTATGAAACATTGTATATTATTAAATTACATTTTCAAGTGCTCTGTACAACCTGTTTTCTCTGAAACAATTGAATATCTAAAATGATTTATGACCACTTGCGTACAAGGATATAGATTTATAAAAATTACGCGTGCGCGCTGTAACTAGATATCGCTCTACTAAGGAAAATCCTTCCAAAAAATACGGCAGCTTATTATCGTTGCGGCACGTCAGTTTTATACATTGGTAGCTGTCAGATGTATTGAAGTTCGCCGACTGCGGCGTTGCCGTATTTTACTAGTACACAATAATCAAGCTCCACCTAGTTGGAGCGTCCTCGCGAAAACCAAAATTAATATATGCTCATTAGAGAGGATTTGAAAATTCAACCCTAAAAGATGTGAAAATGGGAGTGGAAGATTATTATAAGACGCATAGAGATGTGAACTGAAACTCTTTCTAACTAACAAGTTTTTATAAATTGAATCCGGTTAGGGCCTCCGCAGACTTGCTACTTTTAGCATCGGCGATCGGCGATTTTGATGCTGCGTCTCGCTCGTTCGCGCTCGAAGAAACGCGACGCAGCATCGATACGTCACAAAATCGCCGGTCGCCGATGCTAAAACTAGCAAGTCTGCGGAGGCCCTTAATAAAAATATAAACTTTCCGATGCAACCTGTGTTTGGATTTGTCCCAAAATGCACAAGTAGCCCCGTGGGCCCGTTAAAAGTTACCATCGTCCTCCAAACTTGACCCGGCAGAATTGTTTTAAAACCGGTATTTATTCGTCGGTCGGACACATAAATTGGTCGTACATTCATTACTGTTGCCACACGCTATAATTCAACTTGAACTTGTTATTCCCGGCGGGAGCTAGTGAAAACGTAGGCAGTTGAATTGCTGTTTAGTGAGCAGATAATGCCATCATAATTTGAGCTCATCATAGAGGCCTTTGCACGGCTTGAACAACTCTGACACTAGGTTAGTCACTAAACAAACGATAAGAAGAAGTTCTTAATTGATTTTTATGTAACTAAGCTGGCAAATAAGCGTAGCACCTGATGTTGAGCAGGTACCGTAACCTATAGATGCTTGCAACATGAAAGCCATCGCTCGAAAGTTGCCAACTCGAT
The DNA here is from genome assembly GCA_947859195.1 of Drymonia ruficornis. Taxonomy (NCBI): domain Eukaryota; kingdom Metazoa; phylum Arthropoda; class Insecta; order Lepidoptera; family Notodontidae; genus Drymonia; species Drymonia ruficornis. The sequence continues at coordinate 1,108,260 of OX401913.1, forward strand.
GGAAAAGGGACAGAAGGAGGGAAATGGAGAGTAGGGGGAGGTTGGGCTTCTGCCTCTCTCATGTAAAGTACGAAACGTAACTGAACTAGCTACTTCAAGCCGATCTTCTGTGGGAGGGTGGTACCACCCCGGTTAAGCCAGCCCGTATAAGAGCTGGCTCTACCACTTTTATTTAATGACTAGCTTCACAGCCCGCGACATCGTCCGCGTTAACTTTAAAATCCCACAGGAACCTGACATTTTACCGGGATGAAAAGTAGCCTATTTGCTATAATCTATCTCTGTTCCAAATTTCATCAAGATCCGTTCAGCTGTTCTGGCGTGATTGAGTAACAAACATCCATACATCCATCCATCCATCCATCTATCCATCTAAACTTTCACATTTATAATATTAGTGGGATGCTAATATAATCTAAGAGATGGCGTATATGATTTTTATCTATACAGTAGTGATTCACAGAAGATACCTTAGTATGACATTAACTTCGGCACTTATAGAGGTTGTCCCACAAGAATTATTGACCGTTTTTGAACTAATGTTAGACATTTCTTTTTATCGACTTTAAACTCAATAATCGTAAATTATATTATTACTAAAGTACAAAACTTTCAACGCATTCGGCTATCAACTTTAACTATTTTCTTTGATCGTGTGAACTTTAGTTTTATACTCTACAAATAACAGAATGTCTGTCTGTATGATTATCTCTGAACAAAGCCGTCAATATTAATGTATATCGTTAAAAGGTTTTTTTTAAGATAATGATTTTCAGAGAGTTATTGATTGTTGTCTTGGCGCTTGAACTAAAAAACTAGTTAACATGAGGTTGACTCATGGACCAATTACTAAGGGGACTGGCCCTAAGCAAGTCGGCCGAGTGGTCGGCCTAGTACTAATATCGACATAAAACGAAGCGAGTAGTTCAACTATTTACCGGTAAATAATAAAATGAAAATGTAAAAACAATGACCACGTTTTGTTTCATACAAATATCTAATAAGGGCACCTCTTTCTTTAGTCTTTACTCTGTGGGTTGACTGCCTAACTAAATTTATGACTAAGAAAATTTTGTGGATTTTATCTATATTACCAAAACAGTTACAATTTTTTATTTATTTAGAGCAGGTAAAGTCGCGTGAATCCAAAAGGGTTGACAACTGAACTTCAGCTTTGAAGGTTGGACAAACCATTATAGGCAATCAGCGCGATAATCACTTTACTTTTCTTTTATATCGCTCTCTCATTCCAAAGTCCGAACACGGATTCGTTTCGAACTGAAGAAATTTCAATTAAGTTTCCTTCTAACGTTCCTTTATTTTATTCCAGAAGGGCTAGACAAGTGGCTGACGTCTACAAGCGTTCATTCAAATCGCTACGCTTCATCTATGGAAATGACATAAGTCACGTGATCTCAAGCGTGATCTTCATAGCGAGTTGTTGTTATGTATTTACGTTCGTGCTTGTAGTTGATTTATAAGCGAAGTTTGACATTTCCATACATTATGAAGTTTATTCTATTCTATTCGATTAGCGTTCATGCCACTTGGCTAGCCCTTCAGTTTCTTTTTAAATATTGCTTCAAATTGACTTATGGTTTATCGGGTAGTTTTCAGGCCGGTACTGTGTTAAAAATCCGATTGATTTTTAGGAATATTCAAGATTAGGACCTTCTTTGATGACCGCTTCGTGCACTGGTTTGAGCGTTAACCGCTCAGCTCACTGCATCGGGTAATTGTGGGTTCGCTTCCCGCCAGAGGCAAATTTCGGAAACCGCCTTTTCGTAATTTTCCCTGTTCTGAGTGTCACTGAGATCGCCCCCAGTCCATTGTATGGTAGCTTGTACTATGTAAAAACATTGCTTCGTTTGGGACCATATACACTGGACCGCAAAGAAAACGGGTCGGTTAGAAAATCTTCAGTATCTTCAAAAGTACCTGACCTAGCTTTTATGAAATAAAGAATATTTTAATGTGCTTAAATGAAAATAAAAAAACAGCCAAGTGCGTGTAACCGTAGAATAAAAACGTCAAAATATAATATCGTTATTTTTAAATTTTATTTAATTTTTACTATTTGTTGTTGTAATTAAACTTTAACTCTATCTATTACGGGTCGTGAGATACAGCCCGCTGACAGACGGACGGACGAACAGACAGACAGACAGCGTAGGCTTAGTTATAGGGTCCCGTTGGCACCCTTTGGGTAAGAAACCCTAAAAATGAATTGAAGCTTATTTTTAATAAATGTAAAATATGTAAAATGTGATTGAAGATATTATTAAAGATTTTCTAACCGATCCTTTTTCTTTGCGGTCCAGTGTAGTTGGTGTGTTAGTCGGGCGAGATTTATTTATTTATTTATTTTTAATATAAGAAAATACTAGTTTTCCCCAGACGACGAAAGCCTATGCCTACCATTTTGTAGGCATCAATAAAGCAAAATAAGTAATCAGAGTGTTCTCCGACCTCCGACTAATGACGCTCTCAGCGCTAATGACATTACCGCCAACACTACTCAACGTCACATTAGCCGATATTTATGTGCTCACTCAATAAAGAGAGAACGCCAATAAAAACTAAATTCGACGGTACTTTAATAGCGTTAATATCTGAAAAATATATCAATACTGGGGACTCTACCAGAAGGTCGAAGAATGGAATGTTGTGAGTTACAGTTATTGAGCTGGGTATTAAGAACAAATTTTAGAGAAAACAAAGGGTTTATAAAAGATTATCACGACCGTTTTCCCGAAGGGTTCGGCAGAAATGCACTGCGGTGGTAGGTAGGTTCATAAATTAAAATTTACTCAGTCATCGTAAATTCTTTACAAAGGAACCAATTTCCACTGAAAATGCGCCTTACTACGCTAATTTTGGTAACATTAATGCAAGGTAACTGCCTGGAATCCACTTAGTCACGCACCACCCTGCGTCATGGTTGCACGGCTGCACGTGCGCGCGCACCTATTATTATGTAGCTTATATCGTTATAAATTATATTCATCTCTTTCTAATAACAGGTCTGACGTATGTAGTTTGTATTCACTTATATGTATACTTTGATGTGCTGTTTTTTTAGAGCATTAATATTCGTGTATATCGTGTCTATTATATAAAAAGTTATGGATTCCACGTGCGTCATATAGGTAAGGGTGAATTCACGTTTGTATGTACCACAGATAAGTTGGCTTTTGATCTGTGACACTACGATTTGAGTGCAATGTCAGTGCAGAGCCGGTCTCAGAGGATTTGTGTGAAGGCGGGGCCATGAACCTAATACTAAAGAAGGACTGGGTCTAAGCAACTCGGCCGCGTTGCTTAGACATCGCGCAACTCGGCCGCTGACGTTAGCCACGCCACACGCCACGCCGTTCGTCCTGTGCAGACGTCTTGCCAACGTTCGCATCCCAAATATAATTTTATTCGACACTAGATGGAGTCCCTTTGTACGTCATTTTTTATCTTTTATCATTCTACACTTGTGACATCTAGTGCATAAAGTTAAACTACGTACTAACATCGACATAAAACGAAGCAAGTAGTTCTGCTATTTACCGGTAGATGCCACGCATTTCTTACCCCCACCACCCGCGCCATCCCGCGCAAATTTCCACGCGTTGTTTCATAGAGATATCTACTAAGAACACCTCTTTCTTTAGTATTTACTCGCTACGCTAGCTCGCTAGCTACGCGTCGCCGAAGAAACATCCATTTTTCACCTTTATCTGTACTCGTAAAATATTGATATGCAGTCTCCTTTATTGCACTTAGGAATATAAATTATTTACACCATGTTATGAGTCTTATGATTTATTGAACAAGTATAGAAAAAAATGCTTTTATATAATGCTAATACAGTACTTAGGATAATTATTATGAGCTTTATTAGTATATTAAAGTCTTTTTTAAGTGACGAAAAAATATATTATGCTGTTATCATCTTAAAATAGAAATCATTGTTGAATAAGAGCGCAAAATAGGAACAATGCATTCACATTATGAAGGTGACAACGTTTTTCCTATACATTTTTGACATATACTGGCTGTATTCGGCACCCGTATACTGTAAAATGTATGGAAAACGTGTTTCGTCTTCATAATGTAAATTACCACTAAAGGTTACATCAGCCTGTTTACATTCAAAAGCAATACCTACTATGAAATAACCCGAATATGTATTTACGGAAAACGCCAATAAATTGAGAATCAAAATAAACAGAGCTCTATATTCATACGAGAATGCACGCGAAATGAATAAATTCACACGGCTCGTTCGCTCTGTGCCCCATTGTGCCCCATTGTGTATGGGGCGTATTCGTTGGGGCACATTAATGGTGCCCCATGTGTGAACGTAACCTATGCGCGGGAAGTGCCTGTGACGGACAAGTGGTGAATGCCAATTGGGACTCTACCGACTCTTGGCTGAATCTGGAATTGCGTTATTTTGGGATTACTCCAAAATAACTCCATTAAAGTGCTAACTAATAAATCAACCCTCGACTTCTGAAACTAGTCTCGTTATGCGTAGGACGTATGACCTAGACTTAGTATATTTATTATTAGGAGGCCAAGAGACCCATGATGGGTAGGTTACTTGCTAGTTAATTATAGTTAGTGTATTTCTGTCTTTCTCATGGCCCTAATCGTTCAATGAGACAGCAATATTATTTAGTTATCTCAAAAGTTTAGTAGTTTTTGCAGATAGCAGGCACCATTGTGTCACTGAATTGAACTACGAAAACAATATACAAAGTTGAGATTAATACCGCACTAAATTCCGACTGGGATGATCCGAAAAACAAACTGAAGGCTGAAAGTCGTAAAAGAAACGTAACTCAGAGCTCAAAAACAAGTGAACTGCCTCGGTGTTCAGCAACTATTGAGAGCAGCCGAGGAGGCGGTCGATTACTGAAAACTGAAAACCGAACCAATAAAGTACTGAAGTTGTTCCAATAAAAAGTTGAGGCGAACTCGAGTGGAGCGAACATCATTGCGATCACGTCCGAACGTAAAAAGTCCATACTCGCGGCGCCGTCAGCTGCCTACCCCGCAGAGCGCGGGATTGAAGGCGGGACATCGCATCGCGCCGGCGGATCAGCGAGGGTCGTAAAGCGCCGGTTATTTTTACAAGTTAGTTTTATTACGGACTCCGGCAAATAGAATATTTTACAGGCCATCAAAGTGTAGCTTCCTGTAATGATTGGCACTTTGCTGCTTCGCAAACTATCGATATTATATTCAAGTCACAAAGTGTATAGTTGTAAATATTATGTTAGTCGTATTTATGTTATACTTAAATCACTATACTATATAGCGACTGTAGCCTAGGGGTGAACAGGTTGGGCTAGCAATCAGAAGGTCCCAGGTTCGATCCCCGGTGGGGCATGCACCAATGGATGAATTTTCATCTATGTGCATAATTTACAGTTCGCTGACGGTGAGGGAAAACATCGTGAGGAAACCTACCTATCCCTCGGGATTAGGTAATAGTCAGTTCCTGTATACACGGCGACACGGTTCACCACCTGTCACGTTGGTTTCTGACTATCTAGTGAAACGTGGGCTTTGAGCTGGTTAATACCTCCACAATGTGGTGGTGTATGGCCACTCTAGCCTCTGCCTACCCCCGAACGGGGATAAAAGTCGTGACGTTACATTACATTACACTATACTATATAGTTACACTCTATTATAACTTTTTCTTTGCTTTACATGGAATGATTTTATGGGTCTTTGGTACCTCTACGCAATGTCAACTCTACCTGTCTCAATAGTATCCATATCAGTCTCTACCAAACTGGAAAGATAGATGATAAGACTATTTCTATTTCACAGTATCGTATATCATAGTATCACTGATCACAAACAAAATCAAACCCCCATCTGTTTTATATTCAAAGGTCAAATAGAATTGGTGTCTCCCGTCGCATCTTCAAGACGTAATAACTACGTGTGAGGGACAGTCGGGACGGAGGGAATTTCCCTAGGGAGGGACAAGGAGGGACAAGGAGGGAGATGTCTTCTACAACGCGATAAGTAATTACTGCGTGTAAACAACGTGAAATAAAATTGTTTTATGGCAACCCCGAGTTGACCCTTTTGCTTTGTTAGGCTTTGTTTGAGGTACCCCCCTTCTTTCTTTAAGATCATTAACTGAATTACTACTGGACTTGTAATTACGCAACGAGACGTGTTTCTTGGGAGTAATCGGTGGATGTTATGGTGAGACAGTATTCTGTTGTTATTATAGATGGGGAGCCGTAGAAGGGGTTTCTGGATTTACACGAGCGCGTCAGATTAAGATAAGGGAGATAGCTTACATATTGATTAGAACCTCAAAAAATTATGAGCCCTTAATATTGGTGGGTAATAGCTCAGGGGAACCAAAAAAAAAATAGACCATCTTAAAATACTCGAACTCGTCAGATTAAGATAAGGGGGATTCATTACTAGCTAAGAAGTGTCAAAAGTGTCAATTTTGCTAATTTGATCGTCAGTCTAAGAAATGGGAGCATCTAGAAGTTTTACATTTTCACCCCCTCAGTTTTTATTTTAATATCGTTCTGCGATGGCAAAAAAGCGTACGGCCCGCCTGATTTTAAGCAGATACCGTAGCCTATAGATGCTTACAAAATCTGGCGCGGTCGAGTTTTTTTTTTTTTCAATTTATCATGTTGGAGCATGACAAGTATCAATATGTGACACGCTTGAGTATTTTTATGTCATTGCTATTTATAAAAAAATAAAAAAAATTGTCATGCATACGCTTCCCCCACCGCTGAAAGTGGAAACATCTAGAACAATGTATTCTTCCTATCATCTCATCTACCGAATCTACTAGGTTTGGACGACGCTCGTGCAAATCCACGAATTGCACGTTGGCCTCCCATTCTATTAGTTCTAAAACATTTTATAACATTCTTATGACGCACGTTTTTATCTTTATGTAAGTTGCAGTGATTATAAATTAGTAATACATGTATAACGAGTACCTACGTAGGTATGTAACAGTATATTTAATGTGTTTCATTAGCTGAAAAATAATGATAGGATAATTTTTGTGGAACCTACTAACTAGAAAGAGAGACCTTATTTTTCCTCCAGTATTTGGCTATCTAGTAAAAGAAAATTAAATAAAACATGCACGAAGATTTCTCCAAATTTTTAGTTTAAGAGATTACCCACTGGTATTATATATCTAATCCGGTGACAGATCTAATCCACGGTATATAGGTGGTCACGTTGGTGTAGAATCCCAGCCGGGTGGAGGCGCAATTGTCGTGAAGTGGAACTATGAACGCAGCGACACCGACCAGGGCACCGTCTTGCACTAACGGACTGCCCGAGTCACCCTGAGAACATGCAGTACATCTTTTATGTATAAAGTTACATACAAAGCGTACGGCCAGCCTGGGCTTGGAGTCTTTAAAAATTGTCCATTGCGAAACCACTGGTCTCTAAGGGCCATAACACACCGGGTAGCCATGGCGACGTCGTTGCTGGCCACGTATCCAAACAACTTGAATTAACTGGCGACGTTGCCAGTCCGTCGCCAGGTGTGTTAGCTCCCATACATTTCAATACGAATAGTTGCTTACGGTGGCTGGCGACCCGGTGTGTTATGGCCCTAACAGATGGCCGACAGCATATCCACTGCCAAGAAGAAGAATTCACGAAGATAATATTGGAGAGCACTGGTAGTGGTATGCAAGATATTTTCTGTCTTGCATATTTATTTTGCAAGATTGTACAATACCTCCCCCTACCTATCCCTCGGGATTAGGTAATAGTCAGTTCCTGTATACACGGCGACAAGGTTCACCACCTGTCACGTTGGGTTCTGACTATCTGGTGAAACGTGGGCTTTGAGTTGGTTAATACCTCCACAATGTGGTGGTGTATGGCCACTCAAGCCTCTGACTACCCCCGAATGGGGATAAAAGTCGTGACGTTACATTGTGCAATCTTGAATTCTTTACATACTTACACGACACACGCCCGGTTTTGTGTCGAGCCTCCTTGCACAAATGACTGCATCACCCACTTGCTCCATAAAAGGACGCATCACTTTTCGAGATTTAGTTGGCAAGTCTGTCATGCATTGGTCTAATGTCAGTTGCACCAAGTTTATTTGCGTAAGAGACTCCGATCTATAACCGGTCTAAAACACAAAACATTTATAAACATGTGACGTCATGGGACATCTCGTGACTGCAAAGCGGATGCGCAAATCCTGCTAAGGCTACACGGCGACACCAGACACTCGACACTCAGTGTATCTCAGTGTACCGACACCGCCACTAGAACTGTAACAAGGTGTCGCGGTGGTGGACACGCGTAGACATTCGATGTACCTACCTACTGAGTGTCTAGTGTGGTCGTCTATCCTCGGCAATACCTTGATTTGTGACATTTTGAAAGTTGAAAGGTACAATGCGATTAAAATAAGAATAGGACGGGCTCCCGGCTAACTTCACTCATATAAAGTACTGATGCCGGCTACAGACTCACGCACGTCTTGCTTGCCGCGAGAACCGAGAAGGTATGTACATGCGACCTTCTCATTCTTCTGTAATTCCTTTGAAGCGCGCAAATAAACCGACACCGATTGGGGAAGGAGACGACGAGAAACCGATCACATTCACGCTTCTCGGGGGTTCTCGGCGTGAGTCTGTAGCCGTTATGACAACATGGCGCTAGGCCGGTCCCATTCTTATTTTAATCGTGTAATAGACTTACCTCATCAATACCTCTACCCACTAATTCAAGCATGTTATTAGCAGAGCTATGTTTCGCCAGTTTTATGCTCCTGATTTTACTGGTGAACGTGAGTGGTGTTCTCAATCTCAGCAGCGCTATGTCGTTCTCGTCTCCATCATATTCGGGGTGTATATAGTGATGGGTATATTTCACTAACATGCTGTTGCTCCTGCTTTCGCCTCCAACAAAGACCAGCTTGTCGATAACTCTGAAATCAAAATAAGAACGATTTTCTCGGCTATGACTTCTTGCCACAGTCGGGGGACCATTTTGTACAGGGATTTTATGTTGTGTAGATACCCCGGCTTTTGTTGGCTTCCTCTATCATCGATCAACCTATTTGCTTTATAATTTATGGGGTTACAAGAAGGTCAGTGGAGCGTCCATCTCCTAAGTCATTTTACTATGGATTTTTTCTATAGCCATGGATTGCACACTGGCAGATAGTCCACCTGATGGTAATTGGAAGCCGCCGCCCAGGACTTCTGAAACTTAAGGGGAGCAGACGCGTTGCCGACCTTTTAGAGATCTGTAAACATGCCCTTTGAATAACCCCATGGTTTAGTGTAAAAGAAAGAATTCCGCAAAGTAGCACCCGAGTATTTTTTTTGGGTAATAATGTAATTAATGGATCTCTGCCTACTTCTCCAGGGAATATAGGCGTGATGGTGTTGGTACTCACGCCTTTGGGTTGTCCACGCAGTGCGCGGCAGTGATCAGCCATTCTTCCGATAGTATCGCAGCTCCACACCACTCTGTTTCCGCGAAGTATGGGTAATCCGTGATACTGACTTCGCTTCCGTGTAATATTCGTGGCTCTAAGTCCGAAGAATCTGAAAAAAATAGTTATGGTACTGTGACGGACTGGGACAGATATACGGACGGACGGACGGACTGGATCATCTTAGGGCCTCCGCAGACTAGCTACTTTTAGCATCGGCGACCGGCGATTTTGTGACGTATCAATGCTGCGTCGCGTTCCTTCGATCGCGAGCGCGCGATTCGAGCGCGAACGAGCGAGACGCAGCATCAAAATCGCCGATCGCCGATGCTAAAAGTAGCTAGTCTGCGGAGGCCCTTATAAGGGTTCCTTTTAGGGACTACGGAACCCTAAAAAACTATTGGATTTATAATCGCGGTTGTCGCAGGCACAATAACAATAAATGTGTTATGCACACCTGCTATAGTCATGGTGTACGCAATCATAAAAACTACAACTTTATTTGGGACCATTTCGATTTAATTGATTTTTGAACAACGATCCATCTATAGTGTATAGTGTAGTGTAAATAATATGTCTAGTATGTATATGTCTAAATAGTGTCTTTATTTATAAATACACTGTGAGCAATTCTTTACATTCTTTAATAACATTACGACTTCAAGTTAAACCTAGAATGCACATAAAAAATTATCGCCACCATAGTTATGTGATTAGAGTTACCGTGGCGTCATTCCAGAGTGATGTACTTCGCAAGAAAAACTTAATAATGGAATTAATTATCCTTGTCTTAACTTACGATCTTAAGATCTGAACTAGAAAACAGATTCGTTCTATCCCAGGCTCTCCTAATTCTGCAAACATACCGTAGGTACATACATAATGTATAGTTAGTAGTATGTATATGAATGTTATATGTTTCATATCAATCACTCACGGTCATTCAGGTTCCATTTTGTTTCTTTTCATAATAAGATACAAGTCAATTTCATTCGTATTATATCACAAAATGATATCGACAAACAGATGGTCCTCATATCCCATAGGAAATGAGATTTTTCCGAGTTTCAAATCAATGCTCAACAATATAATATTGCTTTGTTCAATTCACCATTCCGTTATCCATGTTTTGCTGAGATGTTTGATCGTGTATCGGTTGAACTTTCTCTTTAACTGGTTGTAATAATTGTTTAGTTATCTATACATCCATACAAATAAATTAAATTGAAGTGTCTGTTTAGAATTTCAAAATAACAGCTTTTTACTAAATTCATATGAAAGTATATACGGTGCTAATAACAAAAACACATTTTTTTTGTCCGTCTGTCTGCATGTTTGTTACGGGTAATCTCCTATAAGGCTGGACCGATTTTGATGGGACTCTCACTGGCAGATAGCTGATGTTATAAGGAGGAACTTGGGCCTCATTTATTTTAGAAAAATAATTGGTGTTCCGCGTAAAAAATAAAAACCCATTTCATTCCAGGTTATTGCTATTATTTCAATGGTATACATGCAACAATAACAATTGAAAAAGTTTAATAGTTTAACAATAAGTTCTAGTATATCAAAAACCCAACAATCATTAGGTACAATTTATGTTGCGAACCGTTAACATCAAGCAATCTATCAATTCATTCTATCTTATGAATCATGCGTTAGTATGATACAGTATGATAATTTGCTTAATAAGTATTATAAAAATTGTGTTTTGTGTCTACAGCAGGGGTTCCTAAACTTTAAAGATAACGGAACACCAACCAAGTACCTTTTATTTTATGGAACCCCATATCAAATGATGACAAATCAACACTGAAATTTATATAACAACATTTTTTTTTTTAAAGAAATGTGTAATATAATTGAAACACATTATTCTCAACTTAAAGTTTTAATGTGAAGAATGAATGTGTTTTACTGTATGAATAATTGTTTTATGGTTCGGTATTATGTCCGACAATTGTATGCGTATATCTGGGGTAGCATCCAATCTTGACCTGTATTTTTTTTGTATAAACGTAGGCTGAAAAGCCTGTTTCACAACGATACGTTGTGACGAATGGGAGTAATGTTAAGATAGCCTTTTTGGCTATTTCAGGGTATTCACTCCTAACACCAACCCAAAACTATTTCAAAATAATATTTGTAACCATGGTACTTATTATTTAATAGCTAATAATAAATAATTTTGGCGGAAGCCCGATGACTATTCTACGGAACCTCTAGGTTCCCCGGAACCCAGTTTGGGAATCCCTGGTCTACAGCATAGGACGTAGAGACGTGTTTTAAAACTGTGCACCACTGAGCTCGTCCTAGACGGACATATTTTTTGTTAAGAAAGGAGGTGATATATAACAGGCTTGGGTACTAAGGAGCCAGCAGGTCCCAGCGCTTCTGCGGCCAATTTAGATCCGGGTCGTCTCGTCAGCCACTCCGTATTCTGAGCCGCGACTCGCGCAGAGTAGACTACTGTTAGAGACTACATTGTGGAGAACTTAACTAATTAAGACGGATCTAGTTAACTTTTATTTTTATTTTAAATTTCAACTGCTGCCTGGTTCAGATTTTATAGATCGCAGGTGATATAAAAATATATAAATTACTTAAATAAATAAACATTTTATATTGTGTGACGATGATACATTTTGTATGATTAAATATTTGTTTTCTATGATGCACTTTTTATGAATTGACTTCAATGTCTACAAATGACATTACATTTCATTAACATTGTAAGTATATTTAGTCTAGACAAGTTGAGACGACAAGCTTTTAGGATTCTCCAAAATGTATGGTTTAGTTTAGTTAGTGTGGAATAACAAAATCAGCACTATTCCATTCGTCATTAGTCAAGATGCTTCTCGTGTGAGTCTATTTCAATAACATTTTTACAAAGAGTTCGCGTATTTTTTATCACGTATTATTAAATTATCATTATGAATCTTAAGAAACAAAAGAACTACCGCTATCTATGTAATGACAACGTAAATTTTACTGGTTCTACTTTACAAAACAGATCTCTAATTTTTTACCCTACACTGCGTACAGGGCGAAAGCTTTCCAATGGCTGTGTTCTCACAGAAAACCCGAATCGCCACCCAGGACACGTCCGACACGAATTTACAGGCGATTCATTCGATATTGGATTATTAGGCATTGATCTTTTAAAATTTTAGTGCTCAAATAAGTGTGCAATGGGCAAACAGAGTGGCCGAGCGTGCTGCTGGCTTTAGTCCTGTTATTTTCTTCATTGAGAGTTTTAAAAGTTGGTAGGTATCGCAAGTCCATAGGCTACGGTAACCGATTAACATCAGACGGGTCGCTTGTATGCCGCCATAGGGTATACATATAAAAATCTGAAGTAGGTAGTCATAACATAGACTATATAGAGGTCCCAGATTTGCCTCTCCATTCTGTTTCCAGTGTGCTCGGGTCCAACTGTCCCCAAAACCCAATTTGGCCAATGAGAAAATAATGTAAAACGACTGATTGCACGCGTATAGAATTTTAATTCGCGTCCTTTTTTCTTGTCAGCCGTTCCTGCACTGCCTTCTCGCTAATCAAAGGCTTGTTAGAGTCGGGTAATAATTCATTCGGAGGAAGAATTTTGTTTTCTATTAGTGAAGGTTGAATTTTTAGTAGTTACTCCATTAACTGATATGTTTATTTTTTATGTAGTTGCAAATCTTTGTAAAATACAAAGCTATCTATAGTCTTCCTCATCGATTTCGATGACGGCGACCCTAAAAGAGCTATTGCTTCCTAGCGTAAGCCCTGACGTGGCTCGCTAAGCCCAACTTGGATTTGAATACCCGAACGGTGTTGCAGTATAATTGCCCTTGAGAATTATACGTGTAAGTATACTTGTGCGTAAGGTACCACGATAGTTGGTTGGATTAATTTAAACGTGTTTGTAAGATACAGTACTTATCAGTTTTGTAATTAACAAAAATTAAACAACAAATAAAATAAATTACAATTCCACTAAATAGTCACAAGCTTAAAATTTAAGCCTAATTAGTTTGACTACGATTATGAGAATTATAACCCTAAATAGTAAACAGCAAATCCCAAATTCGTCGTAAAGTTACCGAAATTAAATAAAGTCAAGTACACACGGAGTCGGTTTATGAAAACGCCGCGTCAACCGCAAATACTGAAGAGAGCGTGAGACAACTTTTAATTAAATACTAATGCTATTCGCGAGCAAATTTACAATTGCTTTAGGGATGGGACATAGTGGTAAACAGATTTAGTTTATCGATAGGTAATTAAATGAAAACACATAAGTCACGGCTTTTAAACGTTTTAACAAAAACTTCGATGCTATAATCGAAACTAGGGACACGGAAAAGTATCGATACTTTGTGTAGTAGTGTAGTACTTTTGTGTGTCCCTAATCGAAACAGTGTAATTATTGGCATATTTTATATACTCACTTTATGCTAGGTATCTCACAACTTCGTAAATTATCTATTGCATTTTGCACCAGTGCCAGTTCTCCATTTAATTAGTTTTTTCATAATGACTAAGGCGGCAACCAAGCATACGGCCCGCCTGATGCTAAGCAGTTATCGTCTAAAGATCCTTAGACGATAAGATTTAACTACTAAGATTCCTACTATTTACTTTACTAGGATTTATACCGATGTCGTGTTTATTTTTTATCGATGTACATATCGATACGGTTTCGCCACATCCCTATCACTCACATGTGGAAGGCGACGATGAAGAAATTAATTCATATTTTACTTGTTTTAATGAAACAGCCGACTGTGCTTTCACTCTGAGCTCCAGGGAATGTTGATACAATATTTGAAACTTATTTACGGAATACACAATTAATAATTCTTAATTATATTTAAATATTAACTTGAATATAATTTGCGAGTTTTGTGACGGTTAAATAGTTTACTGTTCTACGGTTAAACGAAGTCAAATATAATGTAGAATGCTTTTTAAAAGCGATTTGGTCCATCACACACTTTTAGAATCTATCTACTACTACTGCTCAACCCCTCCCTTCCTTTTCCTCTGTCCCACTCCCCTACTAGTCGGTAAAGACGTGCAAGCGATGCCTTTTGTATTTCAAGCATCTATAGGCTACAGTAATTGCTTGAAATCAGGCGGGCCATTCGCTGCCTTAACAATTAGGTTATCCGAGGCCTTATTCATATAAAAAAAACTATAGCTTACGTAATAGGTTGATACATGCTATAGCTAGACAACGAAAGAATAAAACTATCCCTTTGTTCTCAAGTCTAAATACCAATTTGGCTAAAACTAGCTATTAGGTCTACCTATTTATATTAAACTACCGGCTAGATAGCGAGTTGGCAAGCAACAAAAAATATCCTCTGGCAGTACTTCTGAATCGTCTCTGAACCACATAAGGCTGAATATCCACTACATATAAGCGAGAAATGTGTAGCAATAGAAGAAAGAATATGACAAAATGCAACAGTAAAAAAAAATAAGGACACGGAATTTTGTGATTACAGTAGCGGCACGCTATGATGGCCGTTTTGACATGTGGGGACCGGAAAAAATGAACCTTGTTATAACGGAATAAGAATGACAGTTTTAAAATTTAGGAATGTCAAAAAATGAATGCTACAATGAATCTTATTCCGTTGCAATAAAGTTCATCCTCTTCCCCCCTCTACATGTTAAAACGGCCGTCATAACGTGCCGCTACTGTAGTTGCCATTTATCATTTGTGTCATAAGAAAAAAAAGTTTAATTGGCTCGATATTTAAATCACAATGTACCTATTCAATGACCTCCTAATGATTTTTTTGCCTGGCCGTATGATATTTTACCATCAAAAGCGGCATTAACCTATCATTCTTGTACAACTTTCCAAGTTACAGTTTTGCTTCGTCGTATAGCTTTCCATGGCTGTTCAGTGTCATTCTAGAATTAAATAGTCCCGTTAAGCGCCCGCCGCCGGTTCATGCACTTACGCTCAATTGCTTTACTAGCACTATGAATACAATTTCCTACGGTTTGTTCGTCGCTAACTGTGCATGAATGCTGTTATATTTATTTTCGACTTGAGTAAAAGAAAAGAGCACAAAATTTTTCTTTTAATAATGTTTTTGGAGCGTTCTTTGAGAAAAGTACGGTGAAAAATAGTTTTATTAGTAAGCACGATAGGTGATATAAATCGTATATTTTATTATAATACGTAAAAATTCAGGTATTACAAAGCAAAGGTGGATGGTAGAGCAAAACAGGTAGCGTTAAAAACGATAGCTTGCTGCCTGTTACAGAAATCTGCTATATTTTTCATAATCCAGACACGAAACATCGTCGTTCGATTACTAATATTATACAAACAGACATTGAAACTTTTTGTAATAGTGATAAAACAAAAAATGTTAACGAGATGGTCGCTCAGTAAATACAAACAGAGCAGGGGCGGGACACAACACGGAAAAAACAAAATCATTTTATTTTTTTAACACGCAAGTTATTTGGGCAGCCCGACGGCTTTCGGAAATAATGTGAGAGAATATTTTGTTCTTGTTTATTTTACGATGATAGCCCTTTTTGATGGTATTATCTGCTCAGGACAAGCTTGCAGGTCTGCTTTGGACAAGGCATGGGGCTGCTTTTTAGATCGTGAATGAATTGATTAATAAATTTAATTAATTAAGGTTTCAGTCCTTTTTATAGAAATAATAAAGAAAGAGACAAAAATATTATTCAACATGATGGTCTAACAAAATATTGCACAACAACGATTTTCGTTATGAATAACTCACTGATAATTTGCAATTCTTCAAATCGGTACCTAATACTCTTAATTTTACAATCGTTTGCGAACATTGTCAAAATCAAATTTTAGCAAAATAGGGTAGTACAATAGAATAAATATTATTTACTATATTATAAAACTAAAACTGAAAAAGGAAATAATAAATACAACTAAATAAAAAAACTATAAATACAATAGGTCAACATCGTCGTCGATCCCAAAAGTGCCCAGCAGGATGGCCGCATTTCCGCGCTGCTGTACCTTATTCGCTGATGAAGGAGAAAATGGAGTTCATGTTAAACATAATCTATTCTTGATCAATTCACAATTTCAGTTTTCATACTGATCTCTATTTATTCAGTGTAAATCAGAGTCTGCAGTGATGTGTGGCCGCGTCTTAGAGCCCGTGCTGCGGCATAATGCGCCCACTGTTTGCGTCGATTGAGACATGGCTCAAACTTCATACATAATAATAGGGCCCGGCTTAGAACTCTTGAAGGGTTTACTTTGAAATATTGGGAGTCTTATGTGCTTAGTTGTTGGAGACTGGTACTAACGCTGGTTTACCGTCCGTAACTTAAAAGGCTGACAAATTGGTGTTCTTGGGTTTTGAATGTTTGGTAATAAAGATGAGAATTCTGTGACATTTTTATTTGTGTCTATTGTAGAAGGAGCAGCACCATAGCACAGTATAGGTTTAGTCTTAGCGTTTGTTATACCACTGAGGTGGCAAAAAACGGACATCCACCCTGATGTTACCCTGATGCCTATAAAGGCATAGCTCGAACATTGCAAAAATAACTTTTTTTTTTTTTAATCTTTAATTAAATTTTTTTAACAAGCGACTGTAGTTGATCGCTCGTGGAGAGGATATTACAGTTTCTATTTGGTTAATTGCAGCTACTATCATTGTTATCAACAAAAACAAATTATTAGTGTAAAAACGACTGTAGCCTAGGGAGCGACTGTAGCCTAGGGGTGAACAGGTTGGGCTAACAATCAGAAGGTCCCAGGTTCGATCCCCGGTGGGGCATGCACCAATGGATGAATTTTCATCTATGTGCATAATTTACAGTTCGCTGACGGTGAGGGAAAACATCGTGAGGAAACCTACCTATCCCTCGGGATTAGGTAATAGTCAGTTCCTGTATACACGGCGACACGGTTCACCACCTGTCACGTTGGGTTCTGACTATCTAGTGAAACGTGGGCTTTGAGTTGGTTAATACCTCCGCAATGTGGTGGTGTATGGCCACTCAAGCCTCTGACTACCCCCGAATGGGGATAAAAGTCGTGACGTTACATTTTTTTTTTTTAATTTTCGAGTAGACTTTATACCTAACACCTACAATTTAAAAAGAAAAACTCGAGCTGTCAAAAATCTCCAAACAGACAATGCGAACACGAACGAAATTAAACAATTGTAAGCAGAACCTTTTGTGGCTTCCCTTTCAAGTTGAACCCTTCCTACGACCGTCATAATTTCTCCGCGGTTTTTCCTTTAAAGCATCTTTTATGCGAGAGAGAATAACTCCTGAAGGCTAGAAATGGGTCCAGACACAATTTAGCTGTCCTGTATTGCAAGATTCTCTTGCATATCTTTTTTAAAGTTGTTTTGGATAAAAAATTATATGTACTAAAAATCATCCACGATTAGAATGCGCATCTAGTCCTTTGACTAGGTCCTTTGCCTTCAGTTTCATGGGAAATTTAACTAGACAAGCTTTAAAAACGTAATTAGAACGAAAATGTCTTAAAAGAAAACAGGGCAATTATTTATTAAAATTAGAATAGCACTAGATCTCTTTTACCATCTGCTCCACTCCAAGTTTGTTTCTTTACACACTTTACACAATATAATTATTATTATGTCAGCTTGTACTGGAACTATTATATCTATAATAGTTACTATGAACTTGTAGGACAAGGTAACATTTATAATAACTACTTGAAGGTTTCAGGGACACCGCAGATATGCTTCTTTTTGCATCGGCGATGGGTGATTTAGTCGCTTTTAGCATCGGAGCAGTCACTGCGTCCAACCGCAGAGAGTCGCCAAAATGCGATGCAGTCGCAAAATCGCCGATTGCCAATACAAAAAGTAGCATGCCTGCGCTGGCTCTAAAAACCCAATTTCTGTGACGCCGGGAACATTATGAAAGCTTTTGCAGATAACGTTACAGAATACTGAAAAAATAAGTTAAATGTTTTCTATTTCGGGCGCGTTCATCGGATACTTTTACCTTGAGTGGATGTGAGGTTATTTCGTTAGGAAACGTTGAGCCGTCTGCGACTTTTGTCCTTTATTCGCTATTTTTAAGTTAAGTGTTTTGGCCGTGACTTTCTTGGCGTCGTTCGCGCTTTGATAGGAATGTAATTTAGGCTTAAGACAGAGGTCAGGGGTACATAGTAACGTGATGAGCGTACGACGGAAAAATGTTAATTTAAACTAAATAGCTTTACAAAAGGAAGGATAGGCTACTGAATTTGATCTATCAGTAACATTTCTTAGGCACTGAAAAAAGTGCAAAAGAACATCAAAAATTGAATAAACTTACAAAGTTTTATAAATAACATTACTCCGTCATCAGATAATATTATAATAATATTGGGTAAAGTAAAGCACTGTATGTATCTACTGGGTGAAATCGAAATCATGGGCAATATTTTAAACGGTGATTCTACACATGATTCAGAATATTTAGGGAATATTAATCAACAAATCAATTGATAAAAATGTATTACCCAGGTAAGGTATAACTGTTAAATGGTTTGGTTATTTGCTTACCCGAGCAATTTTTTTTTATTTGTTTTCCCATAATGTTGTGAATCATGTATTGAGTCATATTTTAAAATATTGCCCCCGATTTCGATTTCACCCTGTATACCTACAGCAGTTTCTCAAACTTTTTTATGACTCCAAAAAGGTTTTTGACATACACCTGTATGCTAAACAAATGATCTTTAGTGGACCCCAAACCTGTCCCGATCGGGTACCTGTCGATACCTTCAATACTTTACCCCTTTTTACGATGTTCCAGTTGGTTTATGTCTCTAGCGGGTTCACTTGGCGGATGGCCCGCGGCTTCACCTCTCCCGGAACGATCGCCCACTGTCTTCGGAGCCTGAGTTACAGTTTTCTTTGTTTATATGAATGGCTTCGGAGTTTTATTTTTATTTTGGGAAATACACTCCACGAAGTTAAGGTATTCCTTGAAAGAGTAGGCGGTGGTATATTGCAGTCCATACATTGCGCTACTGGTAGTTTGGTCAGAAATATAGGGGGCGTGCCTATTGCCATTATCCCAGACGCAATCCCTCTCTTTGCCAGGTAAATTTTGATCATTATCTACCACACTGGCCCAGCGTGGGTTGGCAAACTTCACACGCATTATTAAAAATGTAAAATGGCGTAAGGTGACTCTAGACAACTTAGGCGTTTATTATCGAAGTAGGTAGGTATCTAGTTTTTTTTTATAAGTGGTTAGTAAGGAAAATGTAGGCTCTATTTGTCTTAACGATTTACGTAGGTACGCAGATGCGACGATTTCAATGTGTCAGAAAGGATTACAATAGGTTAGTATGTGAATTTATGCTGATGAGGTGACGTATCTTTCGATATAATTAAGGAAGAAACGACTTTTTTTTGTATATTTATCTGTACAATTAGTCAATTTGAAATACAGTTTACTATTTATTAAATACCAATTATTATTTATTCGGTACGAGGCCGGGTGTAATCAGCAGAAAACAATTTAGTATATTTCGCACCGTACTTGTAAACATGTCAGTCGGATTAATTAATATCGTTTATATGCTAATTGAATTGCTAATAATTGATATCGATAATTGAACTTCTATGATTGGATTTATAGTTTTAGCAAGTGCTTAGAAATTGTGTATTTCTACACAATTTGATACAGATGATGCCTGTTCACCCACTTTTAGGAGTTTTGGGTTGTTATTATTATGTAGAAGTAACAAGATACAGAAACCCCAAATATTTGACCTTAACCTACTTAATCAGCGAAAATTAGGTTCCCGTAGAATCGGCGTCATAACCCCAGCAAAAGATACGGTAATGAACCCTATCTCGGGCATTGACTCCTCCGGATTACCTGATAAGCCGCGACTTATGCCCTGATATTTACTTACTCCTCGTATTATTATATATGAATGTAAATTAACTTTATTTTACACACATTTCAGGCGCTCGCTGAACGAACACTGATCTTGGATCAAAAGATGTGTAACATTAGCGTGGGGGATTAATTAACGTATAAATTGTATCTTGTTTAAAAACTTGTTCAGTCTATTTGATCGTAATTAGGTGAATTTTCGAAAACATAATAGGTATTGATAACACTACCAGAGTTTAGTTTGAGAAATATTTTTTTTGTACTACCTGTCTATGAGACAAACTGGAGAGATGTATATGGTGAAAATGAAATGGTCCCACACTTCCCATTATGTAAGGATAACGTTTCGGGTCTGGTTGTCCCTGTCTATCTCACAAGCAGCCTGTCAAGCTTATCTTTACGTATATTACTGCACCTATTGTTAATCCCTCCCTCCCATCCCACCCATCCCATCCATCCCTCAGGATTAGGTAATAGTCAGTTCCTGTATACACGGCGACAAGGTTCTCCACCTGTCACGTTGGGTTCTGACTATCTGGTGAAACGTGGGCTTTGAGTTGGTTAATACCTCCACAATGTGGTGGTGTATGGCCACTCAAGCCTCTGACCTCGTGACGTTACATTATTTTCTATTGTTAATGTTGAAGAAACATGTTCATTGTTCCAAAGCTCATATCGTCAGCACAACATTAATAGGCATCTGCATTATACTTCAAAGTAATAAAACACAATCGTAAAGTCATAATCCGTGTAAACCTTCAAGTAAAGACAACTTAACAACACTTAGGTTCTCGACGAAGTTATATAGGTTTATTACTTGACCCACTAAAACGATGTAACAGGGTAGCAAGGAATTTAACTTTTTAATTTTGAAAGGATTTTTTTTTAATGGTATGGATGTTAAACAATGGTTCCGTCACCGTGATGCCCTTGTTCTGACGTCATGACGTCGAAGATTTGAATCTGTCAAGACTAGGCCCAATTTAAAGTCCCACAAGCTTATCTTGTCCGCTGAGTGCGTCGCTAGTATCCATATGCCACTGCCAAAATATGAAATTTCTCTATTAAAAATCTTAATTCCTCTTTTGGCCACCTGGTCAGATAAGTTTGTGGTGCTGTAACACTGCAGCATGGAAGATGTTAGATGTTTCGGTCATCCATCCAAAGGCCTAACACGCCAACATTCTTTCAGGATTTTTTACCAGATATGCGGGATTTACACGGGTTGAATTCTCGCGCACGGCTAGGAACAAAACCGAATAAAATTCAGGGTTCAGGAAATCGATCCGTATAACTCCTGAATTAGGCTTACCTCCTCAGGTTTTATTTATAATCGTCACGCATAAATACCCACAAGATTTGCCAACAAAGCTGGTGCATTTTAAATGTAATAATGAATACAAGTTGTGGCGCCCGCGGGAACAATGTCGCTTTGAGCTCGCCACCACTGCTTAGTTATTTAATTCTTTTATACTTGTTAAGAAAATTGCCGAGGAGAATTCTTTGGAGGATGTTTACCGAGCTTGGTTGTGTTGGGTTGTTCAGCTACCACGAACACGGTAAACATTATGTTAACTGTATCCTTACATTAAGTATGTTTATGGAAGCTTGTTTTTATACTGTACTAATTATAATTTTGCCGTAAAATCTGGAATGAGTATGAACTTGCAATTAAAGTCGTAAGTATACCTATTTCAAGTGCCTTGATATAGTACATACTAGGTATTTATTTCATAATGCGAGATCAGAAAGAAAAATGGACTAGACGGGCCCGTTGGCGTGGTTGGCGTGATGGCGCCTTTCACGCTGCAGGTCGTAGGTCCGATTCCTACCCGGGACATGCATTTGTGTTCATGAACATGTCTGTATGTCCGGAGTCTGGGTGTATATGTATATTAAGTATGTATTTACAAATAAAAACGTAGTATATGTAGTAATATCAGTTATCTGATTTCCATAGTACAAGCTCTGCTTAGTTTGGGATCAGGTAGCCGTGTGTAAAAAATGTCCCAGGATATTATTATTATTATTATTATTATGTTTCTCTTCTAATCCACTCGGGCTAAACCCGGACCTTTGGAAGGCTTGCGTGGGGACATGGGTCCAACACGTAGAGGCCCCTAGAGATAAGTTTGATGTTATGTGAGGCACCTGCTGGGGTCAACCGCTGCAGGCGATGAGACACTTACAGCAGCATGACCCCAACAGATGCAGGAACTATTGCAAAATGTGAAAAGAGAAAATGGGTCTATTGCATGAAGTTTGGATGGACTGGGATTGGGCTATAGGAAGGATTCGGACACCTGCCATAATCAGTGTAAAACTAATTATCGTTGGCAGGTGGTGACTTGCCGCTCACTAGGTGGGCCCCTAAAATTGCCATCGTAAAGACGGCTAGGGGCAACACTGGTGTGGGCGGCTCAGGGGTGTAGAGAGGTGTGCTGCGCTTTCTCCGAAGTTACTCGCGGCGTTATGCCCTTTAACACTTCCACCCCTGGAGCATATAGCTCTAACGACCCCTCTCTGGACAGCCAACTAAGGCAAGCCAGAGCTGAGAGTCCTGCGGGCCCCCGTCGGTTTCCACTCGGCCGGCAAAGACACGCCGAGGTGGGGGCCCTGACCGACTCTCTGGGGTACTCGGGTCCGTGGTGTCGCTACTCACCAACAGCTCGCCACAAGCTGCCCTGCGGGCTTATTATTATTATTATTATTATTATTAGTTACAGAGTGGTATCCAAGGAATGGAAAAATAAGAAGAGGGAGGCTAACCAAGAGATGGGAAGATGATTTAAGAAAGATAGCTGGCGTACTGTGGCCAAGGAAGGCGAAAGTTAGAAGAGAAAGGAAAACCTTAGAGGAGGCCTATGTCCAAAGACAAATTGAAGAATTAGACTGGTTACCGGAATAGCTAACTATATTATAAATTATTGTAAACATTATATTTAAGGATACACTTCAACAATAAAGGCTATTATTATTAGATTAGACGGGCCCGTTAGCTTGGTTGGCGCGGAGGCGCCTTTCACGCTGCAGGTCCTAGGTCCGATTCCTACCCGGGACATGCATTTGTGTGCATGAACATGTCTGTATGTCCGGAGTCTGGGTGTATATGTATATTAAGTATGTATTTACAAATAAAAAAGTAGTATATGTAGTAATATCAGTTATCTGGTTTCCATAGTACAAGCTCTGCTTAGTTTGGGATCAGGTAACCGTGTGTACAAAAATGTCCCAGGATATTATTATTATTATATTTATTTCAAAATGCTTAGACTTATAAAGATATAGATTAGCACGTAAAGTTCCTAACGATTTACAATAGGTACGTATAGTACTAATGTATAAGTAGAAATTAATACTGAATTATATTAAAGTTAAACTAAGACAACGTTACCTGGCATCCGCTATGATACGTCAGCTGTCGCAACATGTTTATCTACTTGTTATCTCCACACGGTGTTCGTAAGCCGCCTGTCACAATCCGCCAACATGTTTGATAAGATTTTCATAATGCAAACACCATTTATGTGCTTCATTTACGGCATTAGTTGGAATCTGATGAGGTTTTAGACGAAACTGTCACAGGGTAATCATGATTTTGATTTAAGGCTTCCGCAGACTTGCTACTTTTAGCATCGGCGACCGGCGATTTTGTGACGTATCGATGCTGCGTCGCGTTTCTTCAAGCGCGAACGAGCGAGACGCAGCATCAAAATCGCCGATCGCCGATGCTTCTTCGAGCGCCTACGAGCGTGACGCAGCATCAAAATCGCCGATCGCCGATGCTAAAAGTAGCAAGTCTGCGGTGGCCCTTACATTTGAAACTCTATGTAAGGAAAAACAATGTGATTTCTTTCGAGAGATTTCTATTCATGCGGGCCGTGTAGAGCCGTAAGGAAATCTGGTATAAGTGCTTATGTACTACACAATTATGTATAAGTAGGGTCTCGAGAGAGTATCTACATGCTCAAGTTTAATACATGCCTCCCTGATTATTTCGCGCATACCACTTTGCGCATGTTAAAATCAATTTACTGTCCATAAACTGATTTGCACAAGTAACAGCGAAGGATTATTACTTGATTACTTGAACATGTAGTCAGGGATTAACTCAGTTAAGTTTAATGTATAAATACGATCACATCGGCCATCTGTTAACAGTCCTCTGGCCGACAACATACCAACCACCAAGGATTCACGATTTATATTAAAGAATTCACAAAGATAATATTCAGTGTTTTTGAAATGCCAGCAGGCCGTGCGCTTTGCCGTCTTAGTTATTTATTAAAATAAGTATGAAACTTCAATTTGGCATAAGGGTTTCTTTTAGCTTCTGGGCGGTCACTAAGTGCCGCCATACACGGACTGCATTTTGCAGTCGGAAGCGACTGAAAAATGCAGTCCGTGTGCAGTCGCCTGTCGTCGACTGCAACTAACTGCAATAGAGCTGTCACTTCCGACTGCAAAATGCAGTCCGTGTGCAGTCGCGTGGCGTCGACTGCAACCAAAACTGCAAAATGCAGTCCGTGTATTTTAGCGCTATGAAAGGATTATACACATTCTCCTCATAAAAAGAAAGTGTAACTTAAAATAATTTATTCCAATTAACTAAGGTGCGGTTTTGATACGTGTACCATACTATTACGTACGTCTCATGATCAGAAAGTGAAGTGTCTAGAGGGCGATTCTCGTGACGTCATAGCTATACCGTCATCGGTCGCGTCTGGCGCAATAAAACCCTGACGTCTCTGTGAGACGTGGATTGTAAAAATGGGATCACGTTGAGCGTTGTCTGCTCTAGAGTTCTGAACACTTGACGCGCCGTGGTGCAAGCTACGAGGGATCGGATGTAAAATCTTGTATTAGCGGTAGACCCAAGTTGTAGCCGTGTGACTTCAGCTCATCAGGTTGGCTCGAACGGTTAAGGAGATCGGCGAAAATATTTAAGCTGCGTTTCGTCCAATGAGTCAGAGACGGAAGCCCAACCCCTTCCTTTAGTTTTTTGTGATGAATAAGACAGTCGGGATCATAGAGATTTTAATTAGAAGAGACGTTCTTAGTAGATATCTCTATGAAACAACGCGTGGTCATTTTCCCGGGATGCGTGGCATCTATCTACCGGTAAATAGCTGAACTACTCGCTTCGTTTTATGTCGATGTTAGTACTCGGCCGACCACTCGGCCGAGTTGCTTAGACCCAGTCCCCTTAGTAATTGGTCCATGGTCGGGACCCCTTCTCTGTGTCCCAATCCCCTTCAGGTCGGCAACGTGCGAGCAATACCTCATGCCTTTGGTATTGCAAGCTACGGCAACTGCTTAACAGCAGGCACGCTTGTTTCCGTCTTAATTATTTAAAAAACTACGCTCTGCGCCAGTCATCGCTATTTTAACGTAGGCGCACTTCTAGATTCATGATTTTGTACAATCCAAATCGTTGCAGCTCTGATACTGTTTGTTATCCTGTTTTACAAGTCGAAGTTACAGAATAGAGCAATTAATATTATATAATAATATTAATATTATATTACATAATAATAATTATATTATTATATTATAATTATTATTTATTTTATATGGTAGGACAGTAAAAATAATAACGGTGACCTACTTGTGTCACCCGAAACTTGAACCACAGCGTGAGTCCGAAACGTGAACACAATATAATGAGGGAGCGCCTCTGCGGCTCGGCCTCTGAGAGGAAAGTTTGGAGCGAACTCTGAAGTACTAGTAATTTTTCCTGCTTGATTTAAAACGATCGCATTGTAGAGTTTTCAGTCGAACGACGGTCTTGTTCGCAATTGTGTTACGTAGTTTTTGCGAGAGCTTTCAATATAATGTGTTTATTCCGCTGTGGACTTGTTATAGTAGTGACGCGTCGACTTTTTGTTTCGGGTTGTTGGAAACTAGGTTGTAATAGCCTAGATTGCTGGTGTTTTGAGTTCGAAACTAACATCTCACTCAACTCACGCTTTGTTATGTTCATACGAGTGTAACATATTTACGCAAAGTTAGTAGTTAGTTTAGTTTCACCAATCATTTTCATCCCTTTTTTCTTATAATGATTAGGTGACAAAGAAACGTACGGCTCGCCTGATGTTAAGCATTAACCGTACCCTATAGATGCTTATAATACTAAAAGTATCGCTCGCGAGATGCCGACCTAAAGGGGAGTGGGGTAGAGGGAGGGGCTTTCGAATTTCTCACTCATCTCAAGAAGCGAAACTAAAATAGCTACTTTACGTCGATCTTCTATGAGAGAGTACTACCCCGGTGGAGTTAGTCCGTATATGAGCTGCAGTGAATAAGTTGCAGCTAGGCCCGAACACCTTCGTACTACCTTGGTCATAAATCTTTTGTTTATTGGTAGTTAAAATGTATGTATGTATGTCATGTATGTCTATGTATGTATGAAATTGCTATCGAAATGGACACCTCATCACAATCGAGTGTATGGCGGATCAAGGCTTAAACCTCAAACAGAACAAACCCACGATATTATTCCTCTCTACCACGCTTTAATGAACTATCAACTGGCTATCAACTGTATCGCTTTACCAATGCATGAGATGAAACATGTATGGAAAGCCGAGCACAAAGGACTTGGGTGAAAGCTCTAGCGATATCTGTGATGCTTGAATAACATCACAGTGTCGTATTTTGACGAGAAATTAATTTCACCAACAGTAGTTTAAAATAATTCCATATTTTTTCTAAAAATTATCGTTTAAAATCAATTCAATTCAATTTAATTTATTGTGTATCATAGGTAAGTACAGAGGTGAACATGGATACTTAAAATATTTAGCTCTCTATGAACTGCCTATACGGCGTACAATTTTTGCCTGCCTACCTAATCAAATAATAATAATGATAGTAAATGTGATAATAAACTAGAAATGTCACATTGAAACGTAAATGTCAAAAGATAGCTGATAATGTAAATAATATAAAATAATTAATATTGATAAACAAGATTTATATAATTTAAAATGTAGAAATAATATGGAAATAACATGCTGATGCCTACATTGGTCAGTTACACTACTAGTCATTAGGTGCATTACTCTTGCAATCGGATCACTGTTATTTCAGACTCGAATCTTCCATAAATTCCTTTACAGAATAATAGGTCTTTTCTATGAGCAAATGTCTAAGATTATTTTTAAAAACTTTTAGAATATTTTCTTTTCGTAGTTGCGTGGGAATTTTATTGTATATTCTTTGACCCATACAAAAAATACTTTCATCATTCTTTAGAGTCTAAAGTTTAGATCATAAGACGGAAGGTTTATTGTCACGGCATCACTGATAACCTCTTTTAAACAATATATTCAGATTTCAAAATATAAAAAATGTAAATAATACAGGTACTTCATTTTAATTAACTGACACACATAAACAATAATTACTTTGATTTGAGTATATTTTTTATGTATGTACAGCCAAATTTATAGAGATATTTAGGCAGTTTACAACGGGTTTACAAAGCATTTCTAGTGAATATTAACAAAAGTGTGTAATGCCAGTGTGAGTCTATCATAACTTTCTATAAATTTGGGGAATAATAATATTTGTTTGCTAAAATCGGAAAGCAACCCATTTTTTCGTAGGTTCGATTCCTACCCGGGACATGCATTTGTGTGCATGAACATGTCTGTATGTCCCGAGTCTGGGTGTATATGTATATTAAGTATGTATTTACAAACAAAAAAGTGGTATATGTATTAATATCAGTTATCTAGTTTCCATAGTACAAGCTCTGCTTAGTTTGGGATCAGGTAGCCGTGTGTAAAAAATGTCTCAGGATATTTTTTTTTTATTTCCAATCTTATCTTTTCTAAAATAGCTTCAGAATATGTTCTGAATAGTTTTTAATTAACACAAAATAAAGCACGAAATTAATTGCGTGGCACACAAAGCGCGTTGAAGATTGAACTGCAGTCGCCACGCGCACGCCTCGCGAACAAAGGTTGAATTTAACGACATAAAGGCGGCGGTGATTATTCCACAATATTTCAGCATAATAAATATAATACAGTTTAAAATGCAGTTGCTACAATTATAACTGTAGCTGGAGGTAGAGCTGCAGCTCATACCTATAGGGCTGGCTTGACCGGGGTAGTACCAACCTCTCACAGAAAATCGATGTAAAGTAGCTATTATAGTTGCGTTTCGTGCAATGAGGGAGAGTGTCGGAAGCCAAACTCCCTTCATTAATTTCCCTTCATTAAGCTCTAAGGATGTTTGCCACCTAGGTTGTATAAAAAAAATTGATCTGAGAGGATTTTAGGAGGTCAATCTGCCATCAGTTCAATCCGTGACAACGGTTAGATTGAAGTCAGATTGATCACAGACCTTTAAGTTTTTATTTTCCGAAATTTTAAAACCACTAACAAATAATATAGGGTTATTGGTAAAACACTAACAACCTTGCAGGGGCGTATTACTGACATCAAAAACAACAACTTTTGTTCTATGACTTTTTACAAAACTATTTTTTTTTACAAGATACACCCTCTAAAATTTATGAAACAAGAAAATATGCTCATCTAGAGAATAGCTGTGGTACGTTTAGGTACTTAAGGGCAAAGTGGAATACAACAATACAATACAATACAATTTTTTTTTTTTTTTTTTTTTTTTTTTTTTTTTTTTTTTTTTTTTTTTGGTTGGCAACACTAGCCACCGGTCGTGCAAAAATTGTCTCCTGCAATATTTAATTGTAAAATTCGATTAAAGTTATTATTAGTGCGTGTTTATTAGTGAATTATTGAATTAACAAGTATTAGTGATAAGTATTATAGCTGAAGAATGAAAAAATCGTAGAAAAGAAAGATCAGCTGTCAACAGAACGACGACAACGGCCAGGATTTGAAATTTTCACTCAATCCGGGGGAGTATTGTTTTCAATTATTGTATTTTTTACTTTAATTACACACTCCACAACACATAAACACGACTCATAACTGTGAGTTACGTCCAGAAAACATATTGGCATCGTTTGTCTCCTTTTGTTTGACAAATACCCGGTGGAAACAAAATCGACGACAAAACACTCGCCACAGTCATTAAACACTACAAATAATACTGTACAAATTACACTACAACCTCACTATTGTATTCTAAGTGTAAAAGTTTTATTGCCCTCTGCAGTTACATCACATAGAACTTATTTGTGTTATGATTATTATAACCTCAAAATTGAATTAGTCATTATTCCTAAAACTGTTTATAGTAGGTGTACAATTAAAAAGAAATTACTGTAAGGAACTTGTGTATATGCCTTTAACCTACCCAATACAAAATTAGTCTTATTCACCACTTTTTTTCTGCCTAATTCATGTCTACAAAACTTCTTTTATAATTCACTTCATCTTTTATTAATTTTATTATTTAGTGTTTCAATTTCCTTTAACAGACTCCTACTTCATCTGTTCTTGATTGTCACTTATCCTTCACTGCATTTTTCAGAATGTCCACAACAGTGAAAATGATGACCCGAGGAGCCATAACCCGTGACATGGAAGAAAAGCTGAGGGCAACACTTAGGGAACTGGAGTCCTCAAAGAAGCTGTGCCAACAGTTGCTGCAGGAAAGAGAAGACAGTGAGGTGGAAGTTAAGAACATTATTGACAAAAACACCGAGCTCAAGAACGAGTTGGCTGCGCTTCACACACAGCACATGGACACACTTGGCCAATGTCAACAGCTTCAAGATGTCGTTGCTAGCTTCGACCAATGCAGTGATGCACACGAGCTGGCTCTAAAGCAAATCACCACACTCAAAATTCAATTGAGTGAAGCCCATAAAGCTATATCTAATTTGGAATCAATTCAAATCACCAAGCAGGCCGCCTCCACCCAGAGCCTGTATAATGAGTTGGTGGTATGTGGTGGATCCAGCTCAGTGAGTGGCTTGCCGGCCATCACGATTGATTTGACTGGTGACGACACCAACAATAACATACGTCCGTTGTTCAAAAGTAGTAATAAAATTAAAAAGTACATTAAAATTAATAATATTATTAAAAAAACTAGAAAGGCATTAAAAAGACATAATTATTTAAAACGTAACATTTGCCTTAGAAAAGAACGTATACAATTGGTAGAAAAGTTAGAATTATGTACAAATGACTTAGAGCAAAACCAGATTATGTATGATATAGATATTCAGTGTCTACGGGATGAGTTGACACTTAGGGAAAATACAATAAGGGATATTTTTAATAAATATGAAGCTGCCCAAGCACAACTATGTGAGCGCATGCGCGAGGCCAGTGAGCTGATGGACCTGGTGCGGTACAATGCCGAGAGATACGAGTCGCTGACAAACAATCTCTCGTCCGACTGCGCCTGCTCAGCGTCTGCTCCTGAGCCTCAGCATGCTGCATCTTTGCCTGATGCAACTCTTCCAATAGACAGCTGTACTAATCTAAACAGTGAGAGTAAAACTTTGATATTTTCAGATGAGTTTGGTGTAGGATTTGGTTCACTGTTAGATGATAAACTTAGTCATAATGCCACTAATTATTGCTTTAGAAACCTCCCTTATAACTTACTTATAGAAAAAATTGTTCAAACAAAACTTGATAGTAAAACTACTGTAGTGTTATTACTAGGTAATAGCTTTGGTTTAAGAAAAAAGGACATTGTAGATGGTGTTGACACCTTATTAAAACTTAACATGGGGAGGCTCATGTTGTGTGCCCTCCCTTACTGTTACCATCTGTCAGAGAGACATAATAAATACATTCAGTATTTAAATAATTTAATGTTTACTTTGTCATGGTATAATGACAATATTTTATTTTTTGACACAAATAGGTTTATAAGTAGCTTTAGACTGACCCAGGAAAATATGTATCTTCCTAAGAATGATAGAAAAAAGATTGCTACACTGATAGCTTATAATATTAACGCTGTTGTAGATTCAACAAAACTTAGCATAGGAGACGAATCAGTATTATTTAGTTATTCGAATAATGCTGTGATTGACTGTTTAAACTTCCGAGGCCGACAATAGAGGTACATTCTAGTATCCCTGGCGTCTCACAAACGTGCGAAAATTATAGGAAGGAAGAGAGGCCTGGAACGCTAAGATTATTTCACCAGAATATACAGGGATTTTTATCAAAAACATTAGAAATTGAATTATTTTTAGAAAAGTCACAATATGATATTGTTTGTATTTCCGAGCATTGGCTTAATGAGCATCAAATGTTAATAAATTATGAAAACTACACGGTCATAAGTTGTTATAACCGCAAGTCCAGGCTTCACGGTGGTACATTAATATTACTTAGAAATATTATTAAGTCAAAAGAACGTAAAGATATAGTAGGACTCTCGGTCGAACAGATTATTGAGATTTCCTGTGTTGAGCTGGATAAGCACATTGTAGTATGTGTTTACAGACCCCCAAACATACAGAATTTTAGTATATTTGAATCTGTGATGGAAGATGTGTTAAAAAAAATCTTTGTAAGTAATAAGTCTATTATAGTCTGTGGTGATTTTAATATTAATATTTTAGAAGAAACTAGCTATACTGATAGACTGTTAGGCCTTTTTAAAGCATTCAATTTAGCTCACGTTTTTTTCGAACCGACCAGAGTAACTTCTACTTCTGCCACTTGTATAGATAATGTATTCTGTAGTTGTAAATATTTAGATACAGCAATAGTTTGCCATTTGCCGTCAGATCATAGTGGTCAAACGGTCACCTTTAATTCTACCATACCTATAAAAACCATAAAAATTAAATGTAGGAATGTAACATCAGGGAACTTACAAAAATATAATACTACTTTGTTTACCAAATTAAGTTTTCCCAATTATAACTTAGATGATCCTGATAGTTTTTACGCAGACTTTTTTGCAGTTATACATACAGAATTTGATAATAGATTTCCTATTAAAACAAAGACAATAAAACCAAAATTTACCTTCAGTGACTGGGCCACCCTAGGGATACGTAGGAGTAGGGAAAGGCTATTTGAGCTTTATGAACAGAAGGCCCAGCTTCAAAATGCAGCTTTTACTCAGTATGTTAGAAATTATTCTAAATTGTTTAGGAAAGTATGCCAGGCGGCCAAAACGATACACATTAGACAAAAAATTATATCTGCAGATAACAAGAT
The DNA here is from genome assembly GCA_947859195.1 of Drymonia ruficornis. Taxonomy (NCBI): domain Eukaryota; kingdom Metazoa; phylum Arthropoda; class Insecta; order Lepidoptera; family Notodontidae; genus Drymonia; species Drymonia ruficornis. The sequence continues at coordinate 1,140,786 of OX401913.1, forward strand.
CAAGACCACCTGGAATATAGTTAACAGTGAAACTGGAAAAACCAAACAACGCAATACAGATTTCACTTTAGAGACCTCGCGTGGTCTCATTAGTTCAAATGAAGATGTAGCACAGGAATTCGAAACGTTCTTTACAAACATCCCTGTAAAAACAACAGAATTTTTAAACTGCTCTCCTTCACTTTCACTCTCACTTCTTAAAGATAACATAGCCACTTGTCCTGTAGAATTTAAATTCGATTATATTAACGATCGGTCTATTGTTAAAGCCTTCAGTAACATACAAATTAAACCAACTGAAGATCTATGGGGAATGTCAGTAAAAGCATGTAAAACTATCATTGGTACTGTGGCGCCATATTTAGCTTTGATTTTTAACAAGTGTGTTGATCAGGGAGTCTTCCCGGATTTAATGAAATACAGTAAAGTAATACCCCTTTTTAAATCCGGTAATAGTAAAGACCCCAACAACTATAGACCAGTATCCGTCTTGCCAGTTTTTAGCAAAATATTTGAAAAGATTATGCTTACTCAAATGTTACATCATTTCAACGCAAATAACATCCTGCATGATCAACAATATGGTTTCACCAAAGGCCGCTGTACTATCGACGCCGGTGTCACCTTAATCAAGCATATCTTCGACGCATGGGAGAACTCACAGGATGCTATTGGTATCTTCTGTGACCTCTCAAAGGCATTTGATTGCGTCAATTATGAAATACTTTTGCTTAAATTGGAACATTACGGTGTTAGAAATAGGGCGCTCAAACTTATAAAATCTTACCTAGTAGGTAGAAAACAAAACGTTCAAATAAATGGTGTTAAATCGTTAGGCTCTCTAGTTAAAATGGGAGTTCCTCAAGGATCCATTTTGGGTCCTTTTCTGTTTTTAGTATATATAAATGACCTTCCGCATATAATACAAAGTAGGGCAGAGATAGTTTTATTTGCCGATGATACCTCTTTGATTTTTAAAGTAGGTAGACATGTAAATAATTTGGACAACGTGAATAATGCTATTCTTCAGGTCCATAACTGGTTCAATACTAATAATTTAGCATTGAATAGTAACAAGACTAAATGTGTAAGATTCTCATTACCTAATGTTAGAAGTAATGAATGCGATGTAGTACTAAATAAAGAAAAACTTGAATTCGTTAATGATACTGTTTTCTTAGGTATTACGCTCGACTCCAAATTACAGTGGGGCCCACATATAAGAGCTCTCGTGAAGCGGCTCAGCTCCGCCGCCTACGCTGTTAGGAAAATTAGACAACTTTCCGATATCGACACCGCGAGAATAGTTTATTTTAGTTACTTTCATAGTGTCATGTCGTATGGTATATTATTGTGGGGTAGGGCGGCTGACATCGAATCTGTTTTTATTTTACAAAAGCGGGCCGTTAGGGCCATCTATAATTTAGGAAGTCGCGACTCCTTGAGGGAACGGTTTAAGGAAATCAACATTATGACTGTACCATGCCAATACATTTATGAAAACATAATGTACACTAGGAAAAATTTACATCTCTTTAAAAAGTTAGGTGAGAGTCATCGATATAACACTAGAAATAAAAACAAATTAGATCAACCGCGCTTTCGACTTGCGAAAGTTCACACATCTTTCATGGGATACTGTGTCAAGTTTTATAATAAAATACCACCAAACATACTTAGTCTTAGTGAAACTAAATTCAAAACTTGTGTAAAGCGTACGCTTCGTAAGCGGGCTTACTACACATTAGATGATTATTTGAAAGATAAAGATGCTTGGCTAGGTGCTGGTCCAGCTCCACCGGAACGGGAATAATTCCTCAGAATTTCTTGTTTTGATTTATTCCTTATTTATTTATTGTTTTCCTCTTCCTTCTCTTAATTTAGCGCTATTGACATATTAGTCACAATTACCACCTTTTTAAGTTGTGGAAATCATGTATCATGTAGCCATTGACAAGCATTTGTATGTCAATTGTAGCGGATGTTATCTTGCCGTACGCTTACTTAGCTTTGTTGAACTATGTCACTGCGGTAATGGATCGGTCATGCTCACTCTAATGTCCTTGCTTGCGGTGGCTCTGTGGAGCGGGTCACCCTCTTCCCTCTAAAATGGTTGAGGAGGGTGATGCCGCTGCTCAAGTCATGCTCGGGTTCCGGGCGCTGCTTGCGGGGACTGGTCCGCCCATTTTCCACTTGACACCGTTGTTCCAAAACTTTTACAGACAAGACCTAAGCACGGAAGGCATCACACCAAAACAATCGTTATAAATATTCACCTTTTGGTTTGACAGTTAAGTGGGAGTAGGCATGCACAGCTTTCTAGGCTAGTTTTTATTAATTTTTATTTAAATACCTTATTTTCTTTTTTTACTCACACTGTGTTAATGCATGCCTGCTCACATAGCGTTACTGTTTGAAAATGTATACAATTATTCTTTTGAAAAGAGTAACCATTGAGTTTCTTGCCGGCTCTTCTCAATGGAAGCAACATTACGAACCGGTGGTAACGCTAAAATATTGTTTATATTGACTATTTATAAATGCTCTAATGAGCTTACATGAATAAAAACCTTTTGACTTTTGACTTGACTTTTTGACAACCACGTACCATGGCTATCCTCTATGAGAAAAAAAAATTCATACATTTTAGATATTGATTTTTTGGTAACTTTTTTTTGTTTTGTAAAAAGTCATAGAACAAAAGTTGTTGTTTTTGATGTCAGTAATACGCCCCTGCAAGGTTGTTAGTGTTTTACCAATAACCCTGTTTTAATAGGTAACTACAATTCCTTTTCGGACACAACATAATGAACTATGCACATACACAAGTAAATATAATTAAGCATTCTATTTGCGCGAACAATTCTTAGTTGGTCCGTAGTGTTAGTTAGATTAAAAGGGCGCAGTACGAGCGAAATGAAAGGCATCGCTGGCCGGCCCCGGCCGGTAATTAGCCAGGCCTGTGTTGGCTAATTCCAGAGTCTACAATATGTATAAAATATAACTGCGGGGCTAATAGCGACACTATGCAACATTGCAGCAATTCTGCAAACGCAACAAATTTTTCCGACCCTCCATCAGAATCCGTAAAAATTTTTTTTGACTATTTTATAGAATTTTAGCGGAATTGCTAAGGATTCCTCAGAAAATCATAAAAATGAATTGCATTGGCAATGTTGCATAGCGTAATATTAGCCCTTCAGAGGGGCTAGCCAAGTGGCCTGAACGCTAATCGAATAGAATAGAATAGACTTCACAATGTATGGAAATATCAAACGTCGCTATGTAGATCAACAACAAGTTGCTATGTCGATCACGTGACTTAAGTCATTTGCCTTACATGAAGCGTAGCGATTTGAACGAACGCTCGTAGACGTCAGCCACTTGTCTAGCCCTTCTGTTTAGCTGTGCCATTGTCACTCGTCCTTATCAAAAGAGTTTCCAAAGAGTAGAGAAGAAAACAGCTGAACAACGAATATTCATTTTTCCCGATTTTCGGATGTTTTTCAGCGAACATTTACTGTTTTGCTTGAAGATCTATAACGAACTAGCTGTCCCGGCGAACTTCGTACCGCCTCAGAATTAGGCTGCGTTTCCATTGAAGCGGAGCGGGGCGGAGCGGGGCGGAGAGGAGCTGTGAAAAGTGGCAACTGTTTCCATTGAAGCGGAGCGGGGCGGAGCTGGGCGGAGTGGAGCGGAGAAGAACAGTGAAAAGTGGCAAATGTTTCCATTGAAGTGGAGCGGGGCGGAGCAGAGCGGGGTTGAGCGGGGTGGAGCGGAGCGGTGCTGGGCGGAGTGAAGCGGAGAATAGCAGTGAGAAGTGGCAAATGTTTCCATTGAAGCGGAGCGGGGTGGAGCGGGGCCGCGTGTTCATATATTGTACTCGAAAGTCCGCTCAGCTCCGCTCCTCTCCGCTCCGCTCCGCTCTGTTTCGTGCCCACCACTCGGCACCACAGCCTGCTCAGCTCCGCTCAGCTCCGCTCAGCTCCGCTCAGCTCCGCTCAGCTCCGCTCAGATCCGCTCAGCTCCGCTCAGCTCCGCTCAGCTCCGCTCAGCTCAGCGCAGCTCCGCTCAGCTCCGCTCAGCTCAGCTCCGCTCAGCTCAGCTCCGCTCCGCTTCGTGCCCACCACTCGGCACCACAGCATGCTCAGCTCCGCTCAGCTCCGCTCAGCTCCGCTCAGCTCCGCTCAGCTCCGCTCAGCTCCGCTCAGCTCCGCTCAGCTCCGCTCAGCTCCGCTCAGTTCCGCTCAGCTCCGCTCAGTTGCGCTCAGCTCCGCTCAGCTCAGCTCCGCTCCGCCCAGCTCCGCTCCGCTTCGTGCCTACCACACGGCACCACAGCCTGCTCGACTCCGCTCTGTCCGGCTCGAGGCCGCGTGGTCATTTGTTTTATTCGAAAGTCCACTCATCTCCGCTCCGCCCAGCCCAGCTCCACTCCGCTCCGCCCAGCCCCGCCCCGCCCCGCTCCGCCCAGCTCCGCTCCGCTTCGTGCCCACCACTCGGCACCACAGCCTGCTCGACTCCGCTCTGTCCGGCTCGGGGCCGCGTGTTCATTTGTTTTATTCCAAAGTCCACTCATCTCCGCTCCGCCCCGCTTACACTGTTTCCACTGATGCGGAGTGGAGATTTCGAGCACTGTGATTGGCCAATTCACGGTCCGCTCGGCCCCGCTCCGCCCCGCTCCGCTTCAATCGAAACGCACCCTAAATGTTGTCCGAAAAAGAACTAACCCCCCCCCCCGTTTCCCCGTTTGTCGTCTGTTCTTCTCCTTTCCCGCAAATAAAGGGTTCCGTACCACCGTAGAATAAAACCGTCAAAATTATCAAGTTTCTTGTATGGGGACCCCTTTGTTATCAATTTTTATTTTATTTTTAGTAAGTATTTGTTGTTGTAGCGGCAACAAAAATACACTTTCTGTGAAAATTTTAACTCTCTACCTATTACGGTTCGCCACACAGCCCGATGACAGACAGACGGACAGTGTAGGCTTAGTAATAGAGTCCCCCCTCTCCCTTAATTTTAAATTTATTTTTTATTGTTAGTATTTGTTGTTGTAGCGCCAACAGAAATATACGTTCGGTGAAAATATCAACTATAGCTATTACGGTTCGTGAGATACAGCCCGCTAACAGACATGGATGACGGATGGACAGCGTAGGCTTAGTAATAGAGTCCATCATGAAGGGCAACCTTCCACTGACCCATCGACATGTGTATCCTGCCCGTTCTTACCTACGGCGCCCAGACATGGTCAGTAATCGAGGCTTAGAAGTCCAAACTGAAGGTTTACCATAGAGCATTGGAGCGCAGCATTTTGGGTGTAAAACACACTGATAGGGTGCGGAACACCTTGCTGCGTTCCATAACCCTTATCGCGGATGTAGGAGCGAAAACAGCTACACTTAAGTGGACCTGGGTGGGTCACCTGAGCCGAATGTGCTCAGAAAGGTGGGCCAAAGCGATCACCGAGTGCGGTCCCAAAGCACGACCGTCATCGCCGACGTAGACCCAAAAACGGTGGCACGATGACCTCGACGCTCATCTAGACGGGTGGTATGAAAGAGCCCATGACCGCGATGGATGGAAGAAGATGGGAGAGACCTTTGCCCAGCAGTGGGATACAGTAGGTTATTAAGAAAAAAATGGTCCAGCCGTTCTCGAGTTTTGCGCTTAGCAACAAATTTAGCGATTCATCCCTTTATTTTTCGACACTGATCTGTTAAGCCGGAAACCCACCTCGGTGCACGGAGAGGCCACGCACACGGCCACGGCTACGTTCTGCAAGAAAATGTATGGATGACGTCATTCTCCGTGCGCCGCGGTGGACACGGTGACATACATTTTCGTGCAAAGCGAAGCTTGACCCACGTGCGTAGCGTGTGCGTGGCCTCTCCGTGCGCCGCGGTGGGTTTTCGGCTTTATGTGCACAACGCGGATCTATTTTTTGAAATGAATTGCCCATGAAATAAATTTGCAAGAATTTATAGTCGCCATCCGCCATCTGACACCGGCGTTCATTACGCCATCTATTGAAAGTAATTTGAATCATATGTAAAATATGGGTTTTTAGCGCTTTTCGGGCAATTTTTCAATTTTTTTTAATGTATGAACCTTCCTTGAACTTCACGGAATAATCTAAAAAAAAAAACATCTAAATTGGTCCAGCCGTTCTCACGTCAAGTAATGACATGAAATAGGGATTCATTTTTATATATATATAGATGGTAGTTAGTAGTTACACTGAGACTGTGTATTTTATGTTTCTAATGTGGCAAACAAGCGTACGGCCCGCCTGATGTTAAGCAGTTACTGTAGCCTATAGATACTTGCGATACCAAAGGCATCGCTCGCACGTTGCCGACCTGAAGGGGAATGAGAGTTTGAACTTCCGGTTCTCTCACTCATCGTACGAAAAGTAGCTGTAATACTTACTTTTCGCCGATCTTCTGTGAGAAGGTGGTCTACCCCGGTCGATCCAGTCCGTATATGAGCTGCAGTTAATTGGCTACAGCTTGGCTCAACCACCAATAAAACTTATTATTATATTTAATTGAATCTATTTGGACATAAGAACAGAGGCGCTAGCCAAGTGGCATGAACGCTAATCGAAAACACTGTATGGAAATGTCAAACGTCGCTATGTAGATCAACAACAAGTTGCTATGTAGATCACATGACTTATGTCATTTCCATACATGAAGCGTAGCGATTTGAACGAACGCTCGTAGACGTCAGCCACTTGTCTAGCCCTTCTGTTTAGCTGTTGGCTACAGAATTATTATATTTTACTGTATCTATAGAACTGTACTGTACTAAACTGTCTGGACATAGGAACTGGGGGCTTACCACAAGCTCTTATTGCGATTCAATTATAGGAACGTTTTAACGACGTTTTAATGACGTTTCTTATTGTCATGACAATAAGGTACGTCATTGCACAAAAAGTCGCTGAAACGTTAATACGTTCCTGTAATTGAATCGCAATAAGAGCTTGTGGTAAGCCCCCTGTAGTAATTGTAGCTTAGTTTCCGCTCCCCTAACTAACACAGCAAATTCGACTCATGAAATTCAAAATCGAACTATGCTGAAACCGGACGGGAATCCTATCATTATCATATTGTAACGGCCGCCCTCCGCCCCGCGTCCGCGCCCGCGCCGCTGTCACGCCGCGTTCAAACAAATTTAATTGGTGCCCCATTTTACAAACAACTGTTCCAATCGAAACCAATTATCGTTTTCGCGTTGGAATATCGAAAGTTCGTAGCAGGTGCGACTAACGTTACTGCTTAAGGTGTAAGAGATAGCGGGTAAGATCAAAATTTCCTGAGTTGGTAAAAAAAAATAATGATCTAAGATACACTGAAGAGCGACCTTCACCGATCGACTTACCGGATCAACCCTGGATTTTATCAAATAAAATATGTGTCTGAACATATACCAATAGGATTGCCATAAAGAATATGGTCAAGGATAAAAAAAAAGCAAAAAGCTAAAAGCATGCACGGCTTCGTCGCGCGCAGCTGTTGTACTTCATCCTCCTCTATCGCATGAAATAGTACTCGGATGCGCAATGCTTCTCTGTCAATAAATTTTTCAATTTCAAATTTTTAATTTCAAAGCCTGGCTACCGTTATTCTTGACTAGATTTTCGCAAGCAACACTATATACAGTATTCATAATAAAATTGCCTTCATTTTGATATAATTTTCATTTGGCAAGCAAGGCGGTGAAAATTGTTTTTATAATTTTTTAATCATACCCATGACCATATTTTTTACGGCAACCCTATTGGTATATGTTCAGAAACATATTTTATTTGATAAAATCTAGGATTGCTCCGGTAAGTCAATGGGTGAAGGTCGTCCTTAAGCGTATCTCGTACTATAAATAGCTATACGTGGTGCTTTACAACTAGTCTTCCATGGTGTCTTGTTTCTGTGGAAATTAGCCTACACTGTTGTTTTTTGTCTCCCGCTATGCGATAGAGGGAAGTGAATAATCTCCTCCCAACTCCTATCCTTTTTTAACACGACTGCCCAAAAAAAGGAGTGTATATGTGTTTAGGGTTCATGTATGTATGTATTTATGTAGTGGAATAAAGTGGAATAAAGAATCTCACATACATACGTATGTGAGATTCTTTATTCCACTATAACTTATAAATGCCTGAACGGATTTGGATGTATCGTGTATCGTTAGAATCCTTACATCATTCCGGATAACACTGGGTATATTATTTTTGAAAAAATCAATATGGCGGCATTATGGCTCAATTTTCAAATGTGAAAAACATATATTTTTCTTGCATTATTACAATATGGGTATGAAATTGAAGGCCTTGATGAGCACATTCCAAAACTGTAGAATTTATAGACATAATTTAACATAGGTAGGGTGTACATGCAAAACAAACATTTCATTTTTGGCTGCTGTCACTCAAATGCATAAAATAAAAATAAATAATTTAAAAAATTAAAAACACGACTGCCCTGCCAAATTTTTTTTTTTTTTTATTAAATTCTTGCGGGTTCCAAGACAACTTAGCTTTTTCCCGGGACACGTCGAGGGTTAAACATTGGCGTTATCGTTGGACACCATTGTCGATCTTGGCTTACGGGAGTGACCGTGGAAGGGGGTGACAATCTTTTTCTAGAGCTAATATAGTTGTAGTTATAGTTTTGGAAAGCGTAGCGTGGGTAGGCCTCCCACAAGGTGGACCGACGGCCGGGTGAAGGTCGCGGGAATCCGCTGGATGCGGGCAGCGCAAGACCGGTCATTGCGGCAAACCTTGGGGGAGGCCTATGTCCAGCAGTGGACGTCTTTCGGCTGAGATGATGATGATGAATTCTAGTTACTGCAAACCTTGGCAGTAATACTTGGTCATAACTATCTGAGAGCTCATCAATTGGGTCCCATCTATAACCAGCACGGTGGCATATAAATCAGGACGGGACTGGTAGCGAGTCATTAGTGGCCGACCGCGACTCCAAGTCGGATTGAATTGTGACCGTGTTCTGCCTCTAGGCGCCTCTGTATCCTGACTTCGGGATGTCCAGCGTTTATTGATACGAATCTGTTTACAGATTGGAACAAAGGCTTTTGACCGACTATTCGATTATTCTAGCTAGAGGATCTGTAATAAGATTACCTTGAAATGACATGAGGGAATAAAAATATCTGTATTGTTATTAGAAATTCGGGAAATAAAAGATATAATTTACAACAGGAATAATGTAGCTTTGGTATAATTATTTAAGTGGGAGTTAATAAAATCATAAATCCGGCGTTTATGATATTTTTATAGGAGGAAAATTTCTTCGGAGATTTCAAAATTTATCTCAAATCGTATAATTGAATAATAATATGGACCCCAAGCAAAATGCGGAAGTGCTTCCGAGATCTCAATCTGTATAAATGTTTGAAATAAAACAAAATCTTCGTCTGTATATTCATCCATTATTTTGTCTTCCGTGAAGGAAACCTTCAACTCAATATGAAACAAAATTCCCACGAATTTCAAATTGACACTAGAATCAAAGTTAAAAGAAAATATTTACAAAGAGATTTGTTATTTGTAGGTCTGAGTAACCATAATGACTAACATTTCATCCCATTGAAGCCAATTAAGGGCCTCCGCAGACTAGCTACTTTTAGCATCGGCGACCGGCGATTTTGTGACGTATCGATGCTGCGTCGCGTTTCTTTGAGCGCGAACGAGCGAGACGCAGCATCAAAATCGCCGATCGCCGATGCTAAAAGTAGCTAGTCTGCGGAGGTCCTAATTGAAGGCAAACTATTTGGTATTTTAGGCCTTGGTCTCCTATTAAATGCCATCGGCCGCTTACAGCGTCACGCATACGCCGCGTCACAATGTTACTATAGTGACGTCGGCGTGTGAAGGAGACCACAACAGTACATTTCTATAGTAAGCATTGTGACGCGGCGTACGCGTGACGCTGTAAGCGGCCGATGGCACGGCCTTAATCTCCAAAGTTAACGTATTCAAGATAAAAGTATGACGTGAGATATGACGTCACCCTGCTAATGACCAATCAGGAGCGGGGCTTTTCGTGCGCCTTCCGTAATTGAGTCACTTAGTGAAATGACGCGATTAACACTGATGACGTCACTTCCTTAAAGACAACTGTTTCTTTTGCCACCTCTTGAGGTGACCTAGGGGTCAAGCAGAGATAGATTGGTTGATTGTTGTCAGTAATATTTAAGGTCCCATAGTCGTCGTCTATTATAAAGATACCTATTTTTGTAGCTTATGTGCTTAAAATTAATATTTTTTTATTTAAAAAAAATATATTAGGAATATGAATGGGATGATGATGCCTGATAATGCGGACACAAACAGCTAAAGGCCAAATATTACCCCATTTTAAGTTTGGAATTTTTTGGTAATAAATTTTGTTAGGAAACATAACGGCTGAACTTTAATAATCTCCCAACAAAATTAAAAACATTAATAGTTCAATGTACATTACCTTAACTACATAAAATTACGAGTAAAGGGTTCCGTAGCTCGCTTCGATCTAATTGCGCCTTCGTGACTGCTCTCCTCCATTAGCACCTTACACTACCGAACCCCAATACGAAACCATTTTTGTAATAAATGTAAAATACATTGACGTTTCAGCATTGAAATTGAAGTTGTAGTGGTCTTAAGCCAGCATTGGATGTGGAATTATTCTAGTTTGAAAATACTGTCGTTTATCCACCGAAGGCACGTGGGAATCGTTAAAAGTCTAGACACTGGGCGATTCAATTTCTTATTTACGTTGATTTTCTATGTCTAAATGCCATTTTGAACGTCTATTCGTTGAAGTCTTAATAGGAGTCGGGTAAAAAGATCCCATTTCGTTTTAAATTAAAATTTTCCGAGTGTAAATTGAGTTTTTATGTTGTGAAAGACGTGTGGATGAGTTCTTCGTTGAATTGTAGTGTAAATAAAGAGAAATCTCGAGATGTTGTAATCTGAGTGAATAAAATTCTGTACCAGTATTTTTTCAATCCTTCATTTTTTATACTTGTACCCATATTTTTTATACTTTTGATTTGATTCTGTTCTCAGAAAACTTAAGATTTTTGTTCTATCAGAATGTTGTTAATTTATTAATTATCTTCTTAATAATTTATCTTCTGTTTATATATACTTAAGTGATATTTAAAAAAGCATTTTCGTCATCAATATTTGGTCCAATGCGCCAACACCAAAAACAACTTATACCCTAAAGTTTCTCCCGCCCCGCTGCGCCCCGCGCCGGATACCGACTTTCGTCGACAAATTCACTTTTCCTGTTGTCGGCGAACGGAAACGAATTCAGGGCACCTTTATGCCGTAATAATATTGCATTAAAGACCCTTAAGGGCTGAATTCCTTTGTGGAATTTCCGCTTCGAATGTGTGGTAATGATTTTTTTGTATTTTCTCTTTTCTTTCTCCAGCCGTTTACGGTGTTATTGGGAATATTGATTTGGGTATATTACCGATACCTACTTGTAATGAAATGAGAACTTGGTATTTTTGCATTCAGTGAGTTCGAATAGGGAATTTGCACTGCTTGAAAGTCTTCGAGTGGGGTCAAGGTCATTCATGTAAGGCTTACGAGCTTATTACACTTGGCTAAATTTAGAAGCCTAAATTCAGAATCTTCTAAATATTTAAACCATTCTAGCTTCTGAATAGCATGCTGAATGCGATTACACTTGCCTAAATTCTAACGACTAAATTAAGTAGCCTCAATTTAGTTAAGGGTAATAACCCCTTTAACCTTTAGCCGCTATGTGGTTCAATAAAACTAATCTAAGGTATACTACACTACTTTTACTTGAAACAGTAGATACCCCTTTGTGATAATAATACACCCTCACGTATGTATTCCTGGGGTAGGCAGAGGTGTTATGGTCCCAATTTGATAGGGGGCGAGCCTATTGCCATTATATCGGGCATATTTATTTATTTCTTCTTTCAGTTTTTTCAGTTATTTTTTAATTTACTTTTATACAGGTTGCTATGTGTAAAAACCGGCCAAGTGCGTGTCGGACTCGCACATAATGGGTTCCGTACCAACCACTGCATAAATTTTATTTAATGTTTAGTATTTGAAATTCATCATGTGAAAATGTTAGTTTACACATATGCGACTAGATGGCGCTACTGTCACTTAAAAGTTAATTTATAGGTAAAAAAAATAGTTTTACAATTATTTTTTTCAACAATTTATGTATAAGCTATTATAATGATCACTAATGGTTAAAATATTAGTTTTCCCTTTATATATAGTTTAATTTATGAGTTAAAAATAAAAAAGTCATAAATATCGAGTTTATTGTATGGGGACCCCCTTTATTTTTGAACTTTTTTATATTTTAATATTTGTTGTTGTAGCGACAACAGAAGTTCACATTCTGAGAAAATTTCAAGTCTCTAGCTATTACGGTTCGTCAGATACAGCCCGCTGACAGACAGACGGACGGACGGACACACAGACAGACAGACAGACAGACAGACGGACGGACAGCATAGGCTTAGTAATAGGGTCCTGTTGGCACCCTTTGGGTACCGAACCCTAAAAACTTTCTTTGTTTATGTGTACCTACTCATAATAAAATATCTAGATACGTAAAGAAAAACAAAATTAGGAATGTTTACAGATTAATAAACAAAAATATGTAAATAAAATGGATAATGAAACTAGCTTATAATAAGCTTCCACTTACTGTACCTAAATATTTGCGCAAGTATACTTATTTAACAGTAAAGCCTCTCTCTATAGTACCTACCTACTTATTATTAGAGCTTTATGTAAAAAAAGAGTTAAGATAAAATAAAAATTGCCCTCCTAAATATTCCTCCTCAATATCCTATTACTAATTTGTTCGATAAACAACTTAATATTAGCTATATTTACCTATTTTCTGTCTTACAAATTGGCTATAGAGCCCAGTGGGAGCGCGAATAGTGCACCGACGCACGAGATTCGATTACGGGGCAACTCGCGCGCCGCGCTGAGCATAACAAGAAAAATGAATTTGTCCGACTATACCTCCCTCCGCAGCTCTGAATTTGATACCGGCTTTTATCACTTTACCCGTGCATTGTACGAGTACAGAAGATATTACGTAGGTTTAACGGTCAACGTGGAGTTTTAAAGATCTTAAGGGCCGTAAGATCAATGGTAGTTGATCGATCGTGAACTATAGTTTTTTTTTATTACTGAGGTGGCAAATAAGCATACGGCCCGCCTGATGTTAAGCTGCTACCGTAGCCTATAGATGCTTGCAATACCAAAGGTATTGCTCGCACTTCTCCGATCTAAAGGGGAGGGGCAAGGAGAGAGGGGAAGGGAGGGGGGTTCGTATCGTACGAAACGCAGCTGTAATAGCTGCTTTACGCCGATCTTCTGTGAGAGGGTGGTACTACTGTTACGATTATGGAAAACGTTTAAATCCTCACCAAGGTTTGCCTCTGGCGGAAATCGAACCCGCAATCACCCGATACCGACCGCGCCAATCGGTCGTCGAGTCTATGTAGCACGCCACTCTGGGAGGGTCGCTATTATGTTTAGTAAACGGCTGAATACAGATCCGCCCACGTTATTATGGTGTGAGGATTTATGGGAGTCCGGTAGTCAGAAGTTACAAGGTTGGAAGGTTTAGGTAGGTATACTTCAAATAGCTTAGAACTATTATTAGAATCAATATAACCGGCTCACGAGTTTAGGTTCAAATATGGAAATTACTATCCGTGTTGCTTTACAACTGGTCTTCCATCAGTTGTAACAGTCTTATTCCTGTGGCATTCAGTCTATACAGTTATTTTTGACTCCCCCTTTGCTACGGAGGGAAGTGAATAATCTTCTTCCAACTCCTGCTATCCTTTCTTTTGATTAAATTCGTGCGGGTTCTAAAACCACTTAGCTTTTTCCCGGGACAGACCTTGGCTAAACCTTGGTGTCATAGTTTGACACCATTGTCGATCGATCGATCGCTGGGTTCCTCCAGAACGGTGCCGTCATATAACGACCGCATTAGAACATTGGCTATGTAAACTATGGCGCGGTTGCCTAGAGACCGGTTTTGAAATAGCCAATGTTCTAGTGCAGCCGTTATATGATTCCTAGGAACCCAGCGCTTTATAGGAGTAGGAGTAACAGTGGTGGTAGTGTGTTGCGGGCCTAGTCCCAAAAAAAGTATTTAAATCATTTTATAAGTAAAATAGTTACGGTAAAGATTTGACTAGGAAGGTAGGTGCGTTATTTAAAGGCAGAAAATGCATGATGTTACCGTAATTACTATTGATCGTGAGTAGTAATTACAGCTGCGTTGTACAGCTGACAGACGCTGTCAATCAACCGTGTTTGTTTCCAACGCAACGCCCGCCCTACAACACGCGCCAGTGAATTTGGCGCAGTATGATCTTAACAGTGAAGGTATAAATTCATTATTCTAACATAGCCCGAAATGATTATGCTGGAAGTAGTAAAAAATCCGAGACAATATCGGAACACTTGTTAACTTTTTTGCATAATTTATTGACTAAGTAAAATCATTTTTAGGTCACATTTTAGTGGCTGAATTAATTAAAGATTTTTAAAAGTAGGTACTTACTTGATACTTTATGATATGACTCCACAAAGTGATCCCAATAAATGATTGCCATTTCATAATAATAATAATAATTTAGCCCTTTTAACGTCCCACTGCTGGCCACGGGCCTCCCCTCAATGCGAGGGGGATTCAAGCCATAATCCACCACGCTGGCCCAGTGCGGGTTGGTGGATTTCACATGTCTGAAGACATGCAGGTTTCCTCACGATGTTTTCCTTCACCGTAAGCAAGTGATAATCATATTAAAGTTATGATTCACACATAGATTTCGAAAAATCCAGAGGTGTGAGCCAGGGTTTGAACCCATGACCTTAAGCCCGCAAGATGCGTGCTTAACCAATCGGCTACCACTGCTGCATTTCATAATGTGCCATATATTTTGGCGGGTAGTGTACAAGGGCGGGATTTTGTGTTCATTGAAATTCAATAGCGGAGGAAGTGTTTGTATTTATCGTGACAGTATATAAATTACGGGTATCTGCAGAATTTATCTAAAGTTACATACTACGGTTACAAACAAAACAATTATTCGAAACAAGTGTGTACATAAATAGCTTCATCTATGGTGAATAAATCTCTCCCTCTAATTAAAAGTATCTGCTAAACTAAACTAAACTGTTCTTCAATTGAATCGAGAGTTTCTAACCGATCTTTGAAAGAAACCAAAGAAAGAAAGAAAAAGAAAAGAAAGAAAAACTTTATTGCGGCAAGCAAAAATACAAAAAGAATAAAATAAAAAGAAAATAAATAATAAACAGATTTTGCTCGCCGCAAACGGACCCAGCATGTGCTGGTTGACAAGAAACAGCGCTGGTCTTCCATTGGGCCCGTTTGGCGATTGCACGGGCGCAAACCTGTCACGCTCAAATAAGTTTTGGAAATTCTGTAGGTCATAATATTTAAGATGTCTTAATTAAGTCTCTACGGTCCCTACGGTCCTTTAGGGTTGTGAGCTTGAGTGCCTCAAGTCGCTTTTCATATGGCCGTCGCTTTAACATTCTTAGTATTTTGGTGAAGCTGTGCTGTACCCTCTTCAGGAGATCTATGTCTTTGACAAAGTACCTGAAATGCGTACTCCATATGTTATAAGTGACATATATAATGGCATATGCATTTAGTATAAAGCTGTTATTTTGTCATTAGATTGAAAACAGATTTTCTGCGATAACTTACTACCCTGAAAACTCATAATAGTTTTCCGTAAAAAGAATTGAATAAAAGCGAAGAGTTGCGACAGAAAGAATAATGGCCCCGTGATAACGAGCCGACGCGCTTTCAACTCCACGACGGTATGCAATAACCGGTTCACCAGCTTCGACACGCCGGTGCAAATGTAATCTTAAACAGAAGACTGTAGAGTCTAAAATTACTTGTTCTTGAACTGTAGTTAACACGTTTCCGTAACTAGTTTTCGTTTCAGTGCCAGGATTTAATGTTAGCAGCGAAATATGGCGAAATAAATGGGGCTAAGCTTGAATTTAAATAGGCCACTGCAGTTTTAATCTGAAAGAGATTATCAGGATTATATGTAGTAACTTTATAATCCTCCTACTAGTTAGTAGTAGAGGGCAATATGGAAAAAATACACTTTTTATGTTAGGTACTAAGGTGGCAAACAAGCGTACGGCCTACCTGATGTTAAGCAGTAACCGTAGCCTACAGATGCTTGCAATACCAAAGGCATCGCTCGCACGTTGCCGACCTGAAGAGGGCGGGACAGAGGGAGGGGACGGGGGAAGGGGAGGTTGGGCTTCCGGATCTCGCACTCATCGTACGAAACGCAGCTGTAATAGCTACTTTACGCCGATCTTCTGTGAGAGGGTGGTACTACCCCGGTCGAGCCAGCTTATATATGAGCTGCTGTTAGTGAGCTCTACCACCAATAAACAATTAAAAATAGATAACGAAGTTCCTCTTTGAATTGTAATATCGATCCCGTTGGCGCCCGTTGGCTGCAGGTCGTAGGTTCGATTCCTACCCTGGACTTGCATTTGTGTGCATGAACATGTCTGTATGTCCCGAGTCTGGGTGTACATGTATATTAAGTATGTATTTACAAACAAAAAAGTAGTATATGTTGTAATATCAGGGGGCTTACCACAAGCTGTTAGCGCGATGCAAATAGGGACCTCAATTGAATTATTTTGCTTATTCGTACCACAAGGTCATAATTGCGATTGACATTTACGCCCAACTCTTTGATAGCGATTCACTGTCAAGTTGCGTGCGCTAATGCTCATTTCATTCGTTTAATCGGTACCATGACCTCTTAAGAAAACATAAACTGAGACGCTGGACTGTCAAAGTTGACGATTCCGTAAAAGTTGCTCTTTTTGCAGCCCGTTGTGAATTTCATTGAAACGGTAACGTAAATAATAAACCTAAATTATATTTAGATAGTTATTCGTTACTGTTATTTTCAATTAATACATAAACAGATACATAAATCACCTTATTTTACAGATACGGATACGGGATACGCGATGTGGGATGCGTGATACGGGATACGGATACGGGATACGGGATACGGAATACGGGTTACAAGATACGGGATGTGGGATGCGGGATACGGGATACGGGATACGGGATACGGGATACGGGAGGTGGGATGCGTGATACGGGATACGGATGCGTGATATGGGATACGGATGCGTGATACGGGATACGGATACGGGAGGTGGGATGCGTGATACGGGATACGGATACGGGATACGGGATACGGGATACGGGATATGGGATGCGTGATACGGGATACGGATACGGGATACGGGATACGGGATACCGGATACAGAATCAGGGATATATGGATACGGGATTTGGGTTCCAGCAAAGGGAAACGGATTTTTTAAAATTACTATCCTGCGCGGACGAAGTCGCGGGAAAAAGCTAGTTTATAAATAAAAGTAATCTCCACAAATTTATGAATGCCTTTTATTTCATTAAACATTACCATTAAGTTAATAACATAATATGCATTTACACAGTTATTCAGTTAAGGCCCCTGACGGGTATAGGCCTCCTCCAACAGTTTCCAAGTTGTCCTTGTCATCGCTTTCTTTGTCCAGTCTCTTCCAGCTATTTTATTAATCTCGTGTATCCATCGTTCTCTGGGGCGTTCTCTGGCTCTCTTACCTCATGGACCTGACCAATTTTATCCATCTTCCATCTGTTGATCTTGCCACGTGTCCTGCCAACTTCCACTTCAGTCGTTTCATATATTGGAGAGCATCTATCATTTTCGTTTTTTTGCGTTTGTTTTCTGATTTTTGCTTGTCTTTTAGCCTGATATTCAGGATAGGTACTCCTTTCCATAGCACGTTGGGTTTTCTGTATTTTATCCTTTGCATAGTTGTTGTATATCCAATTCCAAGTTTTTGATCCCTATGACATGCAAGGGAGCAAACATCCATCCATAACTTTCTTTTTCAGTTTCAAAGGTAATTTTGATATCATTATTTCTTTTAAGCTCCAGAACTTACAAATTAATAATACTTACAAATTTATGAATACAACGCAACAAATATTAAAATTAAATTCGCCGCGAAAATGACAAGACTGACAATTTGACATACCGAACCGACAACTAGAAGTGGGTGCTTAAACGAAAAGCCGTTTGAAAAGTTCGTTTTTTTAAGTAAGCACACAAGCGCGCTTACAAACATAAACGTGTGGTTTTTAAGCAATGACGGCCAGAAAGGGAAAGAAATGCCAAAAATTTACAAAAACTAACCTTATTGTTATGAAATAAATACAGCTCAAATCAATATTTAATTAAATTGAACCTTATTTCTTTACCCATAAGAAGCAATACATTGATACTAAATTATATTAGATTGACAACCATATTTCTATGCACATAAGGCTCACTATAAAATTTTCAGCAGATAAGATTTTTGCTATCTAAAAGTTCAATGCACAAAATCACTAAAAAAAGTAGAAAGCAGAAAATTAAGTAAAAAAAGTAAAAAGCAGGAAAGCACTTCCGCGCTTTTTACAGCGACATTTAAAAACAAGCACAGAGGTTACAGTGTGCTTTTAATATAAAGCCGTTTATCACATCTTTACCGACAACCGTCATCTAGGTATTTTTATAACAAGAAAGTAGGTACGTTCAAATCACAAATATTTTCACACACGATATTAGTTAACACCACAAGTAACGTTTTATTTTTGTTAAATAAATAGGTAATTAACAAAATAATGTCTATTTTGATTTACTAGTAGTTTTTTCGCTAATGTTTTTTTTTATAATTTCGAATGTAAAAGTACTTTCTTTCTTGTTTTTAAAAACCGGTAAAGTTGAAAGTCTAAACTTTACCGGTTTAGACCTAAGCATTTATTAGTTTTTGAACGTATCCATCAGTCTTGTGAGAACGAGACAAACTTACGTGGTACAGCTATAACTCTGTCGCTTTCACACAAGGCGTTTTTAATGCCGGTCAGAGACAAATATCGGTCATTCATTCATTAATAATGATTTAAACTCTGCTCAACTTTAAGAATGTCATGGTACGATAGAAAGCTTTTCATTTTACGAATCTAAACTCAACTGCCTTGCGTTTGAACTTTCATTGTAAAGTTGATGGTAGGGCCCTTATCTGATTTCCATAGTACAAGCTCTGCTTAGTTTGGGATCAGGTAGCCGTGTGTAAAAAATGTCCCAGGATATTATTATTATTCTAATTTAGCTCATTTAGTACTAAAATATTTAACAGGTGCCGTAGACTTGAGTTAAAATAGCGCTGTATTTTTCTTTGTAATATCAGTTGTCGCGAACTTTTTTCCTGCTGTAGTAATAAATCCGGCCGCGGCAAGACATCCGACACGAGTTAATTCTTTGAGTCAACTTCGTTAAAGCTGTTTTGTAAGTGGATCTCACGGTAAACTATCAAAGAGCCTCCTGTAATGAGTTCCGAACTGAGACGCTGAAATGAAATAAAATATAAGGTTTATTTATATGATTAATTCTTTCCTGTTTTGTTTTTCTTGTTTGTCTAATTTACTAAACATAGGCTACATCTAATCGTAAATTATGTTTTCTTACTTTCGAAAAAAATAACTAAAGTGTAAAATTATTATGCACTTGTTCCGTACCCTTTCATTTCAGGATGTTTTGAACAGCTTCGTCAAGTGTTATAGTCAAATTGTTCAGACATGTGTTATATTATTATGTTGTAGTAATGCTTACAATGTGGTATTTTATGGATGAGTAATTTATTAATTTTACAATAATATATGTAGCCTAGCCTAAGCGACTGTAGCCTAGGGGTGAACAGGTTGGGCTAACAATCATTAGGTCCCAGGTTCGATCCCCGGTGGGGCATGCATCAATGGATGAATTTTCATCTATGTGCATAATTTACAGTTTGCTGACGGTGAGGGAAAACATCGTGAGGAAACCTACCTATCCCTCGGGATTAGGTAATAGTCAGTTCCTGTATACACGGCGACACGGTTCACCACCTGTCACGTTGGGTGTTGACTATCTAGTGAAACGTGGGCTTTGAGTTGGTTAATATCTCCACTATGTGGTGGTGTATGGCCACTCAAGCCTCTGACTACCCCCGAACGGGGATAAAAGTCGTGACGATACATTACATTACAATAATATATTTCATAATGAAGTTCATTAAGTTAATAAATTACAATCATAGTAGAATATTGCGGTCGAACTGCATCGAACATTTGCGGTGTCCACTGAACTAATTGTGAAGCTATGCAATTAAATACGGCTCATAAGTTTTATTAGTGGAGTTAGATAATGAAACCCGAAATGTTCGGCCATTATCGGAGAATGTAATTAAACTACACTTGCCTAGGAGAAAAAAAAAGTGCGCAGTAAGGGCATTAAAATAACGAAGTCCCTAAGCAAAGCATTCACCAATATTTACAAGGTATTATTATGCATTGTATTGAGTGAAGGATTTTGTAATAATAAATTAATATCGCCACGTATGGACCATAACTAAGCAGCGTTTATACGGTGGCCTGTTACGTCTTAGGTAACATTTCTAACATTGGCTGAGCTTTCTTATCTATTGAGAAACATAATTAAGACAGCTCAGTTTATGTAAGAAATATGACCTTAGACATGCAGGCCACCGTACTATGAGTACCGTTCCTACAATAAACTAGGGGCAAGCCCAGTGACGTCAAGACGGGGCCAAATTACGAAAGGGCCATTTCCGAAATTTGCGCCCAAGGGAATCGAACTCTCGATCTCCTGTGCAGTGTGGGGAGCGGCCTGCACTCAAACCAAAAGCCGGAGCTACACATTAGATTTATTTGGAGCCACACATTAGAAATTGGTGCGTTGGCTCCAAGACCACAACATGGTGAAAATACATCCAATGTGTGGCCCCGGCAAAAGACATAGACCAAAGATGTTGGACAAATTACACCCCTGAACGAAATTTTTTTTTTTAGGACTGCGGTGGCAAAAAAGCGTACGGCCCGCCTGATGTTGAGCAGTAACCCTAGCCTATAGATGCTTACAATACCAAAGGCATTGCTCGCACATTGCCGAACTGAAGGGGAGTGGGATGGAGGGAGGGGGAGGGGGGGGCAGCTAAGATAAGCTTCAACCAGTAGCTGCAGTAAATACCTGTATTTTTAAAAACTTTGATTGTAGTTCTTGTAAAAGCTTTATTTATGAAAATCATTATGAAGAAACTTTAAAATGTAATCTTAAATCTAGAAAATAGAAGCACTGAGCTTTGAACTAAATAGCTGTACATTACACGAGCCAAGATGTAAGTTTTAATTAAGAGCCTTACATATAACATTCCACATAATGAAGTACCTCTTTACAATTATATAAAGGTTATTCAAGTTTTCCAGTGAGATACTCTACGATAAAGCTGTTTATGTTTTTTTATAGGACTGACGCGGCAAACAAGCGTACGGCCGGCCTGATGTAAAGCAGTTACCGTAGCCTATAGACGCTTGCAATACCAAAAGCATTGCTCGCATGTTGCCGACCTGAAGAGGGAGTTGGTCGGAGGGCTGGGAAGGGATTCCGGCTCTCTCACTCATCGTGCGAAACGCAGCTGTAATAGCTGCTTTACGCCGATTACGTGAGAGGGTGGTACTACCCCGGTCGAGCCAGTCCGTATATGATCTGCAGTCAAATGGATAGCTTGGCTGTACCACCAAACATAACAGCGGACGTTTGAATAGTGTGGTTGTATTCGGTTTAGCTGTAATGGATGACTAAGCAAACTAAGCATGATATCCAATACACCTTATATGTAACGTCACGACTTTTATCCCCATTCGGGGGTAGTCAGAGCCTTGAGTGGCCATACACCACCACATTGTGGAGGTACATATTTATCAACTCAAAGCCCACGTTTCACCAGATAGTTAGAACCCAACGTGACAGGTGGTGAACCTTGTCGCCGTGTATACAAGAACTGACTATTACATAATTCCGAGGGATAGGTAGGTTTCCTCACGATGTTTTCCCTCACCGTCAGCGAACTGTAAATTATGCACATAGATGAAAATTCATCCATAGGTGCATACCCCACCGAGGATCGAACCTGGGACCTTCGGATTCCTGGCCCAACCTGTTCACCCCTAGGCTACAGTCGCTTAGTACACCTTATATTGAAATTAATAAATTAACGTTGCTCTTTTTAGTAAATCTCCCATAGGTATCCTAATCCATCGGCATAAAATACTCAAGAATACAATTATCATTAAAATATTTTTTTACCTATAAATTTTCGGTTTGTACAAAGGGCCTAATGAATAATGAATCTCGTTATGATAAGCTGCTTGCTGTCTTGCCAATTATTGCCAACTCAATTAGGGCTGAGCCTCTAAAATTAACGAATCGCATCTTAAAATAATCTCAGCTCAAATTAGGTATCAGATTGAATTTACAACTTTCAAATTATTATTTTAAAATGATTACTTTTAAATTATACTTTTCTTATAGGACGGGCCCGTTGGCGCGGTTGGTAATATTCCGTCTATCACCCTGCAGGTCGTAGGTTCGATTCCTACCCGGGACATGAATTTGTGTGCATAAACATATGTCCCGAGTCTGGGTGTAATTATGTATATTAAGTATGTATTTACAAACAAAAAGTAGTATATGTAGTAATATCAGTTATCCGGTTTTCATAGTGCAAGATCTGCTTAGTTTGGGATCAGGTAGCCGTGTGTACAGCTATTTGATACAGATATGGTCCAAAATACACATTTTAATGATGTAGACACTATTTAAATGTTAGGTTGCTGAAATATAACATCAATATTATAGTAATCCCAAAGCATTAAGAAAAATGATTCAATTACGTTTAATGCAGACTAAAATAAAATATACTGCCAGAACTACGAAAGAGCATTAAGCACTGGATTTGATTTACTCTGTAAATCAAAGCTTTTAGATTTTATGGAGACGTGTGACTCGGTAAATAAGTGGCACCTCTAAGGTTAGACGCACACAATATATTAAATGCAAGACGACATTCAACGCACCAATATGACGCAAGATTGTTAATATACGACTTTTTATGATATTAGATTCCAAACTGTTACGCATATTAATAAGTGAGGGCAATAATTTGAATACTTATAAGAAAGTAGTCCATAATGTCCTCAATGTTTAACTCACACTCGATTGCCTTCGCTCACTGCTTAATTTGTTACCAATTTTATTATCTTAAGTTTTTTAATTAGGTACAGTTAGCGTTCACAAGTCTAGTATCATGTTAAACACATTTTCTATTCCTATGAACATACGGTTCTGTATTTACTTATTTGGACTGCTGCTGGACTTGTGAATGCCACTGTACACTGTCATATTATACAATACTTTATATTTTTTCTCGTTGTTTACTACCTTACTTACTCGTACAAATAATCATAACGCTTTGTAAAACACAAGTTTTTGGATTACGATTATAGTATAAGCTCCTTCAGACGCCATTATTTGGATCATTGTATGATTGTAATCTGTTTTGTGTTCAATAAATAAAATAAATAAGGGCCACCGCAGAGTTGCTATTTTTAGCATCGGCGATCAGAAGCTCGATGCAGCGACTGAACGCTACACCCCGCACACTTGCGTATGCCGGTCGCAGCGATTTTTCATGTTGACTACAGGCTACCGGATCAGCATCGGAACAGTCGCTGCGTCCGGTTGCAGGAAGTCGCAAAATCGCGATGCTGCATCGATGCAGTCGCAAAATCGCGCGTCTTTGATACTGCGATCGAACGCAGAGAGTCGCCAAAACGCGATGCAGCATCGATGCAGTCGCAAAATCGCCGATCGCCGATTCTAAAAGTAGCAAGGCTGCGGGGGCCCTAAGCCTTAGTTTTATTTTTAACACGGGGTTAAATGGGTCCTTTCAAAGGACTCCTTTGTGGGTAAGGTCAAATCTAGAGGGGCCTTCAATGGAAAAGACCATAATAATCTAACTAAATCAGCAATTAAATAATGCAGGTAACCAGAAAATGATCGATAGAACTACAATGCAGGCGCAAGCCGCGCCTAGCACTCAGTTTTGACATCAAAACGCATAAGTATAACATAACATGAGTGCTCGAGCGTGGCATCTGGACGCATCACATGACTATGCCTGAATGTAATAGCACAAATAAATGTAAATATTATCTGGGGCGTAGGGCCCCAGATAATATTTACATTACATACACCACCTCTTATAGCAGTTTTGTTTTAACGTTTCAGCGACTTTTTGTGCAATGACGTACCTTATTGTCATGACAATAAGAAATTAAAACGTTCCTATAATTGAATCGCGATAAGAGGTCGTGGTAAGCCCCCTGGGGGCTTACCACGAACTCTTGTTGCGATTCAATTACAGGAACGTTTTAACGTTTCAGCGACTTTTTGTGCAATGACGTACTTTTTTGTCATGACAATAAGAAACGTCATTGTCACGTCATTAAAACGTTCCTATAATTGAGTCGTGATAAGAGTTCGTGGTAAGCCCCCTGATTTAAAATCTAGATCGCCAACTCCAATCACCCTTTCATTTAACGCTCGTCTGCTCCAATTGAATAAGTACTCGGCACTAGTTGAAGTGGCGCGCCAGACGCAATGGCGTCGCGGGCCGAATAGAAAAACACATTACATACATTACCCAGTCGTCAATAAGAAATCACGCGCTCACTTCACGGGAGACACGCGAAATGTTCAGTTCAATGGCGGTGTAAGTTATAAGCTGGGAACATTCTCACATACACCAGCTTTATTTCTTTTGTAAGGATAAGTGCCGCCATACACCTGACTGCTTGTTGACAGCTCTAGAGCAGTCGGTTGCACTCTACCGCAGTTTCAATACAACATTGACATTCACCATACACGGACCGCTCAAGCAGTCGGCGGGCGGTCGATGCGGTCGACTGCTCTAGAGCTGTCGACAAGCAGTCCGTGTATGGCGGCGCTAACTCTCTTACCAATTTTAGTGTGAGGATTAACTATTGAGTTTCGTGCTGGCTTTTCTTTTTCTCATTCGTCAGTGTATTTGTTTAAGTTATGATAATCAATACATGCTGATGCTTACCCGCTCATGTAGCGGTCCTACACTCGCGCCGCGAAGGCCCGCGAACCCATCGTTAACGCGGCGAGAACAATGCGTTCTCGGGCCTCCGCGGCGTGAGTGTAGAGCTGGCTTTACTAAAATAAATGATTAATGATTAACTAAGGCCAAGGTTTGATGAAATTAAAGTCAAATATTTTGTTTTTATTACGTTTTTTCTCTACAACCGGATCTGAACGCAACCTCGACTGAGAAGATCCGGCAAGAAACTCAGGGACTTGTATTTTTTCTTCACTTATCACTTGTACCACAGAGGGCAAGTATAATAAAAACTTTTTCGTATAAATAAATAATTCAAGAACATCGCGGTCGAAAGTCACAGTAAAGACGTTTCGGATTAAATTTAATTGTACACCGCTCGTCGGGAGACGCGTTTATTATTTATTTTGCCACTCAGCGGTGAACGGGACATTGTTTCATTTTATTTTACAGATAACTAAATATTTTATTTAGGATATCTTTGGAAGTAATGAATCGAGGAACAGAAATAGAATGAGAATAGAATTTCTCAACAGAAATGGATGATAATCTAACCAAGCATTCGGAACTTTTTGTATGTACCTTACTAGATTTTTAAGGTAAAGTCCAATTTGGCGTGGTGCACTATGCCCTGAAATCCTCTCGCAATGAGGAGGGCCAGACCTAAGTATTATTCAGTAATTCAGCTCAATTTAGTTTTCGTACATGTTTCTTACATTCGTTGGCTGCCTCTACAAGCAGCGAGATAGTCAGGTTACGCGTTAAAACTGGTTAGAGCACGGCTCCACTAGTGCGCTACGCTGCGTCATCGCTTCGAATCAAAGGGTCGACGGGCGAGAGACGAAGCGGGGGAAGGTGATGCGCCAGTACAAAATCTTGCGACGACGCAGCGCAGTGCAGCGCAATGCGTAGGTGGGGCCCGGCTCTTACACGGGCGCGCCGTTCGGTTCATGCGGACGTAACAATTTAATTAATAAATTTTTGCTTTTAATTTAATTCGTTAGTTACATCAGCCGGCTGTCTGTAACTTTCACGTTTTAACCACCGAAAATTCCTCTTAATATATTAATCACACCTCCAAACTTTGCAATAACAATACAATGAATACAACCAAGTTACACTGTTGGCGGCAATGACACCGCAGCGGCTTCCTCCCAACTCAGCGGTTTTGTATGAGTCTCTGGGGCGAAATACTACGGTGTGGTTGCGGCCGGCTGTGCGCTACAATCTTGAACGTTTATTTTGTGTTAAACGTTAGTTTGTCAGCTTAATAGAGTTGGAATTGGCGTGTTTTATGAATAATAAACTTGCTTTGTAGACAGGGTTATTTTCAGGGGCGCTTAAGACGATACAAGAAAAAAATGAATTTTAGTTTCGGGGTGTGGCTAGCGTCGCGTGAGCTGCCGAAGGATATATCCCTCTCGCTTAGCTAGGACAGAACAGCTATGGAGTAGACTATAGTATAGTTATTTTTTGAAGGAACAATATTGTTTAATTCGTACAATTAAAATAATATGTCCCAGTGCACCTTTTAAAATAGATGAAATGGATGAAAATATTCAAATATATTTTTTTCGTTTTATATGGGATATTTATGTCGAGTGTATTTGAAAAAAATAATTTAATTTCTATGTTGTTTTTATTGCTGAAGACAAAGTAAGTCAAAAGAAGACAAACGATACCTACAATATGCTGATAGATACGTATAACAATATTTCGATCGTATATATAACCAGCGGACGATCCAGACGCGTCCAACGATATCTCATTAGTCAAATTATTATGATATAAAAATAGTTTGGACGTTATACGGGAGCAGATGAACATACATACATATCGGTCAAAATCATAACCCTCCGCCCACCGTAGTCGGGTAAAAATTTACATACTCTGTGTCAGTGACTGACTGCCGGATATGAGTATCTTTTTCATGTTTCGTAGGCAAAGGAATACTTTGGTACTTAACTTCGATGCCGATCATGAAGTCATCAGCGGTGTCATAATATTTTTTTTTACCATATTTAATTTATTTTTTAATGTATTTTCAGTTTTTATTAATTTTATTGATTTAACCATGCATTTATTTTTTGTTTATCTTTTTATCTTTATTTTTTTATCTATCAAAATCACCCTTAGACTGGTTACCGCCACAGGTGACAAGAGGGCTGGCTCTTTCCTTGCTCAAAAAATTCGCTTGACAACAGGAACAGCTTGAATACAGGGAGGACATGCAGCCAGTATCCCACGCGGACGGTATTTGTTTAATTAGGGGTAGGTTTTTATTTTATTGTATTTTATTTTAATTTATGTTATATTATATTGTATTTTAATGATAAAACATGAAAAATAAAAAATATTTTTTTATTTTTTTTAATTTAATTTTACTTTTATTTATTGTTTTATATTTATTGTGAAATTATAATAATTTTAATAATCAATATTGGACTATGTCTGAAACAAATACATTGAATTGAATAATTTAAATACAAAAATTATCACATTAACTCGTTAAATCACGGTTTACACCCCTAGAACGAAAAAGATCCTAACATGGTAGGTAGGACCTGAGGGTTGGCCAGTTAATTACTTAAAATACACTATATTTATTTCAAGAAAACATTCATAAGATCTGAAGGCGTCGGACTCGCACATAAAGGGTTCCGTACCACCGTAGAATAAACACATCAAAAATATCAAGTTTGAGACTTGATATTTATTTTTAAATGTTATTATATTTTTAGTATTTGTTCTGCACCGGCAACAGAAATACACATTCAGTGAAAATTTCAACTCTCTACCTGTTACGATTCGTGAGATACAGCCCGCGCTGACAGACGGACAGACAGACAGACGGACAGCGTAGGCCTAGTAATAGGGTTCCGTTAGCACCCTTTGGAACCCTAAAAAGTAGCCTATGTTCTCCGCCAAGACCCAGTCTATCTCCATACCAAAATTCATCAACATTGGTTCAACGGTTTAGCCGTGAAAAGGTAACAGACAGAGTTACTTTCGTTTATAATATAATAGATTGAATAGGACGGACAAACATTTTCCTATCCATATCTGTAATGTTATTTTTTTACGATAATTTATTGATGTATGATATATTTATTACTTGCCCATCCATACCTACAACAAACGCAATAAAGCGACTCCATTGTTTTGACAAGCAATGTATTCCCACTGTCGGCCCAAGACCATGCTGCAAGTATATAACAGTAAGCGAAATAGGGAGTTTTTACAGAAATGACACGAATAACTATGAAATGACAAGAGATGACACAAAATGACAAGAGATGACACAAAATGACA
Organism: Drymonia ruficornis; assembly: GCA_947859195.1. Lineage (NCBI taxonomy): Eukaryota > Metazoa > Arthropoda > Insecta > Lepidoptera > Notodontidae > Drymonia > Drymonia ruficornis. Next base: position 1,169,266 of record OX401913.1, read on the forward strand.
AGAGATGACACAAAATGACAAGAGATGAAAAGAAATTACACAAGACAAGGAAAAGCAAACGAAAATCACGCTGCAGTGCAGGTCGTAGGTTCGATTCCTGCCCAGGACATGCATTTGTGTGCATGAACATGTCCGCATGTCCCGAGTCTAGGTGTAATTAAGTGTATATTTAGTTTGTATTTACAAACAAAAAGTAGTATATGTAGTAATATCAGTTATCTGGTTTCCATAGTACAAGCTCTGCTTAGTTTGGGATCAGGTAGTCATGTGTAAAAGAATTTCCAAGGATATTTATTTATTTATCATAGGCGTCGGCGGACTGTAAATACTGTACTGTACCTGTAATGTGGCACGACCGTAATATTTTTTCGTAATATTTTTTAAAAAATCCTTCACAGGTCCGGCGTCGAACAAGTCCGACTGGACACTGACAATACAAAGTTAGAGAGAGACATGGTTAGTTCAAGTACTTAAAATGTGAGATGGCGATATTGTGCGCGCGCTCGGAAATAAACAACGTAAGCGCCAAACCACATATTCTTGAATTAAAAAAAAACTACTTCATGAATTAAAATATGGTTGAAGGGTAGTTTAGATATCATTATTTGCTATGTTTCAGAAATAATTTCGTGATCTAAATCGTAAAAACATCGTGGTAGCAAGGAAAATTGTAAATAATTAGAGCTCATTTCATAATTTTTTTTTATCGAGAAAATTTCATCAAATCGTGATTTGGATTTAAAGATACTCAAGATAATATAGTCAAAAATCATACATCTAAATATAAGATTCCTAGTCCACATACTTACTTAAAGAAACAGTAGAATAGAAAATCAACCAAATTTCGAACCCTCCTCTTAAACATTGATTCATGATCATCATAATAATTAATTGGGAAGGTATTTATTTATAATACAAAGAATAGTACCCAACTATATTTTTACATCTTTAATAAGCTAGGCGTTAATTGACTCTCCACAATCTCTCTTTCTCTCTATTAGCTGTCTGTTATATCAAAATTTGATACAAATTTCAATGAATTTGTAGCTCTATTTTTATAGAGTTCATACTAGGCTTTGATCCAATCGGTATCAGGTAAGACTGCTATGACTTAGACAATGTATATACACACCTTATAATGCATAGAGTTTTACGACGAAATGGCAAATTGACGGGCCCGTTGGCGTGGTTGGCGTGATGGCGGCTTTCACGCTGCAGGTCGTAGGTTCGATTCCTACCCGGGACATGCATTTGTGTGCATGAAAATGTCTGTATGTCCCGAGTCTGGGTGTATATGTATATTAAGTATGTATTTACAAATAAAAAAGTAGTATATGTAGTAATATCAGTTATCTGGTTCCCACAGTACAAGTTCTGCCTAGTTTGGGATCAGGTAGCAGTGTGTAAAAAGAATGCCCCAGGATATTATTATTATTAAATTCAAATGTAGCGACCATTTCCTGTCATTATACCGACAAACAGCTGCAACGAGCTCTACATCCCATCGTATCCAATTTAAAAACTTTAAGAGCCGGCGACTCAAATGAAATCTCTTGCCTTTTCCAGCCGAGGTGGGTGACAACGTCGGCATCTTCACGCTTGTAATAGAGTAATTGAGTTGACAGTAAAAGTTATGAAGAGAACGGCGTCGCGGCGGCGCCGGCCCGGATATCAGCCGCCCCCTCCGCCGCGTTTCTTTATCCCCCCTTCTCTAGCGCCGGAACTGTGTACCGTTGGCAAATGAGTTGTGCGAAAGTTTTGTATTTTTATGTGAGAGGGTGGATGTCACACAGCGAACGCACTTTCAAAAAACACTTTTAAAATTCTTTAACATACATTTACAAACGCTTAACTTTCATTTTAGCCTTCGTCATTCTTTCAAATCTAGGGAAGTTGCAAGAAATGGCTACTCTATGATAATAAATATTTGATTTAAGATGAATTAATCAAACTTGTTTTGCTATCGATACTTGTAGAGAACTCATTCTAAAGATCTTCCGATGAACTCACACAAAAACTTATTCGTAGGAAGTGAGGCAGTCATTTATTTTTATACGGTCACTATTGTTTAGTCATTTCTCATTTCGCCTCGGCTCCGGCCTCGTCCCGGCTCCGGCCCGGCTCCGTCCCGGCCCGCTCCGCCGCCGTCTCGTTATGTTAGTTCATCCCCATTATCATCAACATTATTATTTACTGCTGTTTTTATTTCTGTCCTTTCGAATTTCAATACTTATTATTTGGAGATGACTGTCACAAGAAGAAAAATTGGCCTAATTTATATTTACATTGGGGATAAAACCGTCGTGTATTTTGCGATTTAGATTCAGTTACGCAAACAGAATATTGAGGTTGGAATAGTAAACAATGAGAAATCTATCCGACAGGTATTTCGCAAGGACAAGGGATTCCTGTAAGTCAAAAAAATATAACGAATAGGTACAAACCTCAATAAATTCCACTAGGCAATAAAAATACCTATGTTTCCACAAATAGTAAGTTATTGTGTGCAATACCAATGACATTCAGATTAAGATGAAAATACCATGTTTCATAAATATTCCCCGCACCGACCCAGTGTGAAATATTTGATATGTTTAGTCTCCGAGCCGACAGTAAAAGACACAGTAATACATTGTCCTATATCTCACTGTAAAAGCGATGGATTTCCAGTCCATCGGACACAGGCAAGGCAATACACTTACCTGACTTGCGTAGGTAGACGCTAGGCGGCTGCGCTACACAGCTCTCAGCTCTAATAGACCTAATATATAACTGAAGTGCCAATAGTTGCCAACCTTTTTAAGACCTACAGCCTACAGCTGAGTAAAGTATTAATTCAGGTACATTAACTTGAGATATGTTAACTAATCTAGCTCTTAGTTACTTTCAGAGTATTTCACTTCTATTCCCCGAGACAGACGCTCAGGGCCTCAAGTCTTTTAACAATTGTTAATTGTGAAACCACTGGCCTCTAATATTATCTTCGTGAATTCTTCATTGTAAATCGCAAATTCCGGCGGTCGGCATATTGTTGGCCCGAGGACTGCGCATGTAATGATTGTTATAAAAGTATCCAAAGTTTAAAACCCTATTGTTTTCATAACAAGGTCGTAAATGTAACTTAATTCCCAGAAACCATTCGGCCAACTTAACTATCACTTTCCTAGCAACGGGAGGTATAGAAGGTGGTACACGGCTAGACATTTTATTACAGTAGCGACACGTTATGATGGCCGTTTTGACATGACGGGCATGACGGGCCCGTTAGCGTGGTTGGCGCGGATGCGACTTTCACGCTGCAGGTCGTAGGTTCGATTCCTACCCGTGACATGCATTTGTGTGCATGAACATGTCTGTATGTCCGGAGTCTGGGTGTATATGTATATTAAGTATGTATTTACAAATAAAAAAAAAGTAGTATATGTAGTAATATCAGTTATCTGATTTCCATAGTACAAGCTCTGCTTAATTTGGGATCAGGTAGCCGTGTGTAAAAAAATGTCCCTGGTTATTATTATATGGGGGGAGGGAAAAAATGAACCTTATTATAACGGAATAAGAATGACAGATTTAAAATTTAGGAATGTCAAAAAATGAATGCTAAACTTAATCTTATTCCGTTGCAATAAGGTTCATCCTATTCCCCCCTCTACATGTCAAAACGGCCATCATAACGTGCCGCTACTGTAGCCTATTTCCCTTAGCTAAACACAGGTACTTACGATATATATTTCCAATATATAAAAAGGCGGCAAATATTCGAGCACCGTAGGTACCTGCTTTGCGTCGCCCACTAATGAAACACCATTTATCATTCTGACTGCCAAATAAAAGCTTGGAATAAGGGGCTGGTTTGCGGGATGAGATGTAGCCGTCTTAATGTTCACGGTAACGATTTCAAATAAAACAACGAATAGTTACTAACTATAAAATGGATCATTTACAGTTGGCTGACGGTGAGGGAAAACATCGTGAGGAAACCTACCTATCTCTCGGGACTAGGTAATAGTCGGTTCCTGTATATACGGCGACAAGGTTCACCACCTGTTACGTTGGGTTCTGACTATCTGGTGAAACGTGGGCTTTGAGTTGACTAAATACCTCCACAATGTAGTGGTGTATGGCCACTCAAGCCTCTGACTACCCCCGAATGGGGATAAAAAGTCGTGACGTTATATCTATCTATATCTATAAAATGGACTAAAGATCAGCTGACTTAGGGCCTATGCACACGGTGCGTTACTTGCGCTGTAAATCCAGTAAAACACACACAGTAGGGTTTCGTTGCGTTTCGCTAGTCGACAACGCGTGAAAACGTCGTGTGAATAGGCCCTTAAGATGGGATGAACCATAGGATTAAAAAAAGTGAGCCGCTATGACACTCAGGATCTTTGCAACCAGTAGGTACGGATAGAAGTTATACAAATGATTTTTATCTTGGTTTTAGATGAACGCCTATTGAGCTACTATATAGTAATGTTTTTAAGGAAATATAGAGCCAAAGAGATAGTGTAGAACAACAGCTTTTCTCAACAGCACGCTTTCTATATATTTTTTATTTTTTTTATAGGACTGCGGTGGCAGAAAAGCGTACGGCCCGCCTGATGTTAAGCAGTTACCGTAGCCTATAGATGCTTACAATACAATAAATAATGCTCGCACATTGCCGACCTGAAAGGGAGTGGGATGGAGGGAGGGGGAGGGGGGGTTGGGCTTACGGCTCTCTCACTCATCGAACGAAACGCAGCTGTAATAGCTGCTTTACGCCGATCTTCTGTGAGAGGGTGGTACTATCCCAGCAATATTTAGTTTTAATTGTAGAGGAGAAATAACTTTATTTCTCTTTACTTTCTCTTTCCCATTCATCAGCGTTCTTATTTACATACAAATCGCTATCTCCTCAAACTTAAACTGTAGCATGAATTCAGAGTGCTCGCTATAACTTTAATTAGAACTCGGGGGCAGAGAAAACAAACCGAGGAGCTGGACTTTTAGAAAAATAGCCAGTCTTCGAGGAAATTTGGACCGGGATCGACTGAGAGTAAAGACGTTATCAAGACCTGAGATTTTTAATTACATTCTCGCTAAGTTTTTACATTTCTTTTGGTGATAATAATATTGCATAAGGCGGTTGGATACAAAACTGTTTCGACTGGGTAATTAAAACACAGCAGCAGCAGCAGCAAAAGCAGTGGTAGCCGATTGGTTAAGCACGCGTCTTGCGGGCTTAAGGTCTTGGGTTCAAACCCTGGCTCACACCTCTGGATTTTTCGAAATCTATGTGTAAATCATAACTTTAATATGATTATCACTTGCTTACGGTAAAGGAATAACATCGTGAGGAAACCTGCATGTCTTTAGACATGTGAAATCCACCAACCCGCAATGGGCCAGCGTGGAGGATTATGGCCCGAATTCCTCTCGCATTGTTTAAATTTTAAGTTTTCTATGTGCTTGTGTTACCGAAATAAAGAGAAAAAAAATATTATGTATGCTATATCTACATCTTGTAGTATTGAAACGTGAATAATATAAGTATATTTTTTCTTTATCTCGCTTTTATGTGTGACCACCATCTGTATGCCCGCTACTATTAGGAACTTTTTTTTTTAAATTGGAATGGTAAAGAAAAAAAAATCAGGCAACTTTGTAAGTCATTTCGAAAGACGAATGATTTTTAATATTGGGCGTGTGGACTATCGTCCGAATCCTGAGGGAGGTTGCCGAATAGGTAAATGATAATAGGCTCGCCGAAATAAAATACTACCTGCAAAAGATACACTGAAATTACACAAATGGAATAGACCGTACAAAAAATATTACACCGCCCTGCACCGTGAATTCTACTAATAATCCTTTCGTAACAATATATTACCAAACTTTTCGCAACACCATAATATTTGTCGGCCAGAGGGAAATATGGGCGCACCCTCGTTATAATAGGCCCGATTATTGGCAGCTTTCAATATGGCCGGGGTCACGTGTGCTGCATCCGGCGCCTCTCGCGTGACCTACTCGGGAACTGAACGGGGTGGTTTGGACAAATTAATATATTGTTAAACTATAGACGGAGACGGGAAATGCTTGTCGCCTGTTAGCAAGATGCTTCTCGCTGTTTGTCGCCTTGTCTTTAAGATTTGGTTTTTAGATAAGGGCAGCTACAATGGTTTAGTTTAGTTATTGAAATTAGTTTACCGTTTATATTTAACGTCATGTTTATTTTCTTGAAATGAAAATGTAAAATACAGAATTTACATTATCGATATTTGGCATTACCTCCAATTTATATTCAACCTATTTTCGTAATAAAAGCTGGCAGGCAGCATAAATTGCAATACAAAACGTTGATTATGTAATTCAATATGGTAGAGAATATAAATGCCTACACCGATATTATTTTAGTGACCATGATTAGACCTTTCATGGCAATTATGTAAAGGGTATGAGAAACTGTTTTATTTTGTAAGGTGATAAACAAGCGTACGGCCCGCCTGATGTTAAGCAGTTAAGCACTGGGTTCCTCCAATAGCGGCGCCGTCATATAACGGCCGTAACTAGAACGTTGGCTATGTAAACAAAATGGCGCGGTTTCCTAGACCGCTACCTGTTTACGTAGCAAATGTTCTAGTGCGGCCGTTATATGATGGCGCCGCTATTGGAGGAACCCATAGCATTACCGTAGCATACAGCTGCTTGCAATATCAAAGGCATCGCTGGCACGTTGCCGACCTGAAGGGGAGTGGGGGCAGAGGGAGGGGAACGGGGGGGTGGTTTGGGCCTCCGGCTCTCTCACTCATCGTACGACACGCAGCTATAATAGCAACTTTACGCCTGTTTCTGTGAGATGGTGGTACGATACATGAGGTGCAGCTTGCAAACTACAGCTTGGCTCTTCCACCATCTAAAACTGTTCAGCAAATTCCTATAAAACAAGCTTCAATCTAACAACATTTTCGGAGCCCGATAACAGACAAACCAATTCGCAGACGAGGCTTTAAACTTATAACAAACCTCTTTTTCTGTGGTTATTGTAAGATTGGCCGATACAAAACAACTTTAGCTGATCCACCATCGCGCTTGCCAAGTCAAAACTTCGAAACTAAAACCAGTCGAGTCGACGCAAAAAACTGATCGGACGCAAACGAGTCCGCTCATAAATAAAGATGTGAGAACTCGCGAAACTCGAGTTTGCATCGAGTTTGAGGCGTATGATTCACGGTTGAGTAAGCAATCAAAACTTGGTGACGCCCCGTGAAATATTGGAGGCGGTACGATATTTTTTCTACACTGGCGTTCGAAATCGCTAGCATTTATTCCAAACTTTACCGTTGTGCTGTTTTCTTCACCCTCACCCTTTTTTACAGGACTGCGGTGGCAAACAAGCGTACGGCCCGGCTGATGTTAAGCAGTTGTCGTAGCTTATAGATGCTTGCAATACCAAAGACCCTAGCTATTGCTTTTGTAATTGTTGTTTTAATGTTGTTATTTTATTTGTAAGACAAGTTTACTTTTATAAATCTATTGTACATTTTTTGATTGTTTTTTTTTTAATCTGCAATAAACACATATTTTGATATTTTATTATAATAAAGCAAACTGCGAAAAAAATATTTTAATATTAAGCTAATAAAGACTCTGACCCCCATGTCAGAGGGTGATCGCGGGCCGGGCCAAAAAGCGCCCGGACTAAAAAAATTAAATTAAAAAAAAAACCAAAGACATTGCTCCTACGTTGCGGACCTGAAGGAGAGTGAGATGGAGGGAGGGGATGGGGGTTGGGCTTCCAGTTCTCTCATCGTACGAAACGCAGCTGTAATAGCTGCTTTACGTCGATCTTCTGTAAATGGGTGGTACTACCCCGGTCGAGCCCAGCAGTCCCAGTTAAGTCTATTTTGCGCGCTGGAGCCTGTAGGTTGTCATGCTGAGATGGAGGCCATTTTGTCCTATCCCGGTCATGACATTGCGAGTGATAATTGTCTTTTCTTTTTGTAATTTTTTAATGTGATGGTGAGCTGTGCTGGCAGAACGAATCAAATAATTTATTTCTTCCTTGAGCCAGGCACAGCTCAGCCATCTTTGGCCAAGTTACAAAAATGCGACATTTTGGTCTGAGTTCTGGGTAAATACTTTAGATATAGCAACTTGTGACAGGCATGTAAAACATTCTAAAATGTTAATTATTTCCATAAGATTAGCTACAAACACATTTGACCTTATCATGTATTTTAATTAATGAACATGAGTTTGTGTTCTGAAATTCGCTACACGTATTCATACATGTATACATCGTACTCAGCGCAATGTTTTGAAAGTTCATTAATTAGTTTTTGGTATTCATAAAATTACATTAGTACAAACTAAATCGTAAGTTTTATAATTAAGATTCTGAGCTATGTTCAAAATTACATTGGCCATTGTGTGTCTGTCATGGTAACGTTAGCAAAGAGAAATAGTTTTGCTACGACTTTGCTACGAGCGCCTACGGCGTAGACGGTCTACGATGAACGAACTCGTAGGCATCGTGAATATTTGAATGTAATTTATGAAGCACCGTTTGGATGAGTCGACTTGTGAAGTTTTGAATAGATATTTAAAGCGAAGACATGTTTCTTTCTTGAAGCTGTCAAACAAAAACGCCAACAGTTTTTATGCGCAACTGTACATCCAAAAAAACTTTCACACAATAGAGGAGAAAGTTGAACGAGACGAACGGGAAAAAATGTGTCGAAACAGTGTCATGTTCTAACTGGAGGATACGATCGGATTTGCGTCTGAGGCCCTTTGTCGATACTTCACTGAGCATTAAATTCGACTTTTTTTACCTAATTAGTTTCCATAGGCAGATAAAATGGATAATCTATCGATATACCCCCCCCCACGTGTGTATAAAAGATACACCAAAAGACCGCATGGTGTACCTAGTAGGCAAAGAAAAAAATACGACTACAAACCTTAAGGCGGAAACCCACCGCGGCGCACGGAGAGGCCACGCACACGGACCACGCCTCGCTTTGCAAGAAAATGTATGCATGACGTCATTTCATGCGTAGCCTCTCCGAGCTCCGCGGTGGACACGATTGCATACATTTTCTTGCAAAGCGAAGCCTGACCCACGTGTGTGGCCTCCCCGTGCGTCGCGGTGGGTTTCCGGCTTTATTCAATATCTGCCCACAGTAAAACCAAATTTAGTGACGATAGTAATGTCTAAGTCAGTATTACAAATTAGGAAACTCATTGCTAATCCAAATCGCATCTGCTACCCCTATATTACCCCCCCTCACTTCAAGCATACCTTTGTCTTACACCCTTACATTCATCCCCACAGTTCCATCTGATGAAGGCAAGCTCCTTCGGGATTCCAACAAGTTCACCGCCATTTTTCTTTGATCTGTTACTTGACCGAACTTAACATTTTTTGTTACCAAGTTGATTTATTTCGTTCGCTGAGCCGCGTAATCTGTGTACAGACTACGGTAATTGCTGAAAATGTTTAAAAAGCGCTAGTAGGTAGGTATTTATGACCAATTTCCGAGGAAAACGAAGATGAAAACGGTACCATATTCATTTTTGGCCGCTAAATCTGTCTGGCAGTAGCCACTAATAAATGCATGACGTCCTTATCATTATCATGTCAATACTACGCTATGCTTACCTCTTGGTAAAGTGCAGGTATAGTAATGGTATTGAAACCAAGCAGGCACGAATTTACGACTTATAATGAAGAATGCACGAAGATAAGTCAAAAGTAAAAAAAATAAACATGTAAGCTAGATGTAGCATTTACAAATAGTCAAAATTCAATATTTTTGCGTTACCATATACCATACCATATTAATATTAGAGACCAGTGGTTTCACAATGGATAATTGTTTCGGTTTCGTTTCGGCCGTTTAAACCCCACAGTTTCTTTTACATTGTTCTAAGATGAGTTCATCAAACGTTGTGCGTTAGGTCTGTACACCGAGTTACGTGTGACAGTACCTATTGTTCTCAATATAAAAGCTTATCTATAAATTAAGTCTGAAAGGGTTCTTATAATGCCGTTTTGGTCTAGACTGTGATAGACTGGCGGCTTTATTGAGTTATCCTGTCTGTAATATGACTCTGGGGGCCAGTACGTGGCTCTCTAAGTTAGTGTGGGCTAGTTATTTGTTCTAGTGTGTTATTTATTATGCACTGTGTGTGGTTTCAGGTTAGATTCGCCGGTTGATCGGGATAAAATAGTATTTAAATACTATTTTATAAATAAATATCGCCAGACAAACACAACAACTGTATGGTCCCAAACTAAGCAAAACTTGTACTATGGGCATCGTACGATGGACTGGGGGCGATCCCAGTGACACCCAGATTAGGCCAAATTACGAAAAGACCGTGTCCAAAATTTGCATCTGGCGGTAATCGAACCCGCAACCACCCGACGCAGTGAGCCGAACGGTCTACGCTCGAGCCACTGCGCCAAGTGGTTGTCAAAAACTTAATTTTAGGAACTTTGTTTGATGCCTTAATATCTCAGTCATAATAGAAGGCGTATGTCCAACAGTGGACTAAAATATTACAAGCTAAAAAAAACACGACTGCCCTGCCAAAAACGAACTAAAAAGTTAAAACAAGTGCAGTGTCATTGCAGTCGGGGGACCGATCTGTGGAACACATTTTAATTTAAGAGGTCCCCCGACTGCAATGACACTGCACTTGTTTTATACATTTTTAGTTCGTTTTTGGCAGGGCAGTCGTGTTTTTAATTTTTGTGAATTATTTATTTTTATTTTATGCATTTTAGTGACATCGGCCAAAAATTAAATGTTTGTTTTACATGTACATACACCCTACCTATGTCAAATTATGGCAATAAATTATATATTTTTGAAAGGTGCACATCAAGGCCTTCAATTTGATACCCATATTGTAATAATGGAAGTAACAATTTTTTTTTCACATTCGAATTTTGAGCCATAATACCGCCATATTGTTTTTTTTTTTCAAAAATAATATACTCAGTGTTACCCGGAATTATGTAAGGATTCTAACGATCCATCCAATTCGGTTCAGGCATTTATAAGTTATGGTGGAATAAAGAATCTCACATACATACATACATACATGAACCCTAAACACATATACACTCCTTTTTTTTGGGCAGTCGTGTAATAAGCTTAATAAATAGAAGGTAGATTTTAATTGATTCTACAGGAAATAAAGTTATCGTGTTGCGATAGTTTTCACATCCGCGCTAACGACTTCCACAATTACAATCTGCAATGTGATCAGTGTAACTATTTTTGCAACATTACACAGTTATTCGTACAGTAAATCATCGTGAAAACATCCTTAATACCTAAAACATAAGGTACGAATCAGCTGCATCATCGACTTTGTTTTAGTGCCAACTTATTAGACCATACCACCATGCTAAATTCTACGTTATAGTCGGTGTTATAGAGTCTAAGTAAGTGGTAAAGTTAAAGTTGTCTGACCATAATTTCGTTAGCTACGAGTCGTCACGTACACGTTATCGTATGCGTGTCGGGGCATAACAACTGCTTGTAAGTTGGACTCGGGGTAAGTGATAGGTATACGCTGGCTAATACTTGGCTTACCTAGTTGCTAGTGTGTGCTAGATGTAGTTGAAAACTGGGATGCAATTTGTTAAGCAATTATTTATGGTGGTAGAGCCAAACTGTAGCCAACGGAGATCCGCAACGAATTTAGTTAAGAATGCAGATTTATAGACGGTGAGGGAAAACATCGTGAGGAAACCTACCTATCCCTCGGGATTAGGTAATAGTCAGTTCCTGTATACACGTCGACAAGGTTCACCACCTGCCACGTTGGGTTCTGACTATCTGGTGAAACGTGGGCTTTGAGTTGGCTTAGAACCTCCACAATGTGGTGGTGTATGGCCACTCAAGCTTCTGACTACCCCCCATTGGGGATAAAAGTCGTGACGTCTATGTCTATGTATGTGTATGTATTTATAGAGCTGCTGCGCGATTGTTGTGACGTCATCGGGTTCACGCGCGCTTTGTAATGAACGGCGGCGCGGTCACAGCGCGGGCCGGCGCGGGTGCAGCGCGCCTTCAATCCGACGAAGCGTGTGACGTCACACACACATGCCGCACATTATATAAAATGTGTTATGAAATCGCAACGGATGGACCGATTTCGATAATTTAAAAACTATATTGATAAGAAAGCTTAGTTTTAACTATAGTGTTGGTTATGAGTTGATTTGTTGACCTAATATTGATTCTCATTGACTGCAGCTCATATACGGGCTGGCTCGACCGGGGTAGTAACACCCTCTCACACAAGATACGTGCGTAAAATAACGGTTACAGCTACGAAAAACTGTCAATACACGATATTTGGTAGATAAAAGTTATGTGACTGTTTTAAAACAGGCAATTAGTAATTGCCATTAATCCATACGTAGGTACCAATTTGACTTGTATTATAAGTAGCATTGCTTACAAAAAAACTCATATTCACATTTCACAAACTTCGCGTGGAAGTGGAAATATTAGAAAATATTTTCACGGATTGCGCGGATTTGTGCGTCAAATTTAATTTCGCCGATCGTCGGGCGAAATCTTCTAAATTAGCATCGACAGTGTGCCATATCCCGCCACCTTAACCCCTCCCCCCCTATCGATTACTTTCACCTTCACTTCTAAATTCCAAATTTCATTTCACTTCGATTTTATTGGAAAAGTTAAGCAGTATCTATAACTTGTGACACACACGGGGGCTTCGTTTGCGGAGCATGATTTCGAACATATTTAAGTTCAATTTGGTAGATCGACTTGCTCGTCGCCAAATACACCAGTGTTGACTTTGAATTTAGCAACTGAAATTCGATTTAAGCGTCTAGACGTTACTAAACATCTACGTCTAGTTAGCTATGTACAGAAGAAATTGGCTAGTTTGAAGACTAATGCTGGGTTTTTAGGTTTACGTTAGGTTTTTGCTGATCATGCTAGAATCAAAAATCGTTTTACAACGTTTAACAACAATATGACTGCTTGCCTGTAGGTATGATATTCTAAAATGTTTGTCAACCATCACATGCGTGTGTCCCCGACGTTAAAACACAGAGCTCAAATTCCGTTCGTCTGTCGCGTTTCTTTTATTGACTCCCAAAGTTTATTAGTGAAATTTCACCCGAGGCAACCAATATCATCAAGGTAGGGGCGAATATAAATAAACTTTATTACTACTACATCTTCCCGCGAGCAGTGACCGGGTTATGAGCGAGATTCTACAGTAATATTCGAAATTCAAATTTTATTATTGGCCAGTAAGGTTTAATGGGTGAATCCACTTCAAGTAATCAGTAGGAAATATACCTACTTGTTAAGACGATCGGTAAGCTTTATAGGTTAAATCCACAATAGGTTGGTGCGTCACGTATTGAATATGCAAACATTAACTAGAGGGGTACGTATAGCACTATCGGAATTAATTCATACAGGATACGATAAACTAATTTGAAATAGGGTGCTGGAGTATTATGTATATACGAAAATAGTCGATATCGAGTAAACCTACCATGGAGAAGATACCTACCTACGATGTTTATATACGATTGCTCAAAAAAGGAGTGTAATGATAACAAAAAAATGCGTTGTCACTAAAAATAGCACAAAAATAAATTATTTAAAAGTTAATAATTTATAAAAAACCCCACTGCTATAATTTATGCATATAATTTATTAGTATAATTTTACAAAGGTAGGGTGTACATGCAAAACAAACATTTCATTTTTGGCTGCTGTCACTAAAATGCATAAAAAAATAATTAATAATTAAAAAAAAATAAAAAACACGACTGCCCTGCCAAAAAATGAACTAAAAAGTATAAAACAAGTGCATTGTCATTGCAGTCGGGAGACAGTTCTTGTTTTATACTTTTTAGTTAATTTTTTGGCAGGGCAGTCGTGTTTTTTAATTATTTTTAATTATTAATTAATTTTTTATGCATTTTAGTGACAGCAGCCAAAAATGAAATGTTTGTTTTGCATGTACACCCTACCCTTGTAAAATTATACTAAAAAATTATATATTTTTTAAATGTTCTCACCGAGCCCTTGAATTGGATGCCCATATTGTAATAATTGAAGAAAAAATATTTTTTTCACATTTGAAAATGGAGCCATAATACCGACATTTTGATGTTTTTTTCAAAAATAATATACCCAGTGTTACCCGGAACGATGTAAGGATTCTAAAGCTACTCCATACATCCAAATCCATTCAGGCATTTATAAGTTATGGTGGAATAAAGAATCTCACATACATTCATACATACATGAACCCTAAACACATATACACTCCTTTTGTTGGGCAGTCGTGTAAAAAGCCTAAAAAGTTAGATGTCCGTCGCACATGATTCGTTCTCACTCGTGTCTCTACTACCAAATCCAAGTTGAAGGGTTATTGTTTTAGGTCACAACTAAGTTTGCCCGAAACTCTTGGGAATTTGAATAATCCATCAAAAGCCATCTGCGGCTGAAAGGACCGGGCGACTGACACTGGCCTTAGAACACGATACAAAAGTGTGGTGGGTATGAATTTAATATTTGACAGATCTTTGCACTGAGTTTTATATAATGATCTAGCGCTGGTAAGTATAGGACAACGGTCGGCAACAGGCGGACCGCGGTCCATGTGCGGACCGCGAAAGGTCGAACCTCGGACCGCCAAACATGTCCCAGAAAAATATGAAAATTGCATAAAACTAGCTATCAATTTGGCCACTATCTTTGGCTCGACATACGTATGTGAATCCTCTTTCTCAAAGATGATTTTTTTGAAAAACAAATAACGTTCGAGATTAACGGATGCCCACTTAGAAGACACGCTTCGAATTTGCTGTTCTTCTCGAGAACCAAACTATAAAAAACTGGCTCAAGACCGTCGGTGCACACATTAATTTTAGGTCTTGTGTTTTATAATTCAGAAGATTATTTGAAACCATACAATAAATAGGTAGCACTTCATTATTATCAGTTGTTTTTTTCTGGATCTCGTTAAAATTTTCCAACAGTATCCGGACCCCACCTAAAACTACTTGCAGATCCCTGGTATAGGATCATATAAATCGATCTCAACTGCGAACTTTATTACAATCTTGATATAATTTTGTACTGGAGACAGGTACCCAGATTTGAGTAAAGATATTCTATAAAAAGGTAGATAGTTTAGGTATACGCGTTCCGTAAGTGACACATCAAAACTTTGCTAACTGGCAAACGTTAGCTCAGTTTCGCGTGGTGTCGCGTCACTGACGCTGTCGCTTTGACAGTATAGTTTTTGCATGTAAAAATTATGTGGGTCATACATGACAAGTTTTTATATTACTTACCTAACCCCAATGTGAAATGGGAAGCACTTAAAAACAAAACACAAATTATTCGGACTTGGTGAAGCGCCTAGCGCCGTCTTCAGACCGAGTTATAAAAAGTTCCACAACATTATGAGTTCTGCTTATTCTTTGATGACTTACAAGTTACCTCAGACGGGATTACTTCGGTATGCATTACCTAAGGTTTGTGAAAGAAAACTTATAAAATACGCGGATCTTTATTGGAATTAAAGTAGAGCCGGTGTTACTGCAAATAAGTAATGCTTGGGATACACGGCGACACTCGACACTCAGTGTATCTCAGTGTTGCGACACCGCCACTACAACTGTAACAAAGTGTCGCGTTGGTGTGCACACGCAGACACTCGATGTATACACTGAGTGTATTAGTGTAAAGTGTCGTCGTGTATCCCGAGCTTAATAAGACAAGTTATGAACGCGTGTAATAATAATAATAATAACCTGGGGACATTCTTTTACACACGGCTACCTGATCCCAAACTAAGCAGAGCTTGTACTATGGGAACCAGATAACTGATATTACTACACAATCTACTTTTTGTTTGTAAATACATACTTAAATACATAACATAACATAACATAGTGGAAACTGTCAAAAGGCCATATTAATTTGGTTTATGAAAGTTATCTGACAATACTGAAACATAAAAGTAACCACACTATGTAAATTGTGGTCAAACACTACAGAAAAAAACTACATTTTTGTTTTAGACTTGTTATAGGTCTTTATTAAAAGCGTACTAACTAATACAAAGGGGAGGGAGGTAGGTAGTTATTGTTCTAACAGCATAGTTCCTATATACCTATAGACAGCTAAACTTAGAGCAAGCTGAGCAAGTTCGCGTATAAATCACCCCCTCGGCGGCCAGGCGGAGGGAAAAAGTAAAACTTAGTCCGGCGCCGGCATCGAACCCGTTATATAAACAACAAAAAACAAACGGCCGGGGACATTGACAGGAAACTGAAGTTGTATTTTTGTTGATCAACGATGCTCAAGTGGGTATGGAAAATATTTATGGACTTTGGTTTCTTACGATTCGATGTTGAATAGACTACAATGTCTTTATTCCTGACTTCATAATATTCATATAATTGTAATTGTGTTTGTAATTGTATTTCATATAATAGGGATTCCGGTTTAATAAGCAGAGTAAAAAAAACGAAAATATTTTTATAGTTCAAAGCATTTGTGTACTAGGTATATCCGATTTTATAACTTGCTACTTTTTATGTTACCTACCTATTTAAATTTTATTATCGATCGTTCATATTTTTTTATCGATACTTACCAACAGAACAGATGAGGAGAGATGAAAAGCATGTGACTAAACGAGTGCTGAATATGAAGGAAGGATACAAAGCGAGAGGAAGACCCAAGAAAATATAGAAAATATGAATGAGGTTGGAGTGACCCCAGATAATGGGAAAGGTAAGGCAGATGATGATGATGACTTACCAATAGACCGTGAAACTCTCTCCTATTCTTCACCTGGAATATTTTCTGTATTACTACAAATATAATCTGAAACACAAAAGGAAACCCACTGATAGAACGAATTTCATTAAATGCCTATCGCATTTTTATCCCCAAAAATCCAATAAAAATAAACCAGCGTAATGGCAGGGAATAGCGCATTACGCTGTCCGGGAATCCTCTGTTCTTGCGGGCTCGATTTGAAAATGTTAACTATTTTGAAGACAATACGACCCGTTTATATTGGGCGGCGCGTAGTCTACGCCAATCTAATCAACGATATACTGTGGCACAAGGAAAAGGCTACTTATATTTTTTTATTAAATATTTTGCAATTTGCATAAACGATATTCGGTTAATGCGGAAGTTTTAATTTAACGGGGCGGGAACATTTACACGTCCTTTTTTGTAAGTTTTAGTCTTAGTAGGCTGAAGTGGCAGTGGGCGGGGCACATAGCCAGAAGAACTGATGGCCGATGGGGCAAAAAGGTTCTTGAGTGGCGACCACGTACCGGAAAACGCAGCGTGGGTAGGCTCCCACAAGGTGGACCTAGTGAAGGTCGCCGGAAACCGCTGGATGCAAGTGGGACAGGACCGGTTGTTCTGGAAATCCTTGGGAGAGGCCTATGTACAACAGTGGACTCTTTTGGCTGAAATGATTATGATGATGATGATCATTGTTCGTTCATGTGAGACAAATTATAAGAATAGGCCTACCTAAACATATTGTTTATTCAATTTTTTTTATTGCTACAACTGAATAGGCGTGTCTACAACATGCGCATGCCGCACGAGGTTGCTCACCCACATGCTTCGCGAAGCACGACGTTTGCCTCAGTCTCATGCCGCGCGAGGCAAATGGCGAGGCAACTGACACTCTAGACAGAGAAGGGTATACCCGAGCAATCAGTTTGACACGTTTGACATCGTTCTGTCTCATAACTATGCCAAACTAGGCGAGGCCAATGACAGCGCTTAGGTGAGGCAGGACGCGCATTTGCCTCGCGGGAGGCAAGTCAAACTTCGTGTGGCAATTCGCCTCGCGCGGCATGTGAGACATCTGGACGTGGCTATTTGTCATCAAATTCGGCATTTTCAAACGATTTCCTAATTCCGCTGTCTCGCCTATATCACGCTACCGTCCGCCAGTTTCTCTGGACCACATCCAAGTGCATGCTATATGCTATCTCGGTGGTTAAACGTACATAAAATTGCTGTATACTTTACTGATTGCGACGTGTATTGCCACACAATAACTGGCCGTTATATTCAATTGCGTTCTTTAAAGCAATATTGCTGACTTTTAACCGGCAAGGGAAATACAATGATTGATCGGTACTAGAGATGACTCTACCGTTGTTGTAGAGTGAGTACACTTGTAGTCACGGTCGAGATTCCAAACACCTAGTTATGATACAGATTTTTTAAATGTTTTACATAATCTGCTATAGATAGAAAATAAATGTCATAAAAAAATTGCCTATAGTTTTTTTGGCGGGATTTTAGACACAGGCCGTGTTATTTAAAAAAGTTAAATACAATTTATGTCAAAATTTAACTAGACACGCATTCAAAACGAGTTTAACTTTTTGTAATAACTCCGTAGAAGTTTCCTGCTAGCGTGCTTTTTACTACAGGTTGCGTGTACACATATTAATAATTTATGGGCTGGACTTAATGTAGAGACCGGCGTGCCCAAGCAATCAATTTTGACGTCTACCCATGTAGACATCATGCCATAAAATTATTTCTCGGGCGCGCACGCGCC
Organism: Drymonia ruficornis; assembly: GCA_947859195.1. NCBI lineage: Eukaryota > Metazoa > Arthropoda > Insecta > Lepidoptera > Notodontidae > Drymonia > Drymonia ruficornis. The sequence continues at coordinate 1,187,896 of OX401913.1, forward strand.
GCTAGCCTCTTTTAGACGCACTCAATACACAAAACACATGCCACAAACACATTATATAAATGAAAAATATTTAATTTAAAGAAATTATGTACAACATTCAATTTAAAAGCTAGCCGCATTATTTCCCCATCTTCCAAAGAGCAGATCTCTTATTTCGGGTATCTTGATTCCATACAATGTCGCTCCAAAACAAAGATGCACCGCACATATCTATAGCCACAGCACTCACAGTGTCATCACCCTGTATCGCGATAGTTATCTAAATAGAACACCGCTTCTTGCATATAAATGGGGTATTTAAACATGAGTTTTTCCTCTGATGTTTATTTTGAGACCGCGTTTGTATTTATATCGATCTGGAGAAATACTCATCTAACCTTTTAAAAAGTCAGACAAAGTTGGTGAGGTAGTTGATTTTTAACTGATTCTATTAAAGCTGGTGGTATCTTCAAATGATGGAGGGGTATTCACACACGTCACCTTTAGGCGCATCAAAGAAGTTTTAATGCTAATCTTATTTCTTCTGTAGAACAATTTCGTTTTCGTCTTTGGAACGTGATATAGGTCGTTTATGAGTTGACACGGATAACAATACTAATACTAATAAAATTAATAATATAACGTCACGACTTTTATCCCCATTCGGGGGTAGTCAGAGGCTTGAGTGGCCATACACCACCACAGTGTGGAGGTATTAAGCCTACTCAAAGCCCACGTTTCACCAGATAGTCAGAACCCAACGTGACAGGTGGTGAACCTTGTCGCCGTGTATACAGGAACTGACTATTACCTAATCCCAGGGCATAGGTAGGTTTCCTCACGATGTTTTCCCTCACCGTAAGCGAACTGTAAATTATGCACATTGATGAAAATTCATCGATTGGTGCATGCCCCACCGGGGATCGAACCTGGGACCTTCTGATTGGTAGGCCAACGTGTTCGCCCCTAGGCTACAGTCGCTTTAAAATTATATTATGAAAATGTAAAATCATAGTATTAAGTAGGCAAAACCCAATAGTAGGTAGTAAATTAATCAATAACCTACGAATAAGTTGGCTTGTAAACCACAAGTGCTGAAAAACGCGTAGCGTAGCACAAGTACGCGTCGTAATCACACGCACGTAACAATACATCGTGCGCATTTGCACACCCACAAAATACAAACGACAGACATCAAAGTGTTCTCTTTGGTAAAGGAGTGAGAATACACTCGCGGGAAATAAAAAGTGTACACAATATTTTACGAATATAAATATTATATCGATCAAAACTCTGGGTTCACTCAAGAAGCATGCAATCTACTTACTAATCCAAACTTGTTTAGTAATTAATTCAATTAGTACATAAGAATTAATATTGCCATGCCCTTCCTAAGGGCCACCGTAGACTTGCTACTTTTAGCATCAGCGATCGGCGATTTTGATGCTGCGTCTTGCTTGTTCGCGCTCGAAGAAACGCGACGCAGCATCGATACAGTCGCAAAATCGCCGGTCGCCGATGCAAAAGGTAGCAAGTCTGCGGTGGCCCTAAAGGCTGAACATGTAAACGTAAGCAAGTTTGAGACGAAATGTATGTACTGTTACTACAAATAAATATCTTATTCAATAGTCTGTGTATTTGTGTTTTCTAATTTTGAAAATAACAAAAGCTGATTGGGTAAACTAATCTAGATAAGCTAAACCATAATAGATTCAATCACTTGCCGGTTATTATAAAGTAGTTGTTTTAAATCTCTTGGAACGCAGCTCTCATACCAAAAAGTTTTAAGTAACTCATTCAATACAAAAATAAAAGACCCCGTTATCCACTGATTAAAACCAAACAATAACCAAAACTAAAACAGCTCGCTTAAACTCTATCAACTTAGATTGGCTTTCGAATTGAGAATTCCAAAGTAAACGTTTCAACCGTTTAACTTGCGACCTATCAAATGTCTAGAAATCCACTAACTCTAAACCACAAGTGTAAACTACGTTAAAGTTTCTCCAATTCTAGAATTTATACTTCTTATCGGCCTCGAGTGTACCTGATTTCTTTGATCTACGTCCCAGTCGGTAGCAAAAAGCGTTTTAGCGAAAGGAAAAAGTTCCCATGGAAAATTCGTTTTGGCGCCGCCGACGAGGGAGGGAAGGAACTATTAAAGCCTTTTTTCTTTGTTACGGTGCAAATAGAATAGTGACGACCGTTTAAGTGAAAACGTTAACTTGTGCTTTTGCGGTTTTGTGTCGAAAGTGAAACATTTCTTGGGTGCATAGTTGAGTAAGCTTCAAGTCGGTTGTCGCCGAAATAATATTGAACTGCATTGTTACATACATACATAAATATACTTACGCCTGTATCCCAAGGGGGTAGGCAGAGACTATTGATTGCCACATGCTACGATTTTGATACACCTCTGTTGCTTCATCCACATTCATACATCTTCTCATGCACTGCCGTCGGTTGAGGGTGCTACGGACTTGACCTTCTGGAAGAGACCATTAATCTGGCCGTGAAAAGTTCTCCTTGGTCCGTATTGTTATAAGAACTAAAGCTACATTTGTATTGTAATTTTTTAGTGGTGCTAGAGCTAGTCTGTAGCCAATTCACTACAGCTCATATATGGGCAGGCTCGACGAGGGTAGTACCATCCTTCCACGGAAGATCGGCTTAAAGTAGCAATTACAGCTGCGTTTCATGCAATGAGTGAGAGAGCCGGAAGCCCAACCCCCGTTCCCCTCTCTCTGTCCCACTACTCTTCAGATTGGAAAATGTGAGCGATGACTTTGGTATTGCAAACATCTATAGGCAACCGTAAAACATCAGGCGGGCCGTAGTCTTGTTTGCCAACTTACGGCCGAGTACTCAAAGGCTACTTACATATTTAAGTCCCACTTAGCAGTTTAAGACGTCGTTAACTGTCAGTTTTTGTATGGCGCGTCAAAGATAAGCAGCTCTCAAATTTAAGTTGCGTACGAGTATTTGGCCGTTAGTTACATAAAATACGACCAATATTCATTAAAGAAACCATTCTAGACAAACAAGGAACATTTTATTAAAGACACCCTTTTATGAAAGGTCATTGCTCTTGAAACGAGAGTGTATTTGGCTTCGTTCACTCAATAACTCACTGTAGCGAGGTATAAAGTACACCTACACAGGTATACTAGTGCAGACTGTAATAGTTTACGATGTTTAACCTGCTTTCTGCAGACTTGCATCACCTTGCATGCAGCCGCAAGGTAGAGATATACAAAAGGTCTACTTCAGAATAAGATGTAATCGACCAAGTCATCTATTATAGTCTGGCCGCTACCGCTGTGCGACTCCTTAGGTATGCGCGGGGAATGCGCGGGGAGGTGGGGAGTGGATTCGCACACCCCGTCTCGCCGCTCGCGTACCTAAGGAGTGGCACAGCGGTAGCGGCCAGACTGCGCTGCGCAGCGCTGTGCCACTCCTTAGGTACGCGAGCGGCGAGACGGGGTGTGCGAATCCACTCCCCACCTCCCCGCGCATTCCCCGCGCATACCTAAGGAGTGGCACAGCGGTAGCGTTCAGACTATAACGAAAATACTAGGAGTGGGGTCGGGTGGAGTTGAAAAGGATGAGTTGATAATAAAGGGAGCTGTCACATGTACCTAAAAATCGAGAAGTTTCAATTCAAAAATCATGTTTCTTGAGAGTGTTAGCGAACATGCCTACTGTACATGTATGTATTTTGACAACCGCTTGGGGAAAATTTCGGAAATTACCTTTTCGTATTTGCTCTTCTCTGGGTGTCACTGGGATCGCTCCCAGTACATTATGTGCTAGCCATAGTATAAGTGTTTCTTACTTTTTACCCATACGGTTGGTGTGTTAGTCTGGAGCACAGATGGTCCATGTTACACGCTCTGCTTACACCAGTAACGCTGATGGGTGTAGTAGTCATACCGCCGAGGTGTCAGAATACATTTGCGTCATTCAAGAACAACGTGACCGGGGCATGCTGAGTCAACGCCTCGTGCACCAACTTTACCCACATAGGTAAACGCTGACACGGGATCCCACGCCATCGCCATCGACCACGTTGCCTAGCGATAAGCATGCACTTCGGTACTAGCATCGTCCGAATCTAGACTTAATTTTGTAACACTAATTAATTGTAATTGATAATTAAATCATTTTTATATTTTAATCTTGGTGTAAGTCCTCCGGCTCTGACATTCGTAATTTCCATGGTCTGGAGATTGTTTATGTTTAGACAAATTGGATTTTCTGTACGTTATCTGTTTTATGGCACATGTTATGTAGGTAGGTTGTTACTTGCAAAGCACTGTGATGCGGAGAGCAGGCCTGGAGCATAGATAAAACGCGTACGCACCCGTTGTTGCTCTATAAATTATACTGGGTTTATGTGCACTAGGTAAGACTTATTTTACGAGCCGTAAATACTCTACAAGTTGCTGATTACATTACAATAATGATAATATAAGCAGTATAAGCAATGATAGCCAATTGGTTAAGCACGCGTCTTGCGGACTTAAGGTCCAGGGTTCAAACTTCGGCTCATACCTCTAGATTTTTCGAAATCTATGCTCGATTAACTTATTGATTAACTATTTAGTATGATTTTTATCACCTGGCAATAGAATTCAAGATCATAAACAATTAGTTCACTCCGTCGGTTGTGTTACAACTATTTTGATCTAAAATTTAGTACATAAATATTATTTACGTACATACAAGAACTACATATATTAAAAAACTACAACTAAAGAAAAGATAAAATAATAAATCGAAAAACAATTATGAATATAAAAGGTCTACATCGTCGTCGATATCAAAGGTTCCCAGCAGGCTGGCCGCATTTCCGCGCTGTATGACTATACTTATTCGCTGCGCGAAATAAAAGCCAGCCCGCCGGTCACGTGAAGCGGCAAACAGACGCGCGGCAAACTCCTTAAAGAAGAGACTATTTAGTTGAATTTTTGGAAACATGATTAACTTGCAGAAAGGTAAATACCGGTGGCGATAAAAAAATGTTAAGGTAACAAGCCAAGGCAGGGCGAGTAGGTAACAAGCAAGCTAATAAAAACTCTTGAACCGAGAACTTGTAGGCCAATATGCCGGCCGGTAGGCACCATCAACTCGTCTACCGCAGTACCCATCTCAGCTTGTATATTTAGCTGCCATAACAAGTTAGTTAACCAAGCACAATGGAACAACGCTTCCAGGTGTAAGTAGGGCTGCCAATAAGGCCAAAATATTTTTAGTCTCCAGATGTCCCTTGATTGGACTGACATGTCATTATCTGTCACTTCATTTCTGTCAGTGTGCTATGCGACATTTTTGACCAAAATATAAGCACCTAATTTTAAAATACATTTATACAAAATGATAAGGTACCTAACTTTCAATATAACTTTTTGTAAATTATGGGTGGTCACTCGGGATATGGCTAGTCAGCTGGCCAGTCTCAGTTCTCCGGCTTAAAAGAATAAAAATACTCAGAGAAGTCCTCTAATTTATAGAAATGTTAATCAATTTACAATGAAAATTACTTTCTAAAGCACAAACAATGTTTCATAATAAAAGTGTTTTGTAATGTAATTGCAAGATCAAACAGCTTATTGACAGCCCTAACCTTGATTGTTTAATAGGTTCAAAATTTCGTGTAACGGAAGCAAGAGCGAGTATTTCGCTACATAATATACTCGTTGGCAACCCTAACGTAAGTAGCGCCGTTATGTACTGAAGTGTACGCTTGAGAGTATAGATAAGGCCTGCATTTTGCTATAATTTGTGGCACACTCACAAGCTACATTGGCCTGTAATGTATTTACAGTTTCAGGTAACCATCTTCTTTATGGGGTCACCGCCTCACCAGAATATTTGTGAAATATACATTTTAGTACATTCACTCCCACATAGTACATGTATATTGGTGTCATGTATAGTAGTATGTAGTGTATATATAGTAGTAGTGGTAGTAGCTCTACCATGGGTTGATACGAAAAATAAAACAACCACATATCATATCACATACGTAGAGCACAATGTAAAAGTAATAACGATGGTATTATGTCACCGAAACTCTCACGTTAAAGGGCCATTGCCACTAGATATGAAAACATTATAAAGATGAACGCAACCACGTTCTGGGCAGTGTTACCAACTAAAATATTGTAAAATGTAGAGTTCATAATAACTCAAGGATGTTAGAAGGAAACATTTATTACACTCACACGTATAGATTTTCATAGTTTCTTACAAAAATTATCTACGAACTATTGAACTTATTAAGTGAGAAATTGAGACGTGTGTCGAAAACCAACTATATCTCTAAGAAGAAGTTTTTTCGGCAAAAGAAAGACTTTACAAACTGTCCAGTAAATACCTAAGAACATCTCATAGCATAACCTACCTATTTTAAAATATTATACCTACGGACGTTTTTAGAAGGCTGGCAACACTATTCCTGGCATAATACACTCGTACTCGTAATTATCTTGGATTCGCGCCAGGGTTATTCCAACTAGGAGACGCTGGTAACAGGCTAGAAGTTAATACACTAGTTTAATAAACATTGCGGTTTGTTAAGCATTTGTGAGGAATCGGGGGTTGAAGATATGAAAAGTTAATTTAAGAAAGTATGAAATAAGTTTTTATACCAAATCAAACACTATTGATTTACAGTTCGCTGACGGTGAGGGAAATCATCCTGAGGAAACCTACCTATCCCTCGGGATAAGGTAATAGTCAGTTCCTGTATACACGGCGACAAGGTTCACAACCTGTCACGTTGGGTTCTGACTATCTGGTGAAACGTGGGCTTTGAGTTGGTTAATACCTCCACAATGTGGTGGTGTATGGCCACTCAAGCCTCTGACTACCCCCGAATGGGGATAAAAGTCGTGACTTTACATATTTTTTTTCAAACACTATTGGTTTTTTGTATTCACATTTAGTTAATTTCTAAAAATTTAGTTTAAGTTATCGATTAAGAAAGGACACTTCTTGATCTGCGAAGTCAGGTTATACAGCCACAACCCACTAAAATGTATTGAAAAGATAAAACTACATAGGTGAGCTTACAAATCTCTTCTCCAGCCCGTCTCCATAAAATGCCGGTTCTGTCCGCGTGCAATGAATAGTTATCGGGGAGTATGTGTGGAGCGCCACCGCGCGGTAGCTATGTGAGATTGTGAGCGGGCGGCATTTCACTCTTGCCTGCGATTTAGCGATCCGATATCGGAAACTATTCTAGTATACAAAACAAAAAAATTATCACTGTTTTGAATTGTATAATCACGGGGGTTACGGCCGAATACTCGTACGCAACTTAAATTTGAGAGCTGCTTAACTTTAACACGCCATACAAAAAATGCCAGTTACCGACGTCTCAAACTGCTAAGTGGGACTTAAATATTTAAGTAGCCTTTGAGTATTCGGCCGTTAGTCCCGTAAATAGGTCACTTCATGTGAGTGTTTATGCTACGTAAAGCATCTGCGCCTAGTATTAGCTGAAACTGTAAATTTTATTTTATTTATGTATTCTTTGGTACCCTTTGTAGCTATATTTCTTAAATGTCCAAAGATTAATTGATTGTTTAATTGTAACTTGATCAATTTGATTAGCTGTATAATAATTTCATTGGCCTCAAGATTTCAGCAGAGCATACTTCGTTCCTACAACAGTCGAGTTTACCACAGTCAGCTAAAATTGGCATTGTTTTGTGCCACCACTCATCCTAAAACGCGAGCAAATACAGTCACGCAGATAGTTCTAAAAGTATGCGACGCGTCGTGCTGCCGCACCGGGTATTCGGTCGACATGCGACATTCCGACCGCGAGTCCCGAACTCAGGATTTGTCCTGAATTGTGCATTGGAACACGGCATTTTTGTTGGGGAACTTTGTGCATATTTAAATTATTGTGACTGATTTTACTAACGGGTTATTTATATGATCATGATATCTTAAAGAAAAGATCCAGTAGAAGCTCAGTCTCAATACAAAAATAAAATTTATCTCAGATTTAGCAGTACCACAGAAGTTAAGTTCAAGTCATCGTTAAATTTGGTAATTTGGTAAAAACTCTAATAATGACTTCTCGGTCTGAACGTCTATAAAGTTCTCAAAAAACCTTGCTAGCCACCGATTTACATTCATTTTGCTCTATAATATGAGCAGTGGTAAAAGCAGTGGTAGCCGATTGGTTAAGCACGCGTCTTGTTAAACCCTGGCTCACACCTCTGGATTTTTCGAAATCTATGTGTGAATAATAACTTTAATATGATTATCACTTGCTTGCGGTGAAGGAAAACATCGTGAGGAAACCTGCATGTCTCCTGCAAGACATGTGAAATCCACCAACCCGCACTGGGCCAGCGTGGTGGATTATGGCCTGAATCCCCCTCGCATTGAGAGGAGGCCCGTGCCCAGCAGTGGGACGTTAAACGGGCTAAATTATTATTATTATTATAATATGAGATAGTTTTGGATGTTTTCGGAACGCGTCCTTCACGAATGTCTACCATTAAGTAACCACATTTCTAATTTATAAGAACTCTGATATTCATCATGCCCTTACCCAGCCTCGAGTCGGATCTCCGGAGCTGTACCTAACTACTAACATCAAACAGTGCATTAACTAAATACTCCCGCAACACTAATTTCCACGATGAGCTTATGTTTACCGAGCGGAGCGGGGAGTAAGTATCTACTTATATATCGGTACCTTTTCTGTGGTCAGGTATCTCCCAAAGTAGGTACCTAAATAGTAGAATATTTTTAAAATACTACGTTGTTACTGCGTTGCAAGTAAATGGTGGAAATCAAGGAAAATTCATGAGAGAATTTAAGCTATCCTATTAACGTTTAATATTTCTTTACCTGTCCTATGATAAAATTAAAATATGCGAATGTTTTCGCGAATGTTATTTAAAATAATACATTTTTGCTTGTGTTGAAGGTCCATGCAGCATCTTAGGCGCTCCGTTCCCGAAGGAATAACCTTTCCTCATTCTGAATTATCTGTATCGCTTCACGCTGATACCCGGCTCGCACGAAATACTATATAATACTTTATATTTATTTACTTTTTCTTTCTTGTTTATACATAATAAGACACACATAATTACACACCACCTATTAAATATCTAGTCTGTGTTTCGATTTTATATTCAGGAAATTATTATTTCTTGTTATATATTTATGCCAAAAAAATAAACATCAGATTTTAAAATTAACACGAGATTTTTCATTACTCCTCGCCCCCAGGGAGACACCAAAGACCTCCTCTATAAAGTTTATCTACGCTACAAAGATAAGGTTTAAATACCATGGTTTACTCTACGGGACGTGACTTATCAGTAGATGAGGTACATTAGCTTAATATTCAAAGAATTTATATATGCAAATTATTATAATATATATATATATATATATATATATATATATATATATATATATATATATATATATATATATAACGTCACGACTTTTATCCCCATTCGGGGGTAGTCAGAGGCTTGAGTGGCCATACACCACCACATTGTGGAGGTATTAACCAACTCAAAGCCCACGTTTCACCAGATAGTCAGAACCCAACGTGACAGGTGGTGAACCTTGTCGCCGTGTATACAGGAACTGACTATTACCTAATCCCGAGGGATAGGTAGGTTTCCTCACGATGTTTTCCCGCACCGTCAGCGTACTGTAAATTATGCACATAGATGAAAATTCATCCATTGGTGCATGCCCCACCGGGGATCGAACCTGGGACCTTGTGATTGCTAGCCCAACCTGTTCACCCCTAGGCCACAGTCGCTTATATAATAATATATAATTATATAATTATTATAATACAGAATTAAATAACAACCCTACAATTAATTACTACTGTAAACAAATGCGAATTATAAAAAAATACAGAAGTTCTTTGTAAGCTTCGTATACTTCTGCGTGAGCTTATTATGAAATTAATTATTTTAACACTGACGTCTACGCCGTAGATCGTAGCAGCTACGTCGTAGTTAACCGCCACTACGCCGTAGCTGGTAGCGCTGCCTTCATTTCGTAGTCTGTTTGGTGAAAGAATTTACTGAAGAAGCAATGCAAGTAGTTTTGCTGTACTCAAACGATAAAAGCCATGAGTATATTATGCTCTATTAAGTAATGGGGCTATTGGTTTTCTAGGAAAAAATCCTAGTCACTTGATTAGGCAAGCTTTCGACCAACATAATCTATCACTGCTCAGAAACCACACACTCTAAAGCCTCGGCCAGAAGCACGTAAAATAGCGTCCGGGATCCAGTTAATCCATTTACCGGACGCCGCTCGACATCTCATTATGCAATCATTACGCGATTCCGCCGCGATTTTACGCCTAATCCCGCAATTTAGTTGCTCACCGCTCGCCAACAGATTTATGGAGTCAGTTGCCTTCTTGCGTCTGTTTTGTTTCGATCATGCCAACTGCGTATTGTCTGTTATGAAATAGAGCGATTTTTCGGTTGTTTCTCAAATTCTGACAAATTAACTATTAATAAAGTAGATGTGACATTGTAGCTACTGAAGTACGATAATATGGGTACATTAATGTTTTAATTAATCGTTGCTTGACTTGTTTTCCACGAGGGTACATCTGAACGTCCACCAACTTAGACCAGCTTGGTGGAACTGGGTTCCCTTGCGGCGACTGCCCCCCACCCCGATAATATAGGTATCCAAAGGCTGCTCGTTAATAATATCTTTAGTCAGTCAAATCAGAGTGGACAAGAAGTGAATGACTCAATTAGAAAAAGGCGAAGAAAATAAGACCGTGATATAAATATATATTTTAAGCAGGTATGTGTATTACAACCACAAGTATATCCTGAGGCTAAATCCGAGAAATCCAATTCTGAATGGTCCACCGGTATCGTACCAGTGTAGGCATGTAAATCAATCGCCTCGGCCATCAATTAGAGTAGGCTCTAGCCAACGTGGCGAGGATCTCGAGAATCCTCCGGATCACTGGATATGTACCAAATATACATACCCTGATTTTATTAGCATAAGGTGCAGAATGAATAACAGATTACTTGTGTGTGGATTGTTCGTTTCTATTGCACCATCGAATGAGTTCTTATACAGTAGGTACTTATGCATACCTCTATAGGGAATAAAGACGTCATGGTTACCCACTTCTGGGCACGAGCCTCCTCTCAATGGAAAAGGGGCAAGACTTCGCCCTCCACTCTATAAAAATGTTCATCACTAGCCTCAGATTAATGAACATTTTTATAGACCCCTTATATAAAACACGGTTTTAGTTAACGGCCCAACCTAATAGAATATAAAAATGATAATAATTAAAATAATGCATAGTATAAATCTTCAATATTGAAATTGTCCCTTGGGCTTGCTTCCCGTTTCGTTACGCAAATTCTTCATAAATCAAAACGGGGGGAGTCGCCGGGCGGTGCGTTCCAAAAACTTTTTCTATTACGGAGCCTATTTAACCAGAGTTTTTAAACGCGGATAAAATGTATAAGATTGTTTTTGTTGTGAAAATCATACATTTGTTTGCTGGTGAAAACTAATACTGTCCAATTTCATTGAAAATATAATTAATGTAATAATGTAATGTAACGTCACGACTTTTATCCCCGTTCGGGGGTAGTCAGAGGCTTGAGTGGCCATACACCACCACATTGTGGAGGTATTAACCAACTCAAAGCCCACGTTTCACTAGATAGTCAGAAATATAATTAAGATTAAGAATTTATGACTAACGAAAATTCCCCCTCCTCCTTCCCACTCCCATTCAGGTCGGCAAAGTGCGAGCAATGACTTTGGTATTGCAAGCATCTATAGGCTACGGTAAGTGCTTAACATCAGGCGGGCAGTACGCTAGTTTGCCACCTCAGTCCTATAGAAAAAATACGTGTATTTTCAGGCTTTAACAGTAGCAATAAAATAAATAAATATAAATATAACGTCACGACTTTTATCCCCATTCGGGGGCAGTCAGAGGCTTGAGTGGCCATACACCACCACATTGTGGAGGTATTAACCAACTCAAAGCCCACGTTTCACCAGATAGTCAGAACCCAACGTGACAGGTGGTGAACCTTGTCGCCGTGTATACAGGAACTGACTATTACCTAATCCCGAGGGATAGGTAATAGTCAGTCAGTAGTAATAGTCAGTTTCCTCACGATGTTTTCCCTCACCGTCAGCGTACTGTAAATTATGCACATAGATGAAAATTCATCCATGTTCATGTTCACAGTAGCAATAAATAATAGATTTTTGTGTATTTGTATGTCTACAAAGCAATTATTGTTTCATGGTCTGATTTTCTCATCAAACAATAACCTTTTTATAGGTAAAGATATCCGTTGCCAAAAACCATCTCCATCTTAAGCTTCTTTTAATAAAAAATCTTAAGAAAAGTAAAATCATCGTGCGCTTTATTGTTTGTTTCTAGGCCAAGTTAATTAATTATTTTCTTTTATGTTAACGCGAAACAATGAGAATTGTTAATGAACGTTGGCTATTCCGTTTCTTTTTTTATCTTTTCTTGTATTACGTATTCATTTAGAAATATCGGCTATGGTTCGACTGATGGCGGTAAAAGGTTTTACCCATAGAATATATTATCTTTTGTTTTACCCCATAGACAGAAATTTTAATCAATACACTCTCGTTCAGGCAATTGCTTTCTAAAGCCATTGTACCTAATTGTATTTTTTTCTAACCCAAGTCGTCCCACTGCTGGGCAAAGGTCTCCATACAACTCTCCACTCTCTATTATACCACTGACTTTTCATATTTTATTTCGTTTTAAATAAATGTTTTAAGAAAGAGCTTTGCGATGAAATGCAAGAAAACCTTGATTATTTTAAAGGGTCTGAGATTCTATTAATGCAATAAAATACCTTCTAATAGCTTTAATTTTTCATCGCTTAAATCACCGGTGATCAAAAGTGCAACATCGAAATGGTCTATAATTAATATCATTTCCCGCCGGTACTGAGGCACGCACCGAATGCGTTCGCGTTTTTGGCACTCGGAAACTGAAATATCTGATGAATTGCTAATGATATGGCGGGATTATTCTTGTGAAATCTTGTAAATATCTTCCTGAAACTTGCGTACTTCGGATGTAGTGATAACCTTTGATGGTCGGTCGTTACCTTTTTAATATTGTTGCTTTTATTCTGACTTTTAAAATGGATCGCTCTTGTGGTTTTATGAAAAGCGTCATCTGACTTTTTATTTGTGATAATATTAATAAAAGGAAGAATGAGATCTTAGAGTTGTCTTGAAATAATCTCGAACAATGCAGTCATGAATTCTAAGCAGCTATAATTAAATATAGATTTAGATTGTCGCGTTTTTAAAGGTCCGTGTAAAAAAAATTGAATATATTATATTGATTTTGTCCATGAAAATTTTGAAATGAATATGACATAATAATATTGATTTAATAGATTTTGTACCTAATGATAATGTAATTGACTTTCCATTGGACCTATTATTTTTAATTGTTAAATGTTTGCATGTCATTATTTACCTGACAAAGCATGCTGCACACACTATGTTAAACAACTTTAATTTACCATGTTTTATGCAAATAAATATTTTGATTTGATTTGAAAAAATCGCTCCATTCCACTCCAATCCATTAGTCACATTAATTCTTGTTTTCTTATGCTTCTTTTTTCAGTCGATAAACTTCTTTAATCTTTAATTGACACAGAGCACAACCCAACGGTTTTTGGTATGAAATATGTATTAATATTATGGATGTCCCCAAATAGATAGTTCCTTTGCATTGTACAAATGAGTACCATGTCAAGCGATCTGATCATTACAACAGGATCCAACAACTCAAGATGTGATGTTTCATTTTCCTAACAAAACCAATTTCGTTGTTACCCTTAACCCAATTTTGCATATTACCCGCTGCGAAATTTGAATAAAGGTAACGTTCGGCGTAACGTTGGAAAAATATCGGTTTTATGTTAATTTTGTAGGCGAGTTCTGGGACGTTCATTGGCGTAGAGTTAATATCTCGGTTAATCCGAGTAATAACAGATAATCTCTTATGTAATGGAACTGGAGAGCGACGGCTGTTCTAAGCCGCTTGTAATTGTGCCTCAATATGCATGTAGTTTGAAATTCATCTCGCTAGTTCGGGCTGGAGTGATTAGCGGGGATAGAGCATGTAGCCCTGTTGTTAGCTGTGACATTGCATTAATATAATTCCTATAATATAATAGTTACGTATTTCTCTCAACGTAGATTTAAGTCATCGAAAAACTCTTCCATGTCTACTTTTGTATGTGAATTTCTAAGACAGCATTAATCCCTGTAACTTGGAAATTTCACTAGGTATTGATGATGTTACTCTGTATTTACCATCAAACTATTTTACTAAGATTTACATTCCGATATATTCTTAAAAATCTGGTAAATTGTAATCTTATAACTCCTCGTATTCTTACTTTGGAACAAATTCGTGCGGGTTCCAAGACAATTAAGTATTACCCCTGGCCTCGTAGAGGGTCCCGGCTTGGCTTGCAGAAGTACAAGTGGTGGCCCCTAGTAACCTAGCACTATTATAATTTTAGGTCTGCAAAATGTACGCAATGTACGTTAAAACTTTCCTAGCTCAATCATGTAACTTCAAGTGGTACTTTCGCCATGAGCGGGTAAGTGAGTTAGTGAGTGCAGCCGTTTGCACAGTCGCCAGAGTTCAGTCTGAGAGGTTCAACTCTTTAATCAGGTTTGCCACTTGCGCATTATAGCTGCGTCTATATCAGGCGCATGCCGCGTGAGGCTGCGCGCTCACATGATTAGGCAGCCTCAGTCACATGAGCCAAAAGGTGAGCCAACCTACACTTTAGTTAGACAGAGAAGGTACAGCCGATCAGTTACATAGTCATTCTGTCTCATGACTAAGCTAAACTAGGTAAGGCAAATAATAGCGCTCGGGTGAGGCGGCGCAAGCATTTGGCTCGGGCGTGGCCTATCACAAAGTTGCCTCGCGCGCCCTTCGGACGCGGCTATTTGGATGCATTTTCCAAAGTTTAAATAGTTTAGTTCCTATTACATAATTGGATGCGTACAAGCACTAAGCTGCCGCGTCCTAGCCATCAGTTATGATTTTATTTTCGCAGATAGTTGCCAAGGTGAATAACATAGAGGCACACTTTTATTAAAACATACGGCTCTATCTTTGCATCCATTCGTAACCTACAACTAGAATATTTTTTCTTACAAATAAAATCAGAAAGCTTTGTTATAAATGGCGTTTTGTGAGGCTTCCAACCCTCGGTACTCCTTATTTAGGCCCCAAGTTATTGCCCCGAGTCCTAGAGCACGGCTGATGTATTTTACGAATTTATTTCAGATCTCATTCAGACGTTAGATCGATTGCTGGAAGTAGAGCGTTCGATCATCCTTTCACTTCTTTTTATATTGAAATTAGAGTGATAGGAAAAACCTGGGTATGTAAGTTGTTTTTTCTTATATACCTAGAATTGTATACCAGTAATGACATCACTAGGTATATTGGTTATTGTACATTCACTTATAGTTAATAGTCGCTGGCATGTCTATGGTAACATTTCCAACATAAACTCAACTCTCTTAGTTACGGATGTCAATTATAAAGAGCTCTGTAACTGTCAATATAGTCAAATTACTTCCTCCAAACTTATCAGTAGTACCATTTTCAGGGGTATTACTTATAACAAAAGAAAAAGATCACAATGCCGCAATAACTTTTATGAAAACGTCAATAAAGGAAGCCGTAGGCTCGCGGACATTAAAACTTTCCATTCGGCAAAAACTTGGAATTAAAACAAAAAGGCAACCGTCCTGCTAAACACTGTTATGGAAAAATGAGAGGCGCTCGCGACGTCTGACTTTCAACTGCCAAGATTTTGATTTCGAAAGCTAAAGGGAGTCGTTTGCGAATCAATTCCCGACTTTAGCACTCGGATAATAGAATTGGGTTTGCGCTGTTTGTCGTTAAGTAGCGTTATTTTCAATGTAGCGCATTTTCTTGCAATCTGAGATCTGAACGGCGGGGATATCCGCTGGTGGGGAGGGGGAATGTTGGGTTTATGGCCGAGGTTAAAAGCCGGGGTGAGGCTTGATGTCGTTGCTTTTGGGATCCGCGCATTGGGTGTGAAATCGCGGCTGAATTTGTATGATTACGGACAGATAGTGTCATTTTCAGTGCAGTGGTAACTCAATAATAAATACTTATCAGAAGAAAATAATTAAACGAGCATGTAGGGTAGTAAGAGGACTACCTACTCTATTAAGCAATCATGTTTGTCCTGCGCCTGTTTGAGCCTCAAGGTTGTGAATAAATCCCTCTAACTGTAATTAAACCAGGCATTCTACAATGCGTAACTTACATAAATTTTGTTGTTGAGGAACTCATAGCCAGTTGTAATCACTGATCGGTAATCGATCGGAGATTAAGCAACGCATGGTATGGTATGGCACGGTATGATCATCATGGCATTTACGGAGTTGCCGACCGAGGAAGAGATAGCAATAAAAGCATAAACGACATTTAGCCTATAAAAATACCTACGGAATTCTTGAGTCACGGTGATTCGCTGCCGATGTTGTTTTTCACCGGTGAAATGCTCCCGTAGGCTCATTTTATTGGTCGAGACTTGCTGATGTTAGCCGTGGTGATTCCGCGATGCCATTCCCTTTACAATGTAAAATGGAAAGTAAAATGTAGAAAAAGAAGCTAATAATATCTTATTTCATAAGGAGCTTTTTTATAGTAAGAGTTTTTGCATTATTTTTATTTCAATTAAGATATAGCTGTGAGTTTATGCGATCTTAAAAAGTCATAGGTAAGTGCATAGCATTCTTAAGATTATAATATATTAGGGGGAAGTCTACGTCTATATTTCTTCGTGAGTTCTTATCGTATTAATAAATTACTAGTTTGAGAGCTGTCTTAAGCATGCTTTTGACATAAAAATTACTTTTAAAAGATATAGCTTTGACTTGAGATCGATTAGGACTGGCGGATTAAGTTACAACGAATTAGTTGTAACCAGTTACAATTTTAATGGCACTCAAATGTACCTGTCTCTTAATCTGTACTATTCTATATAATAATATATAAAAATATATATATTATTATACAGAATATCTCCTCCTGTTAATAATAAATACTCCACTTCTTGTGTTAGACTATAATTTAATGTACTACATTAAATTACTATGTACATACAATGTAGGTAACATTTCCTATACAGATATCACAGTAATCTGATGGATTAATCATTGATTTTATTATATAAATCAATTCACAACATAATAGTTCTGTAGCAAACAATATAGTAGTGTCATTTTTATATTGAAGAAAAATGTGACAAAGAACACAAATTCTAATTTCAAATTATTAAGAATAATAAACATAGTGTTTATGCAAACAGGTTCTACTAACAAAAACCCCAAGTAGAAACGAATATCAAAATTCCATGACCGCAAACAATAGCCAAAAACACCACCCTCGGTCCGCCATTCCAACTGAACTGCATCACGGTACTAAAAAAATTGAAACTTTTTGATTTGCCCGCTTCGCAACAAACGACGGATACGTGTACCGGCCGCGGGCGGAATACTAATGAATTGGTTACCGTCGGCTTACTGAAAAAATATATGAAAACGGCCAAGTGTGAGCAGTAGCCAAGCATCAAGGTTGTGTTGTTGTACTACACCAAGCCAACTAGGAGCCTGTCAAATGTGACGTCACCTGCACTAAGAGGCGGTGGCGGTATGCGGGCGGGGAAGCCGCATTCCATCCGAGCTCCTAGTTGGCTTGGTGGTAGACCCAACTGAGCTACGAGCTGGCTCGACCGGGGTAGTACCACCCTCTCACATAAGATCGGTGTAAAGTAGCTATTACAGCTGCGTTTCGTTCGATGAGTGGGAGAGCTGGAAGCCCAACGATCACCCAAATTTTGGCGAGCCCAAAGAGACCAACTGGAACTCGAACTTTATTACCATTTCATATCGCTTTCCGTTAGCCAAACCTACATTTTTCTCCAGCATAGTAGTAGAATGACCAGCATAGTAGTAGAATGAATTTAGCAACCATTGGAACTCTGTCATACCTACCTATTACTATAGGTAAAACAGATAAAAGTCGTATCTCTAAAAAGCTTTTACGATCCGATCTCGTTGCGGATTCCTAAAAAAAGAAGAGAAAAAACGAAATCCAAACACACTTTTTGATACTAACACGTCGGTCTGTATGCATATTCATTATTGTTGGATTTTCTATCGTGCAGCGAAATGTAGGTAAATTGAATATTACGAATGTGACATTTGTAAGCTGTATAAAGCTTGGTTTTAGAGTATTATAATAGTTATTCAGGGTTCCAATTTATTTTTTACTGTTACTTTTTTAAAATCACAGACAAAATTCAGAGGCATACTTGTGCTATTTGAGAGAGTCTACGCGTAGTAGTGAAATAATTAATGAGCTTCCTAATTAGGTACCTCTGTTAGACTCCAAGTTACCTTACATTTAAAAGAGAAACTACTGAAGTAAGTAATTTATTTAGAACTTTTAATGAGAAAATATTTTTTCTAATAAATTTTTTTCCTTTGTTTTAATTATTGTTCTTATTCTGTGATTACTCATTATTACTATTTAATTAACATGATTATGTTACTGTTATTACTTATATTTACATTTTAAAATGTGAAACGAAAGAAAGAACTTAACAAATCATCGTTTTTGTTTCAAACCGGAAGGAGGCAAATAAATTTAAAATGGAAATCGAGCCGGCAAAGATAAACAAAAGAAAATAAGATTCATAAAAGTTCTCCGATTTCAGGAGGAAAAAAAGTAAAATGCTAGGGCAGGTTCACACATGCAGGATTTATTTAGAGCCTGTAGCGATATTCATTGAAGTTTATTTATAAGTAAGGTAGTTTTGGAAACATCGTGAAAATAGTAATAACATTTTTGTTCACAAAAGAAAATCTGATAAATATTGGAATAGTTACCGTAAGGACTACTCATTAGTTGTCCACAAGATAACCAGTTTGCATTTAAATGTGACCTTGCATAACAATGTTTTGATCTTGGTTTATGACATCACTCACTTTGCACTTTTCACACCGTCCGTCTAAACACAACCTTAAAATAGAAAAAAGAGGATAAAAGAAAATATACGCTCAGAACTGAAGTAAGTACTTTTTAATTAGATTCCCTTTCCAGTTTTTTTCCTATTTTTTATTTTTGTTTATTCGTCTTCTCACCTCTTAAATTACTTCCTTTTAACAGCTCTATAATGAGAAAAGTTTCAAGTGCCATGGCACGGAGATAAGATTCTTAAATGGTGATGTAATAGTTTACGTTGATAATGGAAGTGCTAAGTGGCTCCCCAGTTTACTGTAATTAGCTCCCTTTTATATCGTTTGAAAAAGGAGAAATACATGTAGTTTTATTGAATCTATTCAAAGATTGTAGAATTGTTGTAGTTTCTTTACCGAACATTTTGGGGGCTTTTGCCAACTCTGACCATCTGTATCATCTGTTCGGACGTGATTTTGGAACGAATTTACGACGAAAATGTGGTAAAAATTCTGAATTCAAAGCCCGAACGAAACGGATTATTGCTTTCGTACCGAGTTTGTAATGGCCTCTTGGTCATAGAAGGAAGACAAGAGAATACGAAAGAAGTAGATGTTGTAATATAATTAAGTACCTACTTATTGCTAAGGTTTTATTGAAACAAATTACTTATAAACAAAATCATTCATGCCTGAAATTTTTATGTGTACATTAGATTAAAAGGTACCCAGTAGGCAGCAATCTAATTATATTACACAAATTAAATATTACATTATGATTTTTCCTTTCCAATTCCAAATTATCATTTGACCCTGACTACAAAGAACTTTTTAAATGAACCGTGTAATCTGAAAGATAATAATTACATAACGCGATTCATTTGGAAAGAGCCACGTTATAATTTTTCTGTATTTGTTCTGGTACAAGAGAAACGCTTACTGCGAAGTTTATTTATTAAGTAGAGCTATCTAAATATACCGGTATGGATAACGTGAAGAATGTTATACCTATAAGAGGCAGTGTCAAAGCAGCGCCTATAACAGATAAAGTAAGAAGCAGGAGGTTGGAATGGTTTGGGCATGTGCTGAGAAGAGATGAAAAGCATGTGACTAAACGAGTGCTGAATATGAATGTGAAATACAAGGCGAGAGGAAGACCCAAGAATAGATGGATGGATTGTATAAAGAGTGATATGAATGAGGTTGGAGAGGATGTAAGTATGACAGCAAAGCACGATGAATGGAAAAATAAGACATACTACGCCAACCCCAGATAATTTAATAATAATAATATTAAGTTTATAACTTATACCATGCACTAACGACCCTCTTTCAAACTGAATATTTATATAATGTTCTTGCAAAGAGCGTGAAATCGCAAAGAAAACAGAAGTTAACCTCGCTTTGATGTCTTTTTATTTAATACTAATATATTATATAGGTTGTTGACGCTGGCCTCGCTTGCCTTTTCAAATTCAGCGGATTCTGTTTTTGTTATTTATATATATATTATCACGACTATAATTCTTGGATTTAGACAGACATTTAAAATATTTGAGCAGATTTTAAACATATTTTATTCTTTTTCTATTGCCTATAGTACGACTTACATTTCTTCAAGTCTACATAAACTGGCTATCGGCCGAATACTCAAATTTGAGAGCTGCTTAACTTTGACGCGCCATACAAAATACTACAGATAACGACGTAAACTGCTAAGTGGGACTTGGCCTTTGAATATTCGGCTATTGCTTTTACCTACATGGTTATTTATTTACCTTAGGGCCTGTTTTAGAATCGTAAGATAACTCTTATCCCCCAAATAAATATTGGGTTTTGACCACAGAGTAAAGACTAAAGAAAGAGGTGCCCTTATTAGATATATGTATGAAAAAAAAAAACGTGGTCATTGTTTTTTCATTTTCATTGTTCTATCTACCGGTAAATAGTTGAACTACTCGCTTCGTTTTATGTCGATGTTAGTACTAGGCCGACCACTCGGCCGAGTTGCTTAGGGCCAGTCCCCTTAGTAATTGGTCCATGGTTTTGACCGTTCTTCCATAGAATATATGTCAAAACGTCATAATCATTTGATGGCCAAACTCAAACATTACAGTATAGGTTTTCAGATTAAACTTTAAGAAAGTAAACAGAATAAAATTAACATTTCTGTTTAAGTTAGTGGATTAAGATGTATACGCTTTCTAGCGCTACATAATTTAAATTATAATATTATATTTCTTGGATTTTATTCCTGTTAAATAAAACGTCATGTTTTTTCGGTTCAAAAACAAATGGTACTGTTCTTTATTCAAAAGACCCTACCTACCTTTTTAATATGTGATCAGTATTTGCGTACAAGGCTTTCGGGCCTTAACATACTCCCCGCCTTGGAAGCAGATGCCGCTTTCAACCATGTAGTCAGTCGCCACGCAATGGGAGCGGACAGATTTTGGAGAATGCTCGGCGTACGACGCTGGTCGCTGTCTTGATGCTGGCCACCCTGGAGACACCATCTCTGCCCGGAATGACTTCAACAATGCGTCCCAAACTCCATTTTAGGGGAGGCTGGTTGTCATCTTTAATTAAGACGAGAGTGTTCTTCTGCAAGTCGCCCTGGTTCTTCTGCCATTTGACTCTTGCTTGCATCTCGGAAATGTATTCCTTGGACCAGCGAGTCCAAAAGTGCTGGCGTATCTGCTCGACTCGTTGGTAGCGGTCCAATCTGGCCGATGGCACGGTGCTCAGGTCGGGGCAGACCGGCGCAGTCAGAGGACGGCCAACCAAGAAATGACCTGGGCTAAGTGGGAGCAAATCCTGCGGATCTGAGGAAAGTGGCGTCAGGGGTCGGGAGTTCAGTATGGCTTCGACTTCCGACAAAACCGTACCGAACTCCTCAAACGTAAGATGTGCGTCACCTACTACACGTCGCAAGTGATGCTTGCAACTTTTTACCCCGGCCTCCCACAGACCCCCAAAATGACTTGCATAAGGAGGGTTCATTTTAAACTTTATTCCCTGAGAAACTGCGTATTCTTTAATGTCATCGGAACAATTGGAAAGAAACTGCTTAAATTCATTCATCAAACCCACGAAATTCGTTCCATTGTCCGACCACATTTCAACTGGCTTTCCTCGGCGTGAAATAAATCGTTTAAGTGCGAGTAAATAAGCATTCGATGATAGATCGCTGACGAGCTCTAAATGAACAGCACGCGTTGCAAAGCATATAAATAAACAAATATATGCCTTAACAGTCTTTGCACCCCGACCTTTGCGGTTCAGGATGAGCACTGGTCCCGCGTAATCTACACCGCAATACATGAACGGGAACCCTGCAGTTAATCGCTCTTGGGGTAGATTTCCCATAATAGGTGCAAGTGTTTTACCTCGCATTCGTGCGCACGTAACACAGGCATGGCAAGTTTTTCTCGCTAAATTTCTCCCACTGATGGGCCACCACGCCTCTCGTATCGAATATAACAGCAGCTGCGGCGCTGCGTGCATCAGCTCCTTATGCTGATATCGAAACAAGAGAACTGCGAAACGATGGTTACAAGCGATTAATATGGGGTGCTTCTTATCAAAATTAAATTCGGGCGAATACTCAATTCGACCTCCAACTCGAATAATATTATTTTTATCAAAGAATAAATTTAATTTTGATAAGTGCGCCGGTGCGATTTTTATACACCCGTTTTTAATAAATGAATCATATACATTAGTAAACGCTTCTTGTTGTGATAATCTAGCCAACGTTAATACAGATGCCTTCAGTACCTCCGCACTCAACGTACCTACTCGCTTATCACTAGGGTTGCGCGCGTTATGTATAAAGCGGAGTATATACGCGGTGGTTCGCTGCATGCGGTTGAACTGCGAGAATCTGTAAAATGGAAAAACTGAATTAATATCGGTGTCTTGTCGCATGCTGACAGTGTTCATGACGTTAGATTTTAGTTCAGGTAAGTCTATAGGTGGTTCATTGCTGAAAGACGAACATTCACATTCACGGTTTTGTAGAAATTGAGGTCCTATCCACCATAGACAAGACGTACTAAGCGTATCTATATTACATCCTCGTGATACTAAGTCCGCTGGATTTTCCTTTCCACTTACATGGCACCATTTGTGTCCAGTTGTTATATCTAAGATTTCCGAAGTGCGATTCTGAACGTACGTTTTAAGTTGAGTAGGTGAGGTGTGTAACCATCCTAATACGATTGTAGAATCTGTCCAAAAAACAACTTTATCAAATTTACCACGCAGTGAATTAACTATTTTTAAATACAGTCGTGCACCTACTAATGCCCCGCACAGCTCTAGTCTTGGTATTGTCATGACCGGTTTTATTGATGCTACCTTCCCTTTCGAACAAAGGAGACGGACGTTTGCACCTGATGACCTATCTATAGTGCGTATATAGGCACAAGCACCGTACGCTGCCTGCGATGCATCGGTAAATATATGTAGTTCCGTCGACTCATTGCTCTCAGAATTGTTATTCATAATATAACGCGGCACTCTGATCTTATTAAGCAGCTTTAGGTTGCTTACGAACCGAGTCCAGATTTTGGCAATTTCTTCTGGTACACGTTCGTCCCAGCCGAGCTGTGTTAACCAACATTTTTGTATAAGTATTTTTGCGATTGTAATTACGGGACTTAATATTCCGAGTGGGTCATAGAGTTGAGAAGTACTAGACAGGATTGTGCGCTTTGTTATTATTTTCTTGTCTTCTTCGAATCTTGTGTAAAAGTACAGTTCATCCTGTTTAGGGTACATTAACAAAATTGAAACTAAATCGCCTTGTATCGGCGGTCCAACCATCTGCAGGTCATTTAGCGATACACCCGTACTAGAGGCGGCGCTGGCATCGAATACAACGCGGAGTTTGGTTGTTATGGCATGCTCCCGAAACACCCCATGATGCGGCATGAAATAATGAGTTGTTCCATAAGAATCTACACGACTCATATGGCCTAATGCTACATACTCGTGAATGAAATCAGTGTACATCTTCTTATATGATGGATTCCGATTCAAACGTTTTTCAAGCGCATAGAAGCGTCGCTCGGCTTGTGCGTATGTGTCACCTAAGCTGTCGGGAGAATGTTTAAATGGCATGCTTACACAGAACCTACCATTGCTATCGCGTTTTGTAGTATTTATAAAGTGGCTTTCACATAAGCTTTGTTCATCAACAAGCGTTTCAACTAAATTGGCATGACCTGGTAATTCTTCCAGTTCCCAAAAACGACGTAACTGATTATCTATAGACTTCATTGTGTCAGTTTGTGTGAAATTACAATGTATATTTTTTGACAATTGTGCGCAATTAGATAAAGAGCCTGACACTATCCAACCCAGCTTCGTGTTCTGAAGAATTGGACCGGTAGGCAAGCGTCTTTTTCCCTCGATAAGCAAGTCCCAGAATAAGTCTGCGCCTATTAATATGTCTATCGGTCTACTTTCGTAAAATGTAGGATCGGCTAGCGTGATATCGATAGGAATATTAAATAATTTACTGGGTATAGTGACGCTTGGTAATGCCGAAGTTAAACTTGGCAAGACCAGGCATTGTACGCGTGAACTGAAGGTGCCATTAGTGGATCTAAGCTCAAGTTTGCAGCTTTGCGTAGACTGCGTAACTATGTTACTTACACCTCGTATTTGCTGTGTGGACTGTAATAGTTGTGCGTTCAATAAATTACATAACGATTTCGTTACAAACGATCGTTCACTGCCACTGTCTAATAGTGCGCGTGCTCTGTGTGAATTGCCTACGCTATCAGCTATGTCGACTAGTGCAGTTGATAACAAAACCGTTTGCGCTTCGGGCGCGCGCAGCTGACCGTCAACGTGTGCGTTATTGAGTTGTATGGAATAACTGTGCGCGTGTTTACTACTGTGCGGACCTGCAGCGGTCGCCGCAGCAACATGACCTGGCGGTGGCTCACTCGTCGAGCACAGGGCGGCCGTGCGTGTTTGTGTTTGGTTACAGCTCGTGACGTCACAAATTAGTGAATTGTGTTTCTTTTCACACTTTCTGCACGGGCCGTACCTGCACTCGACGCCTGAGTGACCTGGACGGAAACAGTTCTCACACATTTTGTTATCTTTTACAAACCCTTGCCTTTCTTTTAAACTTAAGTCAAGAAATTTTTGACAGGAGTATAACGGATGCGGTGCCTGACACAATAAACACAACCTCTTGTTTGGCTGCTGTTTTGATTGTGCTTTTCCTTTTGTGTGAGTACTGGATTCCGTAACCACGTTACAGTGTACCTTTTGTGCGTTTGGATGCTTTTTCTCTTGTGTGGTGTTAGTTTTTTGAGTCACAGAGAGTGTTTCTAGCATATCTGCCTTTTCCCTAAGAAATTTTAATAAATTATCCACCTTATTGTCTTTACTTGGCGATTCCGGATCAGATTTTTTTGTAGAAACGTTTTTATACTGCTCCCATTCACGCTCCGTGATGGGATCGAGCTTGGACACAATCATATAAATAATTAAAGTGTCCCAGTGCTCCGTAGACTCGCCAAGCAGTTTGAGTGCACGTAGATTCTTAAGCGTTGTGTCAATTAATTTCCTCAAATTTGCTGGCGATTCTTTGGTAACAGTGGGCATAGTAAATAACGCTTTCACATGATTGTGGACAAGGAGTTTGCTGTTATTGTAGCGATTGAGAAGTAACTCCCATGCGACAATGTAGTTATCGGTCGAAAACTCTAGCGACTCAATAACTAATTGTGCGTCTTTCTTTAGCGATGACTTTAAGTAGTGAAATTTTTGTATATTTGTAATAGTCTTAGAACAATGAACAAGTGACGAAAATGTGTCCCGAAACTCGAGCCAGTGCTCATATGAACCATCAAATTCAGGTAAAGTGATAGTTGGTAGTTTGACTGATTGTGGGGTACCGTCAGCACGAGGTATAACGACATTATTATCGTCTTCGATCTTACATTGAGCTTTAGCTAATATTGCGTAATACTCGCCCTCAAAGACTTCCCTCGCCTCAATTTGCTCGGACATCTTGCTATCAGGAGTTAACATATCAATATCGGTTTGAACATCGTTATATTCTGAAAACACCTGCTTGATGCCTTGAATACGCAATTTCAATTCAGTACGCTGCTCGACTGACAGTACTTCTTCTAGTGAAGAAACATACTTTTTAAAGCTAGTCACCCTACCTTTAACTGTTCCCCTCTTTCTATTAAGTTCTTTAATAGATGCCGACTTACTATCACTGAATTCACTATCAGAAGTCATTTTAGAGATGTGCAGGAGTACTTACGGTTCTCAAATTCTGTACACGTCACACCTTTAGCCGCGGGAGCGGTGCAGGCGATACAGAAGACGATGCACAGGATACGTGAAGCAGGCAGACACACCACACGTAAGGCGACCGACACTGGAATTGAGACAAGTACGAGGTCATAGAAGGGAATTTTCTGGACGGACGTTTTGGTTGGCTCGTCTCACCGAACTGCGCTGCGATGCTGCTAGTTTTGGTGAATTCGACGTTGATCTTGCGATGATCTTGGCCACCCATCGGATTCTTCGCCCAACCCAACTTCTCCCTTCAGCTTTCTTGCCCCCCGCTACGCGTCGAAATTATTTTGCGATTTTGCGTTTCGGCTCGCTGGTTCTTACACGGTGAAGAAGGACCACTATGTATACGCTTTCTAGCGCTACATAATTTAAATTATAATATTATATTTCTTGGATTTTATTCCTGTTAAATAAAACGTCATGTTTTTTCGGTTCAAAAACAAATGGTACTGTTCTTTATTCAAAAGACCCTACCTACCTTTTTAATATGTGATCAGTATTTGCGTACAAGGCTTTCGGGCCTTAACAAAGATGTTGGCACACTATTTAGCTAATATAGCCCTATCTTTATTACTACTCTTTCGTTAATGTGTTTTTGCATTTAAATGACTATAATTTTGAGAAGAATTCTTCCTCGCCATTTTTAAACAGCCTACAGAAATAACCCAAGGAAGTTAACGTGTTAATAAGTGAACTAGAAAATTGTCATTTTATTATGTCACTAAGGTGGCAAGCAAGCTTACGACCCGCCGGATGTTAAGCAGTTATCGTTGCCTCTAGTTGCTTGCAATATCAAAGGCATCGCTCGCACGTTACCCACCTGAAGGGAAGTGGGACAGAGGGAGGGGAAGCGGGGTTGGGCTTCCGGCTCTCTCACTCATCGTGCGAAACGCAGCTGCAAAATACTTTACACTAATCTTCTATGAGAGGGTGGTACTACCCCGGTCGAGTCAGCCCGTATATGAGCTGCAGTCAATTGGCTACAGCTTGGCTCTACTATCAATAAAATATTTATCATCTAATTGGTATACTTAGCTACCATTGTTGTACCTGTTTAAGCATTCCGTGAACGGTTGCTCGTTGGAGACGCGTCCGACAACAAAGCTCGGCTTAAAAAGGATTTCAGCAATTAAATATTAAACGAGACATCGTCACAGAGGATTGTTTGACATCGATGCTGACTTCAGCGGCGGGGAGAAGTCTGTGGAGCAATATTTTTCTTATTAAATGTCGTATTAATGGGAACGGCGAAGGGTAACACAGTAAGGACATCTGCACGTTTTTCAAAACGTGTGAAGTTTGCCGACACGCACGCCAGCGTGACGGAATATCTTTATTTCGTCTTGTCTCGTGTTGTGTCAAGCTTTCTTTAGTATTTTTCTTTACGACCATCTTCTAGTGGTCTGTACGTAGGTCGCTTGGCTCACTGTAGATTGGTGCAGAACAGTTGCGTGCGGCGTCTTATCAGAAGATGTTTTAAATAAAACTAATAAGTATGTAAGTAGGTTGATGCTATCTTAGAAATTTACTCGAAAACGACTTAACAAAGGTTCCTAAACTTTACAAAAAATCTAACGCTTCCGTTATCATAATAATTATACCAAATATTTAAATATTGTTCCATACTATCTATATTTCGACCCGCTAACGCTTCTCCCACTGATGAGCGCTACTATAAATTATCCTCGTTGGGTTGGGATCCTTAGTGACATAAAAAACCCTCGTTGTCAACCTCTGGTCTAGGCCAACCATGTAGTTTACCAAAATTATAATGACTAGAATGATAAAAGTCTGAACACCGCTAACGAAAGTTCAAGTATGTTTGTCACAGCCCCGCGGAGATCAAAGCGCACCTTAAAGAGCACTTCAGCAATTAAATATTGAAGATAGCAGCGACCTCTTTTGTGCTATCGTATTGGGGACGATGTTGATTTGAATAATTACTAGCTTTCGTTGCTGCTGTCGGAGTTTTAAGAGTTATGTGTTTCTAGATAAATCTTTGAAGTAGAAAGTATAAATAGGTATTTGGTTCTGCTACTTAAGTACCTACCTAGTAAATTTTAAGAATCAACTAGTAACGTCCTACACGGACATTATAAGGTCTCTTTAAAACGGCACATGCATGCAGGCGCCAGACCTGTTGTTAGAAGGAGATGAATATACATTTTAGCTGGCCAGCGCGCGCGTGCAGCCGTGCAGTTGTGACGCTGGGTGGTGCGTGACTGAGTAGATTTCGGGCAATTACCCTGGCCTAGTATGATTGCCCTGCAGTACACGTCTGTCTACGCCTTCGAGCAATACAGGCGTCATACTTTATTCTTTATTTATAAGAGCAGTAGGTAAACATTATCTCTGGTAATTAAATTTCGCATGTACGTAAGTCCTGTTCGCTGTGAATATGTTCATACTAAATATTAGTTTTGAACACAATATTCGTAGTTAACTATATCCACACGACATGCTTGTTGGTTTAATTTAACAAAACTGCGATGGCGTGGTAAAATGTGATGATTTTATTGGTGCGTCTTCTCAATAATGCAATCGTGTTCATTGCTGAATACTTTGGTTTGGAAACAGACAAATAAATAAAAATATTATAATTTTAATTTAAATTACAATATTAGATTAAAGGCATTAGGAACTAGGAAAGGCATTAGGGCTTAATATTATAAATACTATTGCATGCCTATTTAGGTAAATTGTGCTGTACCTACCATTACTTTTAACACCACAAATTATTGTATTACCACAATTAACGCAATAAAGTTATTTGAATTTGAATTTGAATTTGAACATCGCAAAATGAATTAAACAATGTTACAGGCAATTTTAAACATCTATTTTATACTCGCAGACTATTAAATATTCGATAAGCGTAAATCTAGTTTTAATGTTTGTC
Organism: Drymonia ruficornis; assembly: GCA_947859195.1. NCBI lineage: Eukaryota > Metazoa > Arthropoda > Insecta > Lepidoptera > Notodontidae > Drymonia > Drymonia ruficornis. The sequence continues at coordinate 1,217,222 of OX401913.1, forward strand.
TAGAATAGAAGATTAACTGTACAAGTTCAATTATCTTGTATAGATTGACCACTCAACGTTGAAATTACAATTTCTGCTGAGACATTTTCGATAATGGTTAGCTACTGTGGTGAATTTCAATCGATTTTCAATTTTGATTTTACTTAAGACTAAGTTTAATCGTTTATGAAGGTATCGTATCTTTCAGAATGGACGATTTGAATAATTTAAAAGTTTTGAGAAGTTGTTTTTATAATAGGTAATGTTTTAGAACCTATCTTTGCCGATGGAGTTTGGCATAGCCACAACGTAAATCTCTTGTTGTTTTTAACTGGTCTCTGTGATTTTAAATACAATAAACAAATATAGAAAATTAATTTTCAAACGGTATCTAATCTAATGGCCTCCACGGCAATTACTTTTGCCAGAGGCGAGCATCGATGTGCATCGAAAACAATTTTGTTGAAAATCTAAACTGTAATTATTCGGAGCAAACTGATCGACATAAAGGGAACACGGGGGTGACTGGCATTACGAGTACCTTTCCTACGTTTCCACAAATAACTGCGTGTAGGACTCGCGCCCTGAGGGTTCCGTACAAACTTAATAGATGTAAAATTTTCAAAAACCCCGACACATATATATTTTTATTTGTTAAGTGTAGCCTTAATACTTGTTATCATAACTAGCTTCAGAAAAATTGGGGGTGGAATTTCCCGAAATTCTTACTTAGCGGATAACTATGAAAGGTACCTACCTACTGCCAAAATGTTATGTTTTTAACACCAGTGGTTTGGGCTGCGCACGTCTTGATAGACGGACAACAAAGTGATCTTATAATGGTTTTATTTTTCTGTGTTAGGTACGGAACCCTAAAAACATAAATACCTATAGTAAGTAACGTAATCGTTACATTTTCATTGATAAGTAGGCATTTATTTCGATCCATAGGTAATGCAAGAGTGACGGGTGGCCCGCCCGAAGGTACGCATCGCAGGGATAATTCTCAGTTATAGACGTAAGACATTCTCCTTGGGTCCACAGGTGGGAATCGAACCTGAAACCACCCGACGCGGTGAGTCGAGCGGCCTACGTTCGAACAACCGTCGGTTATAGATCAATCAATGCGGTAATCTCTAGCGAAATAACGTTTTAAATGCTACAGAGAGCCTAATTAACCGAGTATTACCATACGAAATTCGAGCCGTGAGAGTGAAACACCCGAATGCCGGTCATCCATATAATCCGGCATTAGCATACGCTATGTCAAAGGCACCGTACATTTTATGTTAATGTTTTGAATTTGTTTAAGTATGCGTTTCATGCGAAATTTGCATAGAATCGTAGTCGCTAACATCGTTTTCCGGACGAGATACCTTTGGGCTTAGGATGCCCCGTTTATGTATTAAAATTAGTAGATACTGCTAAAGTCAATGACGTTTAACATTATAGACGTGACGACACGAACATATAGTGCTCTATAAAAATATAGCACATGGTATTGTTTAATGTGCTATTTTAGAGCTAGTACACATTAGGCGTCTAGCTAGTTTGAATGTGTACACCGAAATAATAATAATATCCTGGGACATTTTCTACACACGGCTACCTGATCCCAAACTAAGCAGAGCTTGTACTATGGAAATCAGATAACTGATATTACTACATATACTACTTTTTTATTTGTAAATACATACTTAATATACATATACACCCAGACTCGGGACATACAGACATGTTCATGCACAAATGCATGTCCCGGGTAGGAATCGAACCTACGACCTGCAGCGTGAAAGGCGCCATCACGCCAACCACGCCAACGGGCCCGTCAAATGGAACGTCATAGTTCTTAAAACGCGCGTTAGCAAAGCGTGCGCTTCAAAACGCCTATTGCACACATTCTTACAGCTCTTATAGAGCCTCATCGAGGCCTCATTCAAGATTTTAACTAACTATTATTATTTTTTGTAGTACCTAGGTATGTACCAGGTTTAATATAGAATGCACAAACGGTTGTAATCAATCCTAACGTAAAAAAAATATGTTTCGTATTTATTTTTTTGAGGAAAATTTACGTATAACGCAACTCAGGATAACAGTCATGAGGTCAGGTGAAATATGGGCGCGGTATTTTATTGTGTAGCTATTTTATTGTGTAGCCAAACGTAAGGTTGCTGTTTAGCTGCTTTTTTATTTATTTTCAGAAGGCGGACACATTGAGTAATGTGTGTTACAGGGGAATCTTTGTTGCAATCAATTATTCTGTTTTGCTCATGCAGATGAACAGAAAATATAACCTGTCTGGTTTATCAAACAACTTTGAACTATGTTGGGGTCGAGGCCTTGTGTTCGAAAATACCTACACTCATAGATTTATAAAAGTTTTGCGCGTGCGCTTTAACTAGATACCGCCCTACTAAGAAAAATCATGTCCAGATATGCGGCAACATATTTTCGTTGCGGCCTGTCAGTTTCATACAATGGTTGCTGTCAGATGTACTGAAGTACTAAAAATTTTGCGTGGTATCAGTTGCCGCATTTTATTAGTGCGCATGCTCCATCTAGTTGGAGCGTCCTCGCGGAGATTAAAATTAATCTATGCCTACACCATTTTGATCCGATATTATTTTAACGTACCTAACCTACGAATGGACACTATCTATTAACCAAATAATCAAATTATGAAATCATCATTTGGCACAATGTCATCAAAAATGTATGTGGTACCTTCACTGCGCTAACCTTACGCTTTCCACAGGTTAGTAAATAAATGTACATAGTTAGTACCTTAGTACTAGAACGACATCTAATACAGTGATTTCATTTATAATAGTACATTACTGCCGCGGTCTCTAATGAGTGTGTTGTTGACCGCATTGTTGATGGCCGAAAGCGCGGCGCAGCGCAGCTCCAGTCCTCCACAGCGCGGTCAGCATTGCAACTCTTGATGGACAAGCTAAAATAAAGGCCGAGACCGAAGGTCGAGGCCTTTATAGCGCGGCCAGCAAGAGTTGCAATGATGACCAAGCTTGGAGGCCGAGAGCGTAGCGAAGCTTAGCTTGAGGCCATTATAGCGTGGTCAGCAGTACACTCATTAGAGACCAAGGCTTGTATAGTGCTTTACTCAAAAATGTGACTATTAGTTTAAACAAAACTAGCTAAGTAGGTAAGTATAAAAATTAATACAATTATATTTATATTTTTACGAACTATTTCTATAGTTGTGTATTTTCTCTGTTTATGTTTCCATGGCAACGGCACGATCTACTCGTTTTAACCGTCAATCAGATTTTTAATAACGAACCATAAACATACCTTTTTGTTACGTTTCCATGGCACCGGTCAAATAACAAATATAATGACGATAATACCGGGTAATAATACATTGTATGTCAAGTAGCTCTTGCAGTACGACAAATCCGATTTTGCTCGAAGAAGGTTTGTGAAATAATGACAACATTATAAACTTTTTTGAGTAAAAATATTTTATAAACCCTCAAAATATTTCCCCATTTTCAACTAAATAAATCGTTCGCATTTCTCTTAATAGATAAGGTCCCCAATTTGACGGCGAGTTGACCCACGCACTCGTTTCCCGCCTAAATAAATGTCATTAAATATGTCACAGATTGATTGTCACATTTATAACTGCACCCTATATCGCTCTGGGGTGTTTCACAAGCGTTAAACATAGCGTGGAAATATTGACTGTTACTTTTAATCACCTACTTATTTAATTTCTGGTTTTGTTGTTTTAGCAGCTGATATTTGATTTTGATTTAATCGTTACTTTAGTACCTACTGTTCCTGCTAGATGATCTAAAATCCCTGCCCCTCTAGCCAAGTGCCTTCGTCTACATTATATTCTACAAATCGCTACGCTTCATGTATGAAAATGACAAAAGTCACGTGACCCACTTATCGCGTTGTCACGTTGGGTTCTGACTATCTGGTGAAACGTGGGCTTTGAGTTGGTTAATACCTCCACAATGTGGTGGTGTATGGCCACTCAAGCCTCTGACTACCCCCGAATGGGGATAAAAGTCGTGACGTTACATTACATTTACCCACTTATACAGACCCATAAGATGTACAGAGAGTATTAAGTTAAGTAGGTACTTCTAAATCTTAGTAAGTAGGTACGTACCTACCTTTTGAATACGGTGGCACACGGACAGACGATCCACCTGATGGTACCTACGTGGAAATCCTCGCCCAGGGGCCCTACCACCACCTCTTATAGCAGTATTGTTTTAACGTTTCAGCGACTTTTTGTGCAATGACGTTTCTTATTGTCATTACAATAAGGTACGTAATTGCACAAAAAGCTGCTGAAACGTTAAAACAATACTGCTATAAGAGGTGGTGTTAGGGCCCCAGGTCTTCTACTACTCAAGGAGAGCAGACGCGGTGCCGCCCTTTTAGAGACTTGTAAACATGCCCTTTGAGGTATCCCATATTGTAGAACAGTCGCTTGCACGTCTATAGTAACATGTCGAACACAAGCTGAGCTATCTTAATCTGGTGGCAATAATGACAGCCCAGCTTATGTTGAAACCGTTACCTTATACGTGCAGGCGATCGTAGGCACCTATCTGGATACTGGTATTCAATTTTCAATATGGGGTCGCATGCAACCCAAGTTTTTATTTTCTATAATAAACCATCGCATGGTGAGGGAAAACATCGTGAGGAAACCTACCTATCCCTCGGGATTAGGTAATAGTGTTATTATTTTCTATAATAAACCATCGCATGGTGAGGGAAAACATCGTGAGGAAACCTACCTATCCCTCGGGATTAGGTAATAGTCAGTTCCTGTATACACGGCGACAAGGTTCACCTGCAATCAAAATCAAATCAAATCAAAAGTTTTTTATTCATGTAAGCTCAATAAAGCGTTTATAAATAGTCAAGATAAACAATATTTTAGCATTACCACCGGTTCGTAATGTTGCTTCCATTGAGAAGAGCCGGCAAGAAACTCAATGGTTACTCTTTTCAAAAGAATAATTGTACTTATGCATTTTCAAACAGCAACGCTGTGTGAGCAGGCAGGCATTAACACATAGTGTATAAAAAAAACAAAATAAGGTATTTAAATAACAAAAAAAAATAAGAACTAGCCTAGAAAGCTGTGCATGCCTACTCCCACTTTACAGTTAAACCCAAAGGTGAATATTTCGAACTATTGTTTTGGTGTGATGCCTTCCGTTGCCTGCCACGTTGGGTTCTGACTATTAGGTGAAACGTGGGCTTTAAGTTGACTTAATACCTCCACAATGTGGTGGTGTATGGCCACTCAAGCCTCTGACTACCCCCGAATGGGGATAAAAGTCGTGACGTTATATTATTATTTTAGGGCCTCCGCAGACTAGCTACTTTTAGCATCGGCGACCGGCGATTTTGTGACGTATCGATGCTGCGTCGCGTTTCTTCGAGCGCGAACGAGCGAGAGCATCAAAATCGCCGATCGCCGATGGCCGATGCTAAAAGTAGCTAGTCTGCGGAGGCACTTATACATATTATTATTACCATAATGGGCGCTGCTCGCGGGGACTGGTCCGCCCATTTTCCACTTGACACCGTTGTTCCAAAACTTTTACAGACAAGACCTAAGCACGGAAGGCATCACACCAAAACAATCGTTCTAAATATTCACCTTTTGGTTTGACAGTTAAGTGGGAGTAGGCATGCACAGCTTTCTAGGCTAGTTTTTATTAATTTTTATTTAAATACCTTATTTTCTTTTTTTACTCACACTGTGTTAATGCTTGCCTGCTCACATAGCGTTACTGTTTGAAAATGTATACAATTATTCTTTTGAAAAGAGTAACCATTGAGTTTCTTGCCGGCTCTTCTCAATGGAAGCAACATTTCGAACCGGTGGTAACGCTAAAATATTGTTTATATTGACTATTTATAAATGCTCTAATGAGCTTACATGAATAAAAACCTTTTGACTTTGACTTTGACTTTGACAAACCCATAGGAATTCCAATTCCACCCTCTACGCTCCATGAAATAATAAAAATAGATTGATCCCTTCAAGTGGCATCATCCCTTCAATAAATATAATCGAGTAATGGATAGGGTGTTGAAAAGGCTCGGGCTGGTCGAGTGACATTCGGGTTGGGGCTGTAGAGGATCATTGACAATCATAATGTTTACGGGAAATCAAATTTAATTGCTATTTTAACGTCATGGAATATCGAAAAATGATTTATGTTTTTCAGTCGTAATACTGAAGGATTAATAGTCTCTTTAAATACGTGATAGGGTTAGAATAGGTTGACTGTACCTTACAAAGAAGACCTAGCTTGTACTTACCGTTTTAGAAGGTATTATCTACGTTTCTATCAACAAAAAAGTACGGTAAGTTTTTCAGTAGTCGGGTTTTAGTTTTTAAACTTACTTTTTATTTAATAATTTTGGAGTTATAGGTAACAATATATATATATTTGAAATGTGCTCATCAAGCTCTTTCATTTGATACCCCACACGGTTTCATTAAAAAAAAATGTTTTTATAGTTCATGACATTATGTCCTCTAGAGGGCGCCATATGCAATTTTATGTGACGTCACATAGCCTATAACCAGCGCGCCATTAAGCCGCTTCTAACGATACCTCACTTGTCAAATTATGACAAGTAGTTTGGAAGTTAGGCGGGAACAGGTGCACATACATACATACATACATACCGGTCAAAATCATAACCCTCCGCCGTAGTCGGGTAAAAATCGCTGAAACATTTTAATAACATAGATTTCTTGGCACCATAGGTAACGTTCCTTCACAAAACATAGTAACAAAAGTTAAGGGCATGGTGATTGAAACTGGTATTTTATCTGAACAGCAATTTATAGAGGGTGGTTCGCCCAATTGATAGGGTGCTAACCGCTGCCCAAAGGGTCTCAGATAAGGATTATGGTCTTAACGGAATGGGCGATGGTTTTTCTCCGTAGAGAAACTTTTATGCGAAAGACACACTGCTGTGTCGCCCACGATTTAAAATAAAAATCGTACCTAAATTGGTAGAGTTTTTCTTAAAGAACGAAAATTTTCTAGATAATAAATATAAATGCTAGTAATAGAAGTGTTATAAGTAATGGATTTTGGCACACCTACGTCGTTATTATTTTTGGTGGTAGAGTCTTGTCATCATTTTGTCTCATTTTTACTATTCAAAATTGCCGAGGATTCTATGAATAAAAAAAGTTAAGAGTTAGTAGGTAGTAAACGTTAGGTACTTAGCTATCTACTTAGCTTTTCCCCGGGACTCGTCGAGGGTCAAACCTTGGTCATCGTTGGACACCATTGTCGATCCTACAGGAGTAACAGTGATGGGAATGTGTGGCGGGATTAGTTAACTCTATCTAAGTGAAATACTGGGGAGATGTCTCTCCTTCTCTACCATCTGGTATTAGCAACTTTTTATTGTGCACCCTATGTCGGTACAGCAATAGTGAGATTTAGTAGCTTGGATAAGGGTTGATTGATGGCAACTGTTTTCTGGATACCGATAGCAGTAGTAATGTGTCGTGTCTACTAAACGATGTTCCTTGTTTCAACTATTGGTATATTGAAGCGGCTGTCTTGGGAGACAAAGAATATGTATGTATTCTTGTGGCGTAGGCGTTACCTATGACAAAAAATAAAAGGATTTTGATTGAATTTGGATTGGTACCGCTGAATCTCACGTAGGAGGGGTCTCGGCAAATATCACGTAGGTAAGTAATTTTTTCCGCAAGAAATACTGTAAAATTGCGACATAACAGGGTTTAAATTAAGTAAAATATGTTTCTACACTAAAATATGGCTTTTGAAATATCTCACGTGAGATTAGGGGGGAAGGAGGGGGTCGAGCCGGATCTCACGACATCTCACCAAGGGTGGAGGGGGGGAGTCGAAAAATCACCAAAATCGCCTCACGTAATTTATGGACGCCCCTAATGGTTAAGATTTAACATCACATTTTCATCCTATAGGTAAGTAATAATTTATTACTCATCAAAGATAGTGTGATCGACGTGTTTGTATTTTACCGTCAAACAATATACACTAAGATCTTCGCAGTAATTAATAACATAGGAACATAGGATAAATAAAATAATAATATCCTGGGACATTTTTGTACACACGGTTACCTGATCCCAAACTAAGCAGAGCTTGTACTATGGAAACCAGATAACTGATATTACTACATATACTACTTTTTTATTTGTAAATACATACTTAATATACATATACACCCAGACTCCGGACATACAGACATGTTCTTGCACAGAAATGCATGTCCCGGGTAGGAATCGAAACTACGACCTGCAGCGTGAAAGGCGCCTCCGCGCCAACCACGCTAACGGGCCCGTCAACGAACGCAGAACGCAGGAACGTAGATTTGACCATACGCACGAGCACTGGTCGAAATGTGTCTATCTCAATTCACGTTATATTTGTACACACGACGTGATGCGTCTGTTCGAATTGCGTCTGACCTCCAAAAGCAGTCAACGATAGGCCGTTCAATTCCTAGTAATTAGCAACATCTCGGCTTGTAGCGTTTATTTCGCAACCACTGCCTACTCAGCGTTCTTCTTTTTGTACACCGCTGTCTGGTTATTTGAAACTTGCCAGCTAAGCTAGTATGGAATCTGTTTCTTACCAGAGTAGGTACCTACTTCAGCGCTAAGTCGAGAAACTATTTAATCACCAACAGTGCTTATTTTATATTTTTTACAGTTTGTAATTAAGCGACTGTAGCCTAGGGGTGAACAGGTTAGGCTAGCAATCAGACGGTCCCAGGTTCGATCCCCGGTGGGGCATGCACCAATGGATGAATTTTCATCTATGTGCGTAATTTACAGTTCGCTGACGGTGAGGGAAAACATCGTGAGGAAACCTACCTATCCCTCGGGATTTGGTAATAATCAGTTCCTGTATACACGGCGACAAGGTTCACCACCTGTCACGTTGGGTTCTGACTATCAGGTGAAACGTGGGCTTTGAGTTGGTTAATACCTCCACAATGTGGTGGTGTATGGCCACTCAAGCATTTGACTACCCCCGAATGGAGATAAAAGTCGTGACGTTACACATAATTAATGCCAATTTTATAAATAAGTTGGCTATTACAGCCACATAGGTACCTAACTACCAATGTGAGTGATCATTACAGAAATAGGAAAGAAAGATGATGCTGATAATGACTTCAGTTTTTTTTCCTAGTTTTTTGCTGTCCTTGAACTAAACTAGCGCGTTACACCCAGATGAGAATCAGGCAACCTTCATCTCGTTTAAACGCAGTAAAGTTGGGGATATAATACTGACAGGTAAGTTCTTAATTCAAGAAATTTAGTCTAACGTAATGACTAAAGACCTTCGTTACCCAATAAATCCTTAGGAAAATAGAAATCATCCCTAATTATGCTAAAAATCTCTTCGAAGAAGCCTTTTCCACATAAATTTTATCTTCAAATGACCAGTTAATACAGCCTCGCTTTTAATCCGCCAACGGATTTCTTTCCCGGGAATAATTGCGATTTTCATAGGAGGTTTCGCCGGCTATACAAATGGTGGACGCCGGAAGAAACTATTTGACTGGCGAAAAGAAATTGGTTCTGGAAGTGGAATGTGCACTGGACGCCGGAATTTCAGGTAGATGAATTTTCTCCAACAAACTTAGCTGAAGGAAATTCAATCAACTACCTAGGTATACCTACTACAAATCCCGTCGAAAATTTCATCACTGTTTTATGAAATAGATGCTTCAGTCCTTGTGCGTTATACCAAGGTACAAGTCATTTTGTCACATGCTTTAAATCTCAGTAGGTACCTACATTTGGAGCAGGAATCGAAAATTTTACTGTTGTAGTTAGGGGGCGTCCATAAATTACGTGAGGTGATTTTTGAGATTTTTCGACCCCCCCTCCCCCCTTGGTGAGATGTCGTGAGATTTTGCTCGACCCCCTCCCTCCCCCTCTAATCTCACGTGAGGTTGTTCAAAAGCTATATTCTAGAGGAGAAACATGTTTTACTTACTTAATTTAACAAAAAAAAGTTAATGTTAAGTTTAGTTTAAAAAAAAACTTAATTTAACCCAGTTTTCTTGGAATTTTACAGTTTATTGCGGTAAAAAAAAAACGTGAGATTTACCGAGATTTTGCTCGACCCCCTCCCCCCCATAAATGCCTCACGTAATTTATGGACGCCCCCTTACCTCCTACTAGCATTTAAGCCTATCTAGTTCCTGAAGACTCGTTGCTCATACCAAGCATATTCATCTTATATTAGCAAACTTACTTGGAGACGAAGTAAGGTCATATTTGTCGAGAAGTTTGGGCTAAAACTTTGTTGAAAATTATGTCAGACGGTTTTGTTTTTACAATGTAGGTATTCTTATATGACATAGCAAAACTTGCTTCATAACTTGTTCATATTGTCTTGTCTGTCTCGTTTCGGGATTATTATACTTCTACCTACCTACTTACATAGAGGTAGTGACAGTAAAGTTAGTAGAAAACTCACAATTAATCCAAGGGCGCTGTTTAATTAATTTTGAATTCGACACCGTAAGTAATAGTACATTGTTATCCGAGGGGCAAAGTAACTTATTAATTGGTCCCGAGACGGGGTTTGGCGCCCGAGCTTAGCGACGGCGCTAATAGTTCGAGGCAAAGATTGTTCGAGGGACCAATAATAAGTTACTTTAACCCGAGGTAAACACTGTGCTTTTCATCACGAATACAAGGAAAGTAAAAATAAAAACATAAATTAAGTAGCTAAAGAAAAAATGAGTGAGCCACACTTCTACAACTCGAAAAAATAAATGAAGATCGGATCGCCGCTTACCCGTCATTTTGTTTTTTTTGAGTGGTTGTAAGAAGGTTGGAACTATTATATTCTCTTTGGTTGGAACATGGTTCAATAGAAATGTGAAAATAGAACTCGTGTTTTTTTATAATTTGACAGAATCGTTGACAGAGCGGGCACAATCGTATATCTACGACCTAAAAAGTATCACCTTCTGTCGGCTCTTCAGGCACCTTTCGACCTACATTCCGCGTATGAGTGATGAAAAACATAATTAAGAAACATGTATGTAGGTAAAGGTTCCTGACAAACTTGATAAAGATAATCCTTGAATTATGAAGAAAGGGAGCATAGAGAACAAGTAAATTTTTCTCCCGCATCGAATTTCCTATAGGAAGAAAATATCTGAACAAAGTACATAGGTAGGTAGGTCCATTAAAACTACGAACCAAATTCAATAGGTACGTAGCCGTCTTAACGACACGATAACCCTGATATATAAGATACAGAATATCGTTAAACGCTCCATAGATAGGTAAAAACAGAGGAAAGATCCTCCGCGGGGCAATGGCGGCGGGTTTACAGCGTTTTTACGATACCTCCTTATCTTGAGTTATGAGAGGAATCGGTGATTTGCATTGCAAATGTTTTATGCCGTGGGTCGTAACAATTTGTTGGTAGCGTGAGAGAAAATATGCAATCGATTGGTTATAGGGAGGAAGTCGAAATAAGGAAGATATTAACTCGAAGTACAGGAACCTGAGTCTGCTAGTATATAACCAGGGAAAAACATTGATGATACAAAAAAATATTATCTTCGTGAGTTCTTAATTGTAAATTCTTAGAGGTTGATATATATTGTTGCCCTTAAGTTAGCAGTCCTCTGGCCAATGGATGCACCAATGGATGAATTTTCATCTATGTGCATAATTTACAGTTCGCTGACGGTGAGGGAAAATATCGTGAGGAAACCTACCTATCCCTCGGGATTAGGTAATAGTCAGTTCCTGTATACACGGCGACAGGTTCACCACCTGTCACGTTGGGTTCTGACTATCTGGTGAAACGTGGGCTTTGAGTTGGTTAATACCTCCACAATGTGGCGGTGTATGGCCACTCAAGCCTCTGACTACCCCTGAATGGGGATACAAGTCGTGACGTTACATTTCATTTCATTCTTTTTTCCTTTGGCCAACAACATGCTGACTGCCAAGAATTTATTAAAGCATAGAAACATAAATAAGTTGAGGTCATGTTCTTCTATTTATTATATACCTACCTACTTATTAATTTCAAAGACCATTGAACTTTCAATACATTAACGAAATCTTATCTGACATTTTGTTTGAAGTTAATAACATCTTTGTTAAGTTATAAATTATAGATATCCGGCTCTGAAAGGTGAACGTTCTCGCGTGTTTCCAGCAGAACAGATTGAATGCTCTTTAAAAAAAATCAGCTTTACTCGTTTGTTTATCACGTTCTTATGATTACCTACAGGGGTAGAGTCAATACATCAATGTGATGCAATGAATCAGCTCAGTGTTTAAGTAATCTCTTTTGCCATGGAAAATTATGACTACCAAAATCGTCTCTATCACAGTTGCTTACCTACTTATTTATAGACGGCTAGTAGGTACGTACTACGTTTAGATTTGTACGTATTCAATTAGTAACTTGCTCTAGGTATTCTTAGTTTTTCTCGAACACAAAAGCAAAACGTGGTACATAGGTGGGTATCTCTAAATTATTCATACTCAATTTCAATTTCTCGACGTACCGCGCGGCAATCGACATCTCTACAACTAGTTTTGTATGCAAATATGTAATTTTTGTGGAAATGCTAAAAATATAACCGAGAGAAACATGTTTCTGTGGAATACGCGAAATCTCTGTACATTTTTACGGTTGTGATGAGAAAATGTTATTATGTAGAGCTTAACTAACCGAGGATATAGTAGAGATTCATATATTTATGTACCTCTACCTGGTAGATAGGTAATCGTACTTTTTACCTGTGGTAATAGCTATATAAAATAAGCGATCTGGTACCCGCTAGCAACGACTGACGAGTCGAATTGAAGATCTCAGTTAAGATTTCAGTTACTTATTACTTTTGGAGAGCATGGTAGTAGAGTAGACGTCTACATATCATAGGTAAAATGTTACCTTCAGTTCAGTCTTATATCTCAAAAGGCACTTCAAGATACCAACTTCCATCATACCTAATTATTTCCCTAAGCAAGCTAAACCACTCGCAAATTTATTGTAGAAGTTACAAGAGTAAACACATCCATTCCATACAAAACACATAAACAAGCACCGCACCATAGGGGGAGCCACTCAAACCGTAAATCATAACGAGAGCTTCCTTTATATTTGTCAACGTTTATCCCGAAGTATCTCTGAATGATGGCCAGTCATTAATGAGGAGACTCCACCTAGGGGCCATTCGGGGCAGCCCTCCTTCGGCCTATTTGTCCTCGAGTCGCGGTGATAAATGGGAATGTCCCGGCCACTGGTATTAACCGGGGACATCGGAAAAGAGCCGTTAGGGCTGTGTACGCGGTGGAACATACGGGCGGGGAGTTTGGAGCGGGTACGCTGCGTTTGAAGAAATGCAATGGAGGCTGCACGTATTACAGACGCTAAGCAGACGTTTATGTGCCACTAAACGCCGAATACTCGTACGCAACTTAAATTTGAGAGCTGCTTAACTTTGACGGGCCATACAAAAAATGACAGATAACGACGTCTCAACTTAAATATTTAAGTAACCTTTGAGTATTCGACCGTAAGGCTAGTATTATTAAATGCATATCAAAGTTGAGATCGATCTTAAGATGCAGTTTTGACGTTTAATGTATGGAACATCTGTCAAACTGCATCTTAAGATCGGTCTCAACTTTGAGATGCATTTATTAATACGAGCCTTAAGTAGGTAGCTCTCGAGTTGTGTTCGAAAGAGTATCCACTGTTAGTCATTCTACAGCCTACTTCTAAATAATAACTTATTTTCAGAAGATCATTTTGGCTAACAGCCAGACTGCCATATGATTACAATGTTATAAACCCATATAAAATAGTAATCTAGGTACCTACTAACCTATCTATAAACCGTACAACTACTGTAAGTAGCGCGCTGAAAATTGTAAATAGCTTACGATAAATCACGGCGTCTGCACGCGAAAACAAGCCCGTATATTCCTTTCACAAGCGAAAATAATATTTACCATTACGCAGTACGCTTTCACGCCACTTTCCGCCTTACTTCTCTCATTATTCGTTATATTTTCCCTTAAAATATTCCTCGCATGTATTACAAGACCCGTAATGAATGGTTATTGATATGAGTTTTTATCGAAGCTGCCGTACGCTGATATAATTCCTCTATTAGTCGGTTGCGAGGCTTTTGAAAAGCTTTTAACGTTTGATATTTACTGGAAATAAAACCTTTTTCATGATAATTTTCGTGCCGATATCGAATTATTTAAGTGATAGCATTAAATGATGGACACGGAAGGACCAAATTTGCATAACTGCCGATGTTATGTAAACATGAACGTTTCAACGTTGAAAAAGTAAGTTTAAAAACTAAAACCCGACTACTGAAAAATCAAACATCGAAAACACCGTGAGGAAACCTTAGGTAGGTTTCCTCACGGTGTTTTCCTCGGGATTAGATAATAGTCAGTTCCTGTATACACGGCGACAAGGTTCACCACCTGTCACGTTGGGTTCTGAATATCTGGTGAAACGTGGGCTTTGAGTTGGCTTAATACCTCCACAATGTGGTGGTGTATGGCCACTCAAGCCTTTGACTACCCCCGAATGGGGATAAAAGTCGTGACGTTATACTTATACTATACTGAAAAATCGCGCTCTAAAAAGTATGAAACAAGAAAATATTCTCATCTAGAGGATAGCCGTGGTCCGTGTTCATATGCCATTTGGCCCTAAAAGACCTACACGGACCACGGCTATCCTCTAGATGGGAATATTTTCTTGTTTCATACTTTTTAGAGCGCGATTTTTCAGTAGTCGGGTTTTAGTTTTTGAACTTACTTTTTATTTAATTATTTTGGAGTTATAGGTAACAATATATATATATTTTTTTTAGTTCATGGCATTATGTCCTCTAGAGGGCGCCATATGCAATTTTATGTGACGTTACATAGCCTATAACCAGCGCGCCATTAAGCCGCTTCTAACGATACCTCATTTGTCAAATTACGACAAGTAGTTTGGAAGTTAGGTGGGAACAGATGCACATACATACATACCGGTCAAAATCATAACCCTCCGCCGTAGTTGGGTAAAAAAATATTATTATCTGACCCCCAAGTCGCTTAGCCATTGAACTGCCACTGTAGCGTTTTGCTATTGTGACCGACCTAAGGTAACAATAGCAAAATGCTACAGTGGCAGTTCAATGGCTACGCGACTTGGCGCCCTGTTCGATTGGGATCAGGTTAATTTTGTGGTGGGTACTGAAAACACACGCATTGGTACTTTTGCGAAATCTTTATATTAATAGTGTACAATAAATATACCTTCCAATTAATAATAATTATATTTACAAAAGCGATTATATCACATCATCTAAAGGTTGGCGTAGATCTGAACAAAAGTGACACAATACCATTTTAATTTACTAAAGCCCGATTAAAACTAGTCAGCATTATTGCGGAAATTTTAGTATTTTTTAAGATAAAAATATCGCGCTGAATATGTATGGTGCACAAAGAGCGAAAGAAAATAGATTTTACTCTAAAATTTATTTTAATGGTGTTTTCAAATTGTACTTTAAAATATATGGTAACAAAACAACTACATTAAATATATACCTATTTGAGAACAAGAACACAATTCAATTAATTTTATCACTACAGTAGCGGCACGCTATGATGGCCGGTTTGACATGTGGGAGGGGGAAAGGATGAACCTTATTATAACGGAATAAAACTCATTGTCGCATTCATTTTTTGACATTCTTATTTTTTAAAACGGCCAGTCTTATTCCGTTATAATAAGGTACATTTTCTTCCCCCCCCCACATGTCAAACCGGCCATCGTAGAATGCCGCTACTATAAATACATTTACTACTTACATTTATCATGCTTTCACAAACAACGAATGGCGGCGTAAAATTGCTTAGTTTTATTTAAGGCATGTATTATTTTGTATTGATATGAACCATCAGTTACATCACACCTTACAATCCATATTGGCATCAACCCGTATTTAAACTATTAGGGCCGCGTTCACGAATACACTAACGGACCGTTAGAGCATTAACCAATTGTTTGGTGATAATTTGTTTACTGCTAACGGTCCGTCAGTGTGTTAGTGAATACAGCCATTAGTATTGCATTGAATAAAACAAATTAATACGCGAGTTTCGACTTGCATAAGGCCCCAGCCTACATCAAAATACGCACTAAACAAACAGATATTTTCATAAAACTCAAGTTTTCTACATTTTTGTATGGATAAAAAAACTCCCGTACAATCAGATGAAAGCCAACCTATACATATTGTTCTAAATGGAACACGTGTAATCGTAACACGAGGACTCCTGTTGCTGTCTCCTTTCCTCGTTGGATATGCGGATGTTGGATGAAGACCCTCCCGTCTCCCAGAGACCCGGGGTCTCGATGATCTAGGGAAAAAAAATATATCTGGGAGATTCTTTTGGAGAGTTTGAGAGTACAGTTAACAAATTCCAATAACATAAGATCATTTTATTTCTGTTTCCTTGGTTTTACTGATTTTGTTTAATCACAGTAACCACTTATAGGAGGCCTACATCCAGAAATGGATGACCTTAACTTAACTTTAATTTATATATTGCTTTTCTATAAGTGTAACATTTTTAAGGAAATAAAGGCTTTTTTATTTTTATTTTATTTTATTTAAGCACTATTGTGTGGTTGGAAAGCAATTCAAACTGGTCGTTACATTACATTGCATTGCTTTATAAAACCCCTGTTTTAGCCCACGAATATTAGAACGGAGAAAAGAACTGTTGAATTTGGTTCATAAATATAACATCACCATTTATTCTTATTTTGTGTAATACATATTTGAAATCTATACTCCATAATAAAAATACTGTAAATAAAATGTCTTACCTTCTGCACCAACTCTTCAAAGGCCAAACTGATGCCTTCTTGTGTTTTAGCACTGCTTTCTATAAACAACATTCTGTGTTTCTGTGCGAATGCCTGCCCTTGTTCCCGAGGTACCGCACGTGGCTACATAGAAATTAATTAATTAATTAGCTAGGTACTTTAACATAACAAGATGAAGGGACATCTGTGACATCTGGTAAGTCCATTTGGCTATGGACTCACAGTTTGTAAATATGTTTGCTTGCATTTATAGTAATGGTTGATCTATTTTAATACCTACCTATAGAAAAGTTTGCAATTGAAGACTGAAGTTTGAAGTCTTTTTTTAACTAAAACTCTACACAAATGTTTAAGTGCCACTTAGCTGTTTGAGACATTGTTATCTGTAATATTTTGTATGGCATTTCAAAATAAGCAGCTCTCAAATTTGAGTTGTGTTCAAAATAATATTAGGTGTACTCACTTTATCAATCTTATTCCCAACAACAAGACATACAATGTTCTTCTTTGTGGAATACACTTGTAGTTCTTCAGCCCATTCGTTTAGTTTGGCCAATGTCTTTGCGTCTGACACATCGTAAACTAAAATAGCACCATGTGCGTCTCTGTAACAAGATTAGTATTATGATTTCTGATCTTATTTCATTTCTTAATTACGGTAAACATATATAACTGGGACAATAACAATAGACATTAAAACCACATTTGGCCAGTTTGGTGGAGTATGGAGACAATCCTCCTTGCTTTAAGAGGCTTTTCCAGCAGTGGGACATTAAGACCGGCCGCACATATGAAACTTACTGTCAGAAAAACACCGAAGCCCCGTGTACACATTTTGTACTGGGTCCTGTATACTATAAGAAATTAGCCGAGTTCAAAAACCTGTGGAACTTAGATATACCTAGATAGCTACCTGTAAAAACTGGAAGTCAAAGTCCGATATCTCTCCTGCCCTGCAGTGTCCCAGATACCAAGCTTCACTTTGACACCGTTCACATCCATCACCTTGCATTTGTAGTCCACTCCGATGGTGGCTGGAAATGACGCATTGTAGTCTCCTGTGGTGAACGCTAGGATAATGCTACAAAAAAAAAGTCATTTGTTATGAGATAAAAGTGTGAGAAGTACCTTACAACATGTACCTATAGAATTTAGGCAAGTTAATATTGGTGGATGAATACATCCAACTGTAAGTTCCTACTAAGCAATGTTAGTACTATATTATGTACTGTGCAATGGACTGGGGATGATCCCATTAATAGTAAGGAAAGTATTTATTTTCACTAGTAAAGGATGTGTTACCAACATAAATGTTATTGCAGTAATTTTTTTTTATTTATTTTTTTATTGACAATATGTTGTTGGCCAAAGTGGCCTCTATAACTTCACCCGGACTGTGATGAGTGCAAAGTGCGCTCCAACCAGAAGGGTAGGGGACAGCACGCTCAAGGGTGCCACATAGGGCTCGGCCTCGGCTTGGCTGCTGTCTCTAGAGAGAGAACGGAGGTAAAAACTACCACCGGATCGTAAAGCATTATTACAAAAAAAAAGAATTGTCTTGGAATTAAATAGTACCAAAGTGGGAATGAATACTTACCCCAAATTAGGTAACAAAACTTGTAGGTAACTGGAGTGACAGCGTATGTAGGTACCATAATAAGGATATTATGTATGTAACATTGATTAGCTTATTAATTTCTTGCATTTATGTTATCAATGTTTTAGTTAGTTGTTATAAAACTTATTTTATAAGTAGGTAAGTACAAAAACTTGAGTGTGCAGCACTACTACGCATTACATTTTATTTTTACAATATGTATAAACATATAGTTAACCATTGGTGTCAAGGTTAGAGAAATCATAGGCGGGTCTGCACTAACTAAGCACTGTTTTGGTATATCAATTACTTAGCACAATTGTGTTAAATCATACGTTACTGTGGCGTGATTTATAATTAGTTATAGTACTTTATGACTCAGTTGATTCAAATCTGTACATCTTGGGTAGCTTTTGCTATCTTAGTTTCTATTGTATTCTAAATGGATTTCTTACCTGGATTTGCCGACACCACTCTCTCCAATCACTAAAATCTTCAAAGTTGTAACGTAATCCATTTTTACACAATCAGCAACAAAAATAACAAAAAAAGATTGCTACAAAAGGCAGGCAAGTTCCTTTGTGACGCACGCAACACAAACTATACTTGTTAAAAGTTGGAAAACAGAACGATATCAAAGTATTATCTGTAAATAATGCAAATTACTTGAAATACTCCGGAAATATTGTACAATAATTAAAATTTTATTAGTCACTATCTGAAAAAGAGGAAAGAAAACAATTTTTGACAATCACTGACGTTTTGCGCATTGGTAGGCTATGCTGTCATCTGGTATACGTTTTGTTCATTCATATAAGTTTAAGATGAAAGATTCAATATAATAAAGTTAATTACTTAACACATAATAAAATTTATATAACATTATTACTGTGCAGCAAAAGTATTTAACGAACTGTATTGTATTTATTATTTTTATTAAAGCCTTTCAAAGCAACTACTAAACGTACTGAGCCAAAACTACGGTCGTCGTTACTCCGTAGCGCGAACATTTAAAACTGCCTAATATTTAGATTAGTGTGACAAATAAATACAATAGAGATTTCGTACCTACTAGGTACTCAGATACCCACTGAAAGGTTGTGACCCAGAGTCCTCACGAACTGCCTACCCTGTGAGGACGAAGTCGCCCTTTTGTAGCGAAAAATCATGCACAATTTTCTAAACAAACCGCTTTACCATTACCCGCGCTATTATGTTACCCATTTACGGTGGAAAGTTTCTATTCAGTGCATTGAAAGAAAAGTCTCAGATGCATCTATAGATATAGGCCACTATCAATAGGGGGCGCTCATTCAGCAGTATTTAGGTCTCCCGAGTCAATGCAGCGCGGGGACAAAACGTTTCTTTATTTCATCAGAATGCATTCACTGGGGCATTGTGAGCACGACGCCGCGCCGCCCGCCCCGTGGATAGCCGCCCTGCAACCTCCTTTCTAAACAATTGACTTTTATTGCAAAGAAAATAAAGTTTCGCTTTTATGCTTTTATGATACATTTTTCTTTTACGCTAATCTCTAAGTGCATTAATTCTTTGCCATTTTAACGAAAGTTTCACTTTCCGACCCTACCGACTATAGCGCTGGGTTGTTCCAATAGCGGCGCCGTCATATAACGGCCGTAACTAGAACGTTGGCTATGTAAACAAAATGGCGCGGTTTCCTAGACCGCTACCTGTTTACGTAGCCAACGTTCTAGTTACGGCCGTTATATGACGGCGCCGCTATTGGAGGAACCCAGCGCTTTAGGGAAGACAAGTTTTTAACCAACATTTTAAAATAAAAAAAAATCGCGCTCTAAAAAGTGTGAAACAAGAAAATATTCTCATCTAGAGGATAGCCGTGGTCCGTGTAGGTCCTTTAGGGCCAAATGGCATATGAATACGGACCACGGCTATCCTCTAGATGAGAATATTTTCTTGTTTCACACTTTTTAGAGCGCGATTTTTCAGTAGTCGGGTTTTAGTTTTTAAACTTACTTTTTATTTAATTATTTTGGAGTTATAGGTAACAATATATATATTTTTGAAATGTGCTCATCAAGCTCTTTCATTTGATACCCCACATGGTTTCATTAAAAAATGTTTTTTTTTAGTTCATGACATTATGTCCTCTAGAGGGCGCCATATGCAATTTTATGTGACGTCACATAGCCTATAACCAGCGCGCCATTAAGCCGCTTCTAACGATACCTCATTTGTCAAATTACGACAAGTCGTATGGAAGTTAGGTGGGAACAGATGCACATACATACATACATACATACATACATACATACATACCTACATACATACATACCGGTCAAAATCATAACCCTCCGCCGTAGTCGGGTAAAAAGGGAACCTTCTTGACTAGTTCATAAACCTACCTGCCAGCTGAAGGACAACTGCTCCCCACTCCTAGACTGACCCACTTTTATGTTCTGTTGTTTATTGGTGGTAGAGCCAAGCTGTAGTCAATCGACTGCAGCTCATATACGGGCTGGCTCGACCGGGGTAGTACCACCCTCTCACAGAAGATCGGCGTAAAGTAGTTATTACAGCTGCGTTTCGTACGATGAGTGAGAGAGCCGGAAGCCAAACTCCCCCCCCCCCCCCCCCTCGTTCCACTCCCCTTCAGATTGGCAGCGTGTAAGCAATGCCTTTGGCATTGCAAGCATCTATAGGCTACGGTAACTGCTTAACATAAGGCGGGCCGTACTCTTGCTTGCCACCTGTCCCATAAAAAAACAATATTACGCCCATGGCTTAGGCTTTTCACGACACTCGAGTTTCAGCATTTTTACCCGACTACGGCGGAGGGTTATGATTTTGACCGGTATGTATGTATGTATGTATGTATGTATGTATGTGCGTCTGTTCCCGCCTAACTTCCAAACTACTTGTCGTAATTTGACAAATGAGGTATCGTTAGAAGCGGCTTAATGGCGTGCTGGTTATAGGCTATGTGACGTCACATAAAATTGTATATGGCGCCCTCTAGAGGACATAATGTCATGAACTAAAAAAAAAACATTTTTTAATAAAACCGTGTGGGGTATCAATTGAAAAAGCTTGATGAGCACATTTCAAAAATATATATATTGTTACCTATAACTCCAAAATAATTAAATAAAAAGTAAGTTTAAAAACTAAAACCCGACTACTGAAAAATCGCGGTCTAAAAAGTATGAAACAAGAAAATATTCTCATCTAGAGGATAGCCGTGTTCCGTGTTCATATGCCATTTGGCCCTAAAGGACCTACACGGACCACGGCTATCCTCTAGATGAGAATATTTTCTTGTTTCATACTTTTTAGAGCGCGATTTTTCAGTAGTCGGGTTTTATTTCATCAACATCCTTGATAACTCCGTTCGACCAACGAAAGTGATTTATACTCGTATTGAATAATGAAGCTATTTATTCAGCGGATGAGCGGCGAAATGAATGGCCAAATTTGAATACCTGTATTTATAACCCTTTTGTTAGGGTTGTCGGATGTAGCTTTGTGTACTTATAGCTAATGTTTCGGGATTAATCGATTAATTTATTGTTTTATTTGTGACAGGAAGTTATTTCAGGGATGTCTTGTTTGTTGTGGTATTGTTAAGTGTGATGTTGTTATTTACAGTTCGCTTACGGTGAGGGAAAACATCGTGAGGAAACCTACCTATCCCTCGGGATTAGGTAATAGTCAGTTCCTGTATACACGGCGACAAGGTTCACCTCCTGACACGCTGGGTTCTGACTATCTGGTGAAACGTGGGCTTGGAGTTGGTTAATACCTCCACAATGTGGTGGTGTATGGCCACTCAAGCCTCTGACTACCCCCGAATGGGGATAAAAGTCGTGAAGTTACATTTTTTTTAGTTAAGTGTATTTGAAGGAGTTTTGCTTGGAAATGTATACTCTGTTAGCTATCTCTATTTATGTATCGTAGGTAGTTTAAACTGAAGTAATCGAAATTACTCAAGTTTTTTAATGGACTGGGGTGGCAAACAGGGGTACGGCTCGCCTGATGTTAAGCAGTTACCGTTGCCTATAGACATGGACCAATTACTAAGGGGACTGGGTCTGAGCAACTAGGCCGAGTGGTCGGCCGAGTACTAACATCGACATAAAACGAAGCGAGTAGTTCAGCTATTTACCGGTAGATAGATGCCACGCATCCCGGGAAAATGACCACGCGTTGTTTCATAGAGATATCTACTAAGAACGTCTCTTCTGATTAAAATCTCTATGCCCATGGATGATTGCAATATCAAAGGCATTGCTCGCACGTTGCCGACCTGAAGGGGAGGGACGGAGGGAGGTGAAAGTTCCGGTTCTCTCACTCATCGTACGAAACGCTGCTGTAATAGCTGCTTTACGCTTATCTTCTGTGAGAGGGTGGTACTACCCCGGACGAGCCAGCCCGTAAATGAGTTGCAGGAAATTGGCTAGAGCTTGACTCTACAATAGAGTACAAGATGCTACTTACGTTAAGTACTAACGTTTCGCTCATAGATACAGTACCTACAAGTAATAGTATCTAATAGATAGAAGGTAGGCATTAGTTCCACTTTCAAATCTACTAGCAACAGGTACCTATCTTCTAATTATGATGTTTTAAATATTACAGGTACTTATTTACAGTCATTTTTAAATTGCAATAAATTTTGGAAGCGACGTTCGAAAGCTCTATAAATAGATTGAATAGAAAACAAACAGAGGAACGAGTCAGCGTTTCAAATTATCCGCCGAATGGGACCGATTGAACGAATGAACGCGACGGGACCGAATGGAACGGCTAGCTCGGCGGATCTTTAGGTGCGGCTATTATTTTGATTGGAGGTACGAATGTACCCCGGGAATCTTGTATGGGTTACGTTAAGGTGAAGTTTTTGGGAATTAGGAAATTCATTAAAAATCAAGTTAGAAGACAATAACATACATATACTTACGCCTGTATCCCACGGGGGTTGGCAGAGACTTTTGATTGCCACATGCTACGATTTTGACACACCTCTTTTCACAAAAAAAATAATATTATGATTATAAAATCTCAGACCATCTGTTTAGTTCGTTCATTAGTAGGTAGTGAAGGTAGCTTTTACCCATGACTCGGCAAAGATCGAATGTTAGTGCCTTCGTTGAAAACCACTGTAGGTAGATTTCAGAAACCGGAACCGGAACACTCTAATCACTTAGTTGCATTTCTATTTCTTTACAAAGTGTTTTAAACGATATCTTTTATTATGCTGTATAAAATTTAAAAGGATTCCATTTTTGAGTCGTTAAAGGGAAAATAAAACTAGGCGGGCAACTGTGTTGGTTGGTAATTTTGTTATCTTTCATCGCGATGTTGCTAATTTTATAGGTAGGAATTAAACTTTTAGTGAACTGTAGGTAAGTGAATAAATATTTTATACAAAAGTTAGGTATCTATTAAGTATTACGTATAAAGTTAGGTATTTAAGGTAACATTTCCAATATAAGCTGGCCTCTCTTTATTATTGACGACCGTAAATAAGAGAGCTCAGCTTATGTTCGAAACGTTACCATATACGTGCAAGCGACACCTATTAGCCTCGCCATACACGATTGGTTGCAGTCAACCGCATTGACAGCCCGCCGACTGCTTGACGCCAAGCAGTCGGCAGGCTGTTGATGCGGTCAACTGCAACCAACTGCTCTAGAGCTGTCGGTTCCGACAGCTACAAGCAGTCCGTGTATGGCGACGCTTAGTGTCTTCCTCATGGTCAAGGAGAATACTATTTTGAGTGGTGTAAAATTCAGTTATTATTATAATGTAATATGTATAAAATATCAAAAGAATATCCCAATTTTAGGTATTTTTAACTTTTTATCTATAGGAATCAATTTTTTTAAAGTTTATTTTTACAAAATGGTTAATAACCTACAAACTATTTTAGCGGAGTTCAAAGAATAATATCCACGAACTGTGCCTTAACGTCGGCTTTTTGTTATCTGGAACGATGTCCCTGTCTTTGTATCGAGCGATATAGTTTTTCGAGACCAATGCCTGGTCTAGAAGCGTATGTCCAGGATAAAATTAACTTTTAACGATCGAACAGGTAGGAACAGGTAGGTCGTATCTTTGACAGTCTTTACAGGCAGTCAGAAGCCTGAAAAATCTGACAAAAAAGGTCTTACCCTTAGATTGCCGATAGTCCGACTAGTTGGGTCTCGGAGGGCAGATGGCAATTGCACCGTGTAAATATCGGTGATCAGCCTAATCAGGGTAGACTGAAAGCCAACCCCTCATAATGGGATAAGGCTACGGATAAAAAGATCGAACAGGTAGGTATTAGGAAGTTTATTTATGTATGAAATATAGTTACTTATTCGAAATTTACTTTGTATATTAAATTTTTTTGGTTTTATTACTTGTTTGAACTTTTTTTTTTACTGCTGAGGTATTAATGGCTATTTCTCAGGTTTTAACTATAACTACAAATAAAAACACCCTCTGCTTAACCTCCGTTGCGGGGCTTTTTGGCGGGAAGTGGAAAAGTCATGTTGTCATTTTTGTTTTAATTTCTAAAACTTGTGTTTTCGTGTATTATAGTGTGTAATATTGGTGGAATATTAACCATTATATGGTCATAAATGTGCGTGAGTGTGGGCAATTGGAACAAAAGTGATGAAACATGATTTTCGGCTACTCACAAGAAGTCTAGTAATTTGTCAGTAAAGTATCCGCCACTTTACTGATAGGGTTTGGGGGGGTAGAAATAAGGTAGTTATAAGGTAGATTTAAGGTAGTTATAAGGTAGAATTAAGAAAAAAATTTAATAAAAGTATACTGATGTTAGGCTCCAAAGGGCTAGTTCCCAGGAGCCGTAAAACTAATCTTAAAAAAAAAACCTCCGTTGCATATAGTCGTTAACCGTTGGTTAAATATAATAAATGACAATACATATTTGTACCGTAAAGTACAATTTTTATGATATTTTTCAGTGTTAAACTTTTTGTTTTACGAGTTTGAGAGCACAATCATAATCATAGTACCTCTCCAGTGAAGTTTATGTTGTGTCATCAACTTGTGTTGTAAAATATATAGCTCGATATATTTTGGTGCAAGTGACGTTGAGTTTTAGGTTTTTAAAACCTTGATATTCCGTCTTGATGTGTAGGATTTAAACTTAATGTAGAAGCTTGTAATTGGCATTTGCTTACTTAGAATCTTACACATTTATCATTCATTCTCGATGTACATCGCTTTTGTTTGTGAAAAGAATCTAACCCGAATTATGCTTATACCTAATGCTCTATTAAAAATGACTTTAAATAATTATCCTACAACAGGTAAGCTACACCTAGGTACATAATTAATCAAATTGAAATGACGAACATAAACAGCTTTCCAATATTTTAACATTTCATTAAGTATACCCTGAATAATAATAATTTAGCCCTTTTAACGTCCCACTGATGGGCACGGGCCTCCCCTCAATGCGAGGGGGATTTAGGCCATAATCCACCACGCTGGCCCAGTGCGGGTTGGTGGATTTGACATGTCTAAAGACATGCAGGTTTCCTCACGATGTTTTCCTTCACCGCAAGCAAGTGATAATCATATTAATCATATTAAGTATACCCTGATTAAAGAAATTATTATAAAAGCTAATAGCTGTCATAAGTTCGAAAATGCTTTAAAACGACGCCGTTGTCTACTACCGATCGTCATAAATGCGCGCTCCATACCATCGTAAAAGCTTCGAATTTCCAATTCGCACTGCATAAACATTTTGATATGATCATAAAACACAAGAATATACGTGTTAGGTACATGCCACGCCACAAAGCGTGATGACGTTTTGAATGGCAATTTGTACCGTTTAAACTATACGAGCTGCGAGAGAACAGCTGTGAATACAACATTGTACCGAAGTGCACGTGAACCTTCAATCTTGGATATAGAGCATAGAATAGCTTGTTTTAATCACGCAGTTAAATTTGTTTTTCATATCTACCAAATTTGGAAATGCGTTCATCATAATGTCTATTGCGAACTGGTTAGGTTCAAAATACTTTGTTTTGCAATCCTTGGTTGTGAAGGCTGTAAATGCAGCGGACAGAACGACAAAGTTGTGGTGTAGTTGTAGATACAAACTTGCAGTTTGGGTCGTAACTCTTTGTATATTGTTGAGATATATTCGGTTTATACAGTTATGGGTTCAGCGGATGATGCTCTTATACTGAATCACAGGATAGTAAAATTTTGATTTTAATTAAAATATATATATTTTGATGTAGGTACTATACAGGATGAAGTTTTCAAGTGTGCGTGGATGGCCAAATCCGAAACTATGAGGAATATCGAAAAGTACTCAAAGGAGTCTCGGGGCCGATTTTAATGAAAACTAAAACTGCATCATTGGATTTTTGAAAAAACAAAATTCGGAGCCAGTAATCGAACTAGTTGATTTTGAAAAAAAAAAAAAAACACATACTGTATTATTACACCATTCGATAGTGTCGCTAATAAGTAACGAATTCTGGGAAATAATGATATACGGCAAACTTAAGGAAATAGCTCATTTTAAACGAAATACTATTTTATTTCTCTTAAGTTACCTACACCTATTAAACCTAAACTGATTAATTATTAAAAAATGATTGAAAATTTGTAATTAGTACATAATTTTGTAAAGATAACTGCACTGCGAAGGTAAATAAAAAAAATATTGAGCATAATTTCTAACAAGATAAAGGTAATGTACGTATGATTTATTAAAGACAACTTGAAAATATGGAGCAGTTTATTAAAAACTAACACTTTTCTTAAGTTTGCCGTATGTCATTACTTCCCAGAATTCGTTCCTTATCAGCAACACTATCGAATTGTGTAATAATACAGTATGTGGTTTTTTTTTCAAAATCAACTAGTTCGATTCCTGGCTACGAATTTTGTTTTTTCGAAAATCCAATGATGCAGTTTTAGTTTTCATTAAAATCGGCCCCGAGACTCCTTTGAGTTCTTTTCGATATTCCGCATAGTTTCGGATTTGGCCATCCACGCACACTTGAAAAATTCAACCTGTATATCAAAAAGTCTCAATAGATAGGTACAAAAAGTTGCTACCTACTTCGTCATCATTTCAGGGACTTTCAGAAATTGAATTTTTGTACCTATCTATTAAAACCTTTTTATATGTAGGTGGTTATTATAACTTTGCTCACGCTTATGATTTTGTGAAATCTTTTGATTTTTAATTTTTTCAGATACCTATTATTATTATTTTCCTCACGCCTACCTATTAAGTTTAAATTGTTACCATCATTTATATCTTTTAGATACTTAATGAATTTGAGCATCCTTATTCCTCGAGAGGTTCGTATTCCACTGGCAAAACCAGGCAATCTGTATGGATTATAGAAACGTTGTGAGGGTCGAGGGATTCGGTTTGTTCCGAAAATTCCTCGTTATAGATATCCGAAAACTACTTTGAACAAGTGATATGAATACCGTTAATTATAACAAGATAGAGTCAACATTTTAAATAGAAATGGAATTACATTTGAAATTAGCATGATTCTGATTTATGTTTACGTCAAATCTTCGTATCTACGGTTGCCTGCACGTCTATGGTAACACTTCAAACATATGATCTTGGGGCTTACCACAAGCTCTTATTGCGATTCAATTATAGGAACGTTTTAACGACGTTTTAATGACATTTCTTATTGTCATGACAATAAGGTACGTCATTGCACAAAAAGTCGCTGAAACGTTAATACGTTCCTGTAATTGAGTCGCAATGGGAGCTTATGGTAAGCCCCCTGTTTAATATTGATGGATGAAGAGAGATCAGGTTATGTTGGAAATGTTACCATGGATGTAGAGATGTATGTAACTTAGTGTTAATGGTTGATGACTTGTGGTGTGAAACTATAAAATATGATTGTAAACATCACATTTTTTATCTCTTCAAAATTCATCTTGGATTCCAAAAAAGAATCTCATGAAAACATTATCGTAAGTAGAGTTCGACTTTTTTATTTCTCGACTCTCTCATAAAACATAACTTTACGTGATCTACGGGAGGGAGGTCGCACGCACTCACTGCGCCACCAATTTTATATATCCCTCTTCCACCTGAATACTGAACGATTTCACTAACATCACGTGTCACAAGTTACTTTGGTTATATGCTTTGGTTACAATAATGTCTTGCTTATGTTCCGATTCCGAGAAATCATAGGCGACAAAAAACGCAATAGTAGGCGACCAATAACCAATTCCATAAATAAATTACTTAAGTGCCTATCTATCTATATTAAAAATGGTGTTCTATCCACAAAGTATGGTTCTATCTTACAAAATGATTGAGTTGGAAAAATTGTCATCTGCCTAAAAATATATTTCATGTAAGCAATGTCAGTTTAGAAAGTTCCACTATAAATTTTCGCCGATGTAAACATCGATTACTGATTATTAGATGTCATTTGTCACCAGTCCGTTAGTAGTTATATTTAAAAAAAAAAAATCGCCAGACTTGCACACCAACAATTGTATGGTCCTAAACTAAGCATCGCTTGTACTATGGATACCGTACAAAAAACTGGGGGCGATCCCAGTGACACCCAGATCAGGGCAAATTACGAAAAGGCCGTTTTCAAAATATGCCTCTGGCGGGGATCGAACCCACAACCACCCGATGCAGAGAGCCGAGCGCCTAGCGGTCGTTTGTCTTTATTGTTCCGAATTCTTCTCAAATCCCGACCAGGGTATCTTCAAAGCAAATGGTACTAAGCAAACAGCGCTACATTAGCGCGTCGCATCAGCATAAATCAGCGCTGAGTGTTACTAGCACCGCAGACCAGATTAATGTTGATTAGAGATGTGTAATCTAGGACCGCGCTCCGTTTCAATATCAAACTGTAGGTACAATAATTAGGCCGCAGTTCATAATTACCTTAGTTTTGACATAGCATTTACTACACCACCAAGCCAACTAGGCGCTCGGATGGAATGCAGCTTCCCCGCCCGCATACCGCGCGCACACCCGCCACCGCCTGCGGCTTCCCGCCCGCACGCCGCCACCAACTTCTTGTGCGGTAGGCGTGAGCGTTATTTCACGTCACCGGTTACATTAACTGGTTACGAGCTCATTCACCGAATCACTGTTTACGCGACGAACGAGTAACTGGTGATTTTTGTAACAGGTTATTTAACTGTAGCCCGAACTACATCACAGGTATTATGTCATCGGTCACCCATAGACATCTAAAAGTAACAAATAACAATTTTTGTATACAAGAAGAAGAACTAGTAGTGACGAAAACCATAGGGATACAACAATAACCAGTTACAAAAATCACCTATTAAATAACCGGTGACTCCTTTGACGTAACCGGTTACGTTACGTTACGTTTCGTGAAAATAATGTAACGACACACGTCTATATGTGCGGGTGACGTCACATTTAACAGGCGCCTAGTTGGCTTGGTGAAGTGGTAGTTCTATTTTGATCAATACCAAATACCTTACAGATTTATCAAGGGACTACTTAACGAAATCTACAGACTTCAGTAACATCTACTACCTATCATCTCCGGTTAGCCTAGTACGTTTTGAGTAATAACACACGTTATTTTTAATAATTAATATGTATTATTATTATCAAAATTTGTGACAGAAATGCTTTCTTAAAC
Organism: Drymonia ruficornis; assembly: GCA_947859195.1. Taxonomy (NCBI): domain Eukaryota; kingdom Metazoa; phylum Arthropoda; class Insecta; order Lepidoptera; family Notodontidae; genus Drymonia; species Drymonia ruficornis. The sequence continues at coordinate 1,247,404 of OX401913.1, forward strand.
ATCTGTAAGTAATTGATGGAATCAGGCGTAACTTTGCGGAAATCCATTGTTAAACAATTATAGAGAGGGACCCACCACTCACCCTCGGAATTGTCAACCTCCAATATTATAAACCAAATGAATTGATCGATAATAGAAGAAGCCAACAAGACCTAACCCCCTGTCAGTCGAGAGTATGTCTGTCATGAGTCATGGACCCTAACAATTAGCAATTCTCCGTAGACAAATCGAATCTTAAATAAATTCGACACGTGTTTCGCCTCTAAACGAGGCATCCTCAGGAAAGCTGGACTGCGACTGAGCCCAAAAAAGTAAATAGGTAACTATAAAAAATGTGCCATAAACAATAAAATAGGCCATACATTTTCCAGTAATTTATATTTATCCTCGTATTGCGATCAAGAGTAGTTTTCATTAGCAATAAGGACTTTGCTAAGCAGGACTTAGATGAATGTTTGTACTGCAGAGACTAGACGCAGAGGCGGGCGCGTGCAATATAAGCATCCTGTGAGATATCCTTACATAAGGCAGCTTTTGGATTGCCAGACTGTACGACATGTTTAATTTTAGTAAGAATAACTTTTCTAGTGAACAAAAAAGCACTAACGTTGTAGATTTGGACCTGAAAAACAGGTAGAAAAGAGCCTTTAGCAATGGGTATAATTTTTTTTGGTAGAAAGTTTGCAGCATCCCACGAAGTATAATGTATTGTGTGAATCTGTGATGACACAATCATTTTAAATACTGTATGAACTAGATTTGTATGGAGTGCGTACGAGTTATACCAATCAGAACGAGGCCCAATGGATAGTATTTTCCCGAGCCAAATTAAAATTATTGCCTCTGGATTTATAAGATTCGATCCCCAACTAGAGAGCCTCATAATAAAGGCCACAAACATGAAAGAAAGTCGCAACGCAAAGTCGTCAACTTGTAATGCACCTTACTACGTGTTCACATGTCACAAACACGAGACCCTGTAGAGAACAATACAGCATGACGAGTTTAATTATTTCGAGCCTGGGAACGTTCCGGGACGTATGAGAAACACTCTGATAATGGAACGCCTTAGACGGTACTTAAGAAACCGTGTTGCTCTGAAACTAAGATTTAGTGGTAGTAATCTTGGTACTCAGACATTAAGTTATAAGTTTTTGAAGTGAAAACTTCTTTAGCGGCGTTGTGCACTTTTCTGGGGATGGGTAAAAATGTTAAACTCGCGTCAGGACACGTGACCTGATCGAAAATTCGTAAGACGGAGTGTGCGTGTGTGTTTGTACTACATATAAGTTTTCATGTTTGTGTACGATAGCGCAATAAATGAATATTGTGTTTAACCACATAAATGATAGTACTTTTATACTGATAAATTCTTTCAACATTGTTTTCAACACTGTTTTCTACATTGTTTTCAACATTGTTTTCAACATTGTTTTCAACATTGTTTTCAACATTGTTTTCAACATTGTTTTCAACATTGTTTTCAACATTGTTTTCAACATTGTTTTCAACATTGTTTTCAACGTTGTTTTCAACATTGATTTCAACGTTGTTTTCAACATTGTTTTCAACATTGTTTTTCTTCTTTGTCTTCGAAGCACGAAGACGCTCAGTTCAAATGCCAGTAAACGGTCACCCATCTCTGACTGACCTTGCCAAGTGTTGCTTAACCTCATACATACAGCGCGGGATCGTTAACCGATCAGTGATTGCAGCCGGCTATGAGCGCCTCGCTCTTTCTTGGTAATGTCGTTGTATTGTTCAAACTTTTTAATTTCTAGTCCATGAGATGAAATTGCTACATGTCCGTATTTCGAATTGAATGTTACATTTTCTCAGCGGTTGGATATTGAGCCCCGCTTCCACATGTCCGCTGTTTAGATAACGGAAAGATTTATTAGAAAACCAAAGGATTTGCTATGCTTTATTTTACTTATATTGGATAGAATATTACACTGTAGGTAGCTGATTCTAACATATATGTAAACCTACTTATCGGGGTAGAACAAACCTCTCACAGGAGATCGGCGTAAAGTAGCTTATTATAGTTGCGTTTCGTACGATGAGTGAGAGAGCCGTAAGCACTAAACCCATGGGAGTAATGTGTATCAGTAAGTCTCTGTTAAAAGGTGACTTACCTACATATCACGCCCATTCAGGAAAAACTGAACTGTTCAGTTATTTTCCCTATCTCTTAATTTCCTTTGATGACACCCATGAGACGGTCGCAAGCTGAATGAATACTGAAAAAGTCGAAGAAAAATAGATGAATGTAAAAAGTGGCATCAAATTAGATGCAATACAGAAGTCAGGAACCCTGGGACTCGGACCAGAATTATAAATATAATAATAAATAATATCCTGGGACATTTTTTGTACACACGGTTACCTGATCCCAAACTAAGCAGAGCTTGTACTATGGAAACCAGATAACTGATATTACTACATATACTACTTTTTTATTTGTAAATACATACTTAATATACATATACACCCAGACTCCGGACATACCACAAACATCACTCATGTTCATGCACACAAATGCATGTCTCGGGTAGGAATCGAACCTACGACCTGCAGCGTGAAAGGCGCCTCCGCGCCAACCACGCTAACGGGCCCGTCATAATATAATAATAATTTAGCCCTTTTAACGTCCCACTGCTGGGCACGGGCCTCCCCTCAGTGCGAGGGGGATTCAGGCCATAATCCACCACGCTGGCCCAGTGCGGGTTGGTCGATTTCACATGTCTAAAGACATGCACGTTTCCTCACGATGTGTCCCTTCACCGTAAGCAAGTGATAATCATATTAAAGTTATGATTCACACATAGATTTCGAAAAATCCAGAAGTGTGAGCCAGGGTTTGAACCCAGGACCTTAAGCCCGCAAGACGCGTGCTTAACCAATCGGCTACCACTGCTACCGACCAGAATTAAATTAAAAAAACCCCGGAATTCCGTTTCTGTATCAGACTGGAATCACTCAACACGTTTCGAGCTCCATAAGCATAAAATCTTACCAATCAAAGTACATACAGATGTTAGCTACACATATACATAGCATAGGGCATTGTTAACCCTTTAATGCGGGCAGGGTCGGATTCTATTACGCCCGGGTCTCTAGGGCCGGTGTGGTCAACCACTATTTTTGGGCCGGGATAGGCTTTATTAGGCCCCTCCTAATAAAGAGAATTTATTCTCAGCCTCTGGGTACATGGGTATATAGCACGCTGATTTTTTTCGGCGACTCATTTAACGGTTGACTGAATTTCTTCGGTAACGAATGGTAATGATTGTTTTTCGTTCCTTATTACTGGAGTTGATCGTAATTCAGGAGTGTGTTCATTTGTTTGCCGTGTAAAAGGTTTTGAATATTATGATCATGGTTATCTACAAATGTGATCGCATAAAAAGTAATTATTATTAGGTAGAGTACTAAGCGTTGTTTTGAAGTAAATAACTTTGAATTTTCTTTCATTATAGGCAGGTTAAGTTAATAATTAGAATACGCAAAAAATCTGCTAACGCTTTGAAATTCTAAAACCCGGGTACTTAAAAGACCTCTCATAGACAGTAGATGCTATTAGAAAAATTAAGTTATAGATGTCTTAACAAGTCACTTACTCTCTATACAAGTTTGCTGCCAAAGCCACTGTCAGAGTCTTTAGCTCGATTACAGATTTGATCCGGGTTGGCGGATAATATGATTAGGCAAGTAACTAACGATCTTTTGATGCTGTGAGGTGAGAATTAGTGAATATATTATTCAGTCGACCGCTTGGTTTCGTGGTTTTGACCCAGTCCATTAGATTGTACAGCCACGTTCATACAGTTAATATATCTGGTATGGTCGTCTGGTTGTCTAAGGTACCAATGCTTGTCTAAGGTAACATTTCCCACATAAGCTGAGCTCTCATTATTGACACTCATCGTAAACTCAGGTCTTGTTATAGATGGGGAGGCCAGCGTGCAATTCGTGGATTTGCACGAGCGTCGTTCAAGCCTAGTAGATTCGGTAGATGAGATGATAGGAAGAATACATTGTTCTAGATGTATCCACTTTCAGCGGTGCAGGGAGCGTATACATGACAATTTTTTTTTTTTTTTTTAAAGCAATGACTTAAAAATACTCAAGCGTTTCAGATATTGATACTTTTCATGAACCAACATGATAAATTGAAAAAAAAAAATACTCGAGCGCGCCAGATTTTGTAAGCATCTATAGGCTACGGCAACTGCTTAAAATCAGGCGGGCCGTACGCTTTTTTGCCACCGCAGTTCAATATTTATAAAAAAAAAAACTGAGGGGGTGAAAAGGTGAAACTTCCAGATGCTCCCATTTCTTAGACTGACGATCAAATTAGCAAAATTGACACTTTTGATACTTCTTAGCTAGTAATGAATCTCCCTTATCTTAATCTGACGAGTTTGAGTCTTTTAAGATGGTCTAATATTTTTTTGGTTCCACTGAGCGAACTCACCAATATTAAGGGCTATACTGCTGAGGTCGCCGCGGGCGTGCAACAGGCATCATACACGCACAGCGAACTCGACAAACACGACACAAACCCAAAACACACACATACGCAAATACATACACAACATAACTCACAAATCATAGTCAAGTACGACCTGGAAACCATAACAAACTCGTCTTTTGTCCTCCACATTCTGTGCAATGTTGGTCTGGAGCGTCTCCAGGCCGTACTTGATCAACAAAACACAACAAACTTAAATAGACGCGGCAACACTGATGTGTGGCCAGGTCTCATTTACGCACACACACACTCCACTCAAGAACACACACACACACACTCCACAATTACGCACATCAAAACTACATTAGCACTACGCTCGCAGCTCCATCATAAATAAAATGACATCAGAAATATTCTAAAGAATATTTAAATTATGCATATAAACTGAATGGAGCTGCGAACAACGCACAAACACGGTCGTGTTTGTTGAGCAAGCAACATGCGACTAAAAATAATAATAACTAACGAACTAAATTCAACTACAAATTATAGCTTATCAAATCAAACCTCCACTTCGAACATAAAAACAGAAAAACTTACAGCTGATTAAATAATTACAAATTAATATCTAATAAAACATATAAACCAATATAACAAATAAATTAAAAATCAAGTAATTCCGCTTCAACAAAAACAATCATCCTAATAAATTTAATAACTTACTCTCAAATTAACTCAAACAACCTTAAACAAAACACTCAAAATTCTACATTAAAATCCTTCCAAAACAAGGTTCCTGACTATATCAGGAGAGAAGTAGCAGATTGTGTCGCAGGACACAATCACATACTTAATAAAAAAAATAAAAAAAAGGCTCATAATTTTTTGAGGTTCTTATCAATATGTATGCTATCTCCCTTATCTTAATCTGACGCGCTCGTGTAAATCCAGAAACCCCTTCTACGGCTCCCCACCTATTACAAATGTCACCATAGACGCACAGGCGACTATGCCCTATATACTCTTGAAATAGAGGAACATCGTTTATACTGTCGGTTTGCCTAACTTTTATTATTTCGCCCGGACGACGGACGTAAAGACCCAGTTATTCATACTAGCTGTATCCGTGAGCTAGTTCACACGGCTCCGTGTGACGGGGCTCCTAATACCCCTCAGAGCACGTTCGCAGCCCCATGAATTTTAACGTGGGGCATTAAGTGTTTTCTTTTTTTGGTGTACTTTATGTTTGTTATGTACGTGGCTTTTTGGGACACCTTTGGGCGGAAACTTTCAGTGCAAAGTATTAGGGCTGAGTTTTGCTCTCAATCTCTACAAATAGCATGGCTTCAAAATCATTCGTCATTTTACCTGGGGGGGAGGGCTCTATTTATTTATGTCACCTACGTCCTATCGTTCGAGCCTGAGTCATTTATTATAATAATAGGGATGAGACGTATTTACGCTACCAGGTTTTAAAACCAGGGCTTCGCTTCGAAGTAGGGCGCCCTGGTACGGGCCGCAAATACTTACAAGTATCAAAGTATTCGATTCGATGGTCGGGCGGGCGCCGAGCGTCCGGCACGGCCACCAGAATCAAAAATACTTGCATAAGAAATCGAACCATATAGTCATATTAATAAGGAGCAAAATCGTATTTGTAAACAAAAAATACTTTGTTGAACTTCCGAGTATTTTTTCGTAAATGGGATTATACTCCTTATTAATATGGTAACATGGATCAATTTTCTATGGAAGTATTTTTCGAAGTATAGTTCGGGGCTCGGTGGCCGCCCGCGCCGCGCCCGAAGTATTCCGAAGTTATCCGAGGGACCTATTGCGGCTCGACTGAACTTTCAAGTATGATAAATACTTTCAATTATTTTAAAACCTGGTTTTCGGCCCTGGTATTTTTACATACTCGTACTTGAAAGCCCTAGTATTTAATTTTGCAAGTATATCTCATCCCTATATAAATAATAAAAAATAATAATATTAGCCCTTTTAACGTCCCACTGCTGGGCACGGGCCTCCCCTCAATGCGAGGGAGATTCAGGCCATAATCCACCACGCTGGCCCAGTGCGGGTTGGTGGATTTCACATGTCTAAAGACATGCAGGTTTCCTCACGATGTTTTCCTTCATCGTAAGCAAGTGATAATCATATTAAAGTTATGATTCACACATAGATTTCGAAAAATCCAGAGGTGTGAGCCAGGGTTGGAACCCAGGACCTTACGCCCGCAAGACGCGTGCTTAACCAATCGGCTATCACTGCTTATATCCTATATAATAATATTAAATTGTTAATTCGTTGCCACTGATAATTTGGATGCTCTCAGCTATTATACTTCTCAATTTTTTCTATAGTAATTAGTAATCAAATTGGAAGATAGTTTGCTTCTAGTTTTCTTTAGAATGGAGGTAGTACCTACCTGACATAAATTGGATAACACAAAAGCTCCATTAAAATAGTTGAGTAGATATCTGTCTACCTGAACATGAAGTAAAATATCTGGGCTATAGGAAAATAGCTAAAAATACATCTTACCTCTAAAAACCTTTATTGGATGTTCGTACGAAATGGGAATTATTTCGTCCAATTTCATATAAACAGGTGCCTTAAGTTAACAACGGCCGGTACTGGGTCGATGTTTCCACAGGGAGCTCGTGGGTTCTTAATAATGCATGGATTTATTGTCTTTGAGAATATTGCTTTGGTATCGCTTGTAACGGAATTATAATGGAGGATTTAGAAGGGTTTTTAATAAGGACAGACTTTGGACTAAAGGAGGAATGGATTCCAAATTATCTTGAAAACTATAAATCTTGTTTTTATGGGTCTGAGGTGGCAAACAAGCATACGGCCCGCCTGATATTTAGCAGTTACCGTAGATACCAAAGGCATTGCTCGCACGTTGCCGACCTGAAGGGGAGTGGAACGAAGGGAGGGGAAGAAGGGCGGGAGTTGGGCTTCCAGCTCTCTCACTCATCGTACAAAACACAGTTGTAATAGCTACTTTACGCCGATCTTCAGTGAGAGGGTGGTACTACCCCGGTCGAGCCAGCCCGTATATGAGCTGCAGTCGATTGACTACAACTTGGCTCTACCACCAATAAATGATTATTTAGATTTCAAACTTTTTAAAGATTTAGAGTAGTCAGTTTAATGGTCAGGAATAGGGCTCAAACTTGAAACCTTTTGAATATGGCGGCAGTCCTTTAACCACTACCTGAAGTTTTTTTTAGAAAACTTATCAAAAAGATTTTACCTCTAAGCGTCGACACACTGCTCGTAGAACGGATGGCCGATGGGGCCGAAAAGTTCTCGAGTGGCGGCCGCGCACCGGAAAGCGTAGCGTGGGTAGGCCTCCCACAAGGTGGACCGACGACCTGGTGAAGGTCGCGGGAATCCGCTGGATGCGGGCAGCGCAAGACCGGTCATTGTGGCGAACCTTAGGGGAGGCCTATGTCCAGCAGTGGACATCTTTCGACTGAGATGATGAAGCGTCGACATACACGGACTGCATTTTGCTGTCGGAAGCTACAGCTCTATTGTAGTTGGTTGCAGTCGACAGCTCGCGACAGCACGCCGACTGCTTGAGCTGTCCGTGTATGGTGAACGTCAATTTTGTATTGACACTGCGGTCGACTGCAACCAACGGCTCTGGAGCTGTCGTGTGCAGGTGCGTGTATGGCGGCGCTAATAGGAATTTGATACTAATATCGAAATACCAGCTCGTTTAACCCACCAAGTGTCCACATAAAAAATCTCCAACACTAAACAGAAAAGGAACAATTCTCTCTCATTTTTTGCCAAAATCTGTCATTAGCAAAGAAAAGATATCGTTTCTGTGACGTCTGAAAGGGAATCGGCTAATGTATCCCTTTATCATTATTTCCCTTTGTTCGTAATCTGACCTAATGTTATTAGCGGCGGAATCGACGGGCCGATCCTTTTGTTAATTGTTATATCACGATGCCTATTGTGATTAAACACAATTGAAAGAGGTTATGAGGAGAATAGTGTTCATTAATTACTTATATTACAGTAGTAAGCGTTAATTTTTGAGAATTAAGGAGGATTTTAATATTGCAAGGGATGGAATACAGGACGATTAAACTCCTTTTGTGTTACGGAAAAATCCGTAGATCGTCTTTTGTTTTTCAGTATCGACGTACCGCATGGTTATAAGAGCGAGGCCCCACTAGAGCGTTGCGCTGCGTCGTCGCAACGGATCAAAGGGTCAACGGGCGAGAGACGAAGCGGGGGAGGGTGATGCGCCAGTACAAAATCTTGCGACGACGCAACGCAACGCGCTAATATGGCCCGGCCCTTACGTAACATTCTAGACCATGTTTTAATTGGTAGTGTTCTTTGACAGCAACACGCACAGCTTGACAGCAATTTTCAAAGCAAATACGGGATGACCGAAACCAATTGAAACATCGTTGATAAAATTACGTAATTGGTCTACAGGTATAGTCCCACAAGCATCGCTAGTGGCGATACAAGTGTCAAAATATGAAAATTCTGTATTTGAAATTGTCAGTTCCTCTTTTGGCTGCTTTTGGCACTGCATGTACAAGTGACCGACGCGGGCGATCGGTAAATCATCAATAGGAGCCATCTATAAGTTACGTCACACTTAAAGGGGGGGGAGGGGGTCGACGAAATGTGTCATTGTATGACAAGGGGGTGGGAGGGGTCCTAAGTTTTGTGACGTCACATTTAAAAATCTATATATATATATAACGTCACGACTTTTATCCCCATTCGGGGATAGTCAGAGGCTTGAGTGGCCATACACCACCACATTGTGGAGGTATTAAGCCAACTCAAAGCCCACGTTTCACCGGATAGTCAGAACCAAACGTGACAGGTGGTGAACCTTGTCGCCGTGTATACAGGAACTGACTATTACCTAATCCCGGGGGATAGGTAGGTTTCCTCACGATGTTTTCCCTCACCGTAAGCGAACTGTAAATTATGCACATTGATGAAAATTCATCCATTGGTGCATGCCCCACCGGGGATCGAACCTGGGACCTTCTGATTGGTAGCCCAACGTGTTCGCCCCTAGGCTACAGTCGTTCCGAAAAATCTAATATATTTATTTGAATTTTTAACGAAAATTTTTGAAAAATTGTTCAAATTGTAAAAATATGTGACGTCACACAGGGAGAGGGGGAGTCTCGCAAATGTGACCAGCTGTGACAAGGGGGGGGAGGAATCTAAAAATCATGAAATTCGTGTGACGTAATTTATGGATGGCCCCATATAAGGTGACAAGTGGTACTTAGTTATTAATTGCAACTTCAAATTCATGTTCGTCCAGTCCTCCATCCCATTTTATTTTAAGCTTACTCTAGTTCAATTAGATAATGGAAGATATTCGTTTCATCTCTTTCTAACGCAGGTAACAATAAAACTTCCCGGTCAGTTTACCCTTTGCAGTTTTGATGACTTAACCGTACTAAAGGCTCAATTTGCTTGAAATTTACTCGGAAACTCGTTGCTGAGTTTCAATATTCCGTTCCTTTTCGGTATTAGATTGCGTTACGTAATACTAAAATTTCTTTAATATTTCAAAATTATGTCTCGGCTTAATATCGGCTTCGAGGTTTGAATGTCAATTTTGTGAATTTCTTATGAAAATGAGTTTGAATATTTGATGTTCTTTAATGAAAGACGATCAAATGTGAGCAATCTTCATTTATTTTCATCATCAGTTTTCCCAAAGCAGCAGGGCCTCGAGTCTCTTAACAATTGTCCATTGCGAAACCACTGGTCAGAGTTGGGCAAAATTTAATTGCAATTAATTATCGCAAATTGCACGTGGTGTCACGATTAACAATTAATTTTGACTTGTTTGCAATCGCGAACAAATCACAATTAATTGTTAATTGTGTCACCACCTGCGATTTGCAATTACTTAATTGCAATTAAATTTTGCCCAACTCTGCCACTGGTCTCTTAAATTATTTTGGGAATTCTTTATTGTAAATCGCAAATTCTTGGCGGTCATCATGTTGTCGGCCATCTGTTCCTTGAGCCGCAATGGACAATTGTTAAGAGACTCAGGCCTAGACCCCAAGTCGATAGCCATTGGACTGCCACTATAGCATTTTGCTATTGTGACCAATCCTCTGATTGGTTGGACAGAATGAACTAAGTAATCAGACGGTCGGTCACAACACAATACAACTCGGCGCCCAGTATGTTTGATGCGATCTTATAATTCCACAAGTACCTATCTGGGGGTACGGTAGTGCCCCCGCCAATACGAGACAAGCGAAGCGCAAGGGCACTACTATACTATACTTGCTTAGTCAAAATATGTGGATTGGCCGTTTCGCTATCAATTTATTACTATTCATTATTTTTATAATACACACTTACACAACACACAACACAACACTTACGTATACAATAGTTCTTGTAGTAACGAAACGGCCAAACCACATATTTTGACTAAGGTGTAGAGTTTGTGAAGTAAGGGCTTGTAGAGTTACGGCGTGTAGAGTTAGAAGCTTGGCTCTACATGAGATCTGATAACTTTTTGACAGGGTCTCGTGTTGGCAACATTTTACATGAAAATAATATTGGTGGGTTACAATTATAAGTAATCACAAAGTAAAGACTAAAGAAAGAGGTGCCCTTATTAGATATTTGTATGAAAAAAAACGTGGTCATTGTTTTTTCATTTTCATTTTACTATTTACCGGTAAATAGTTGAACTACTTCCCTTCGTTTTATGTCGATGTTAGTACTAGGCCGACCACTCGGCCGACTTGCTTAGGGCCAGTCCCCTTAGTAACTGGTCCATGTAAGTAATATAGAGAAAATATGTGCTTCTCGTACTCATTGGTATGAGTTAAAGAAGGACGATGAGACTTGTTGACGTTTATTTGAACAAAACAATTGAATTCCAGGAACGTAATGTGCAAATCGTCAACGAATTACCGAACAAGAGGGGGGAAGCAACGTAAAACAATTTCAGGAGTGACATGTCGTGACATATGGCGACGCATCGCTTCGCACTCCTCACTCTATATTAAGGGAATTCTGTGTTTATTGAGAGGTTCATATCTTTTTGGATATAATATTTGGGGCATAGGGAAACTGTGCTTTCAATGGAACGTTAATTTATTTGGCATATTGTTATTCTTGACGCCCGCTTTGGCACAGTGGTTTGAGCGTTCGATTCCCATCAGAGACATTTCGGAAACGGCCTTTTCGTAATTTTCCCTGGTCTGGGTGTCACTGGGATCGCCTAAGCCTATTGTATGGTAGTTAAAATACAAGCGTTGCTTAGTTTGAGTTGGTGTGTAAGTCTGGCGACTTTTATTTATTTATCTATTCACCATGACAAAATATTTAAAAAATACTTGAACATGCTTTTTTATTGTGATGATTGATCACTATTTTGACTTCATTATTAATAGCACCTTGTCATCGTTCATCACTTTTATCGTCAATATTTTAAATAGGTTACTCCATTACATCAGGTTCAATGTCCTTCATTAAACACCATTCAACACCATCAAATTAGTTTAATGTAACGTTACGACTTTTATCCCCATTCGGGGGTAGTCAGAGACTTGAGTGGCCATACACCACCACATAGTGGAGGTATTAACCAACTCAAAGCCCACGTTTCACCAGGGTAGTCAGAACCCGACGTGACAGGTGGTGAACCTTTTCGCCACCAAATTAGCAAATTAGTTTAAGTTATATGTATGTTAGTCTGTGAGGTATATATCTATTGGCTTATGTGCCTGAAAATAAATGACTTATTATTATTATTAATAGTCTATTACTGTCCACTATGTCCACATAGGCGTCCTCCAATGCAGTGTTCCTTTTAATTGGGTATTTACTTTTCAAAACATAGACCTGTCTTGTTTCATGTGCCGGCTTCCGTCTACCGAGGAACGTATTCTAGATTTTTTATGAATTAATTTGAAAATAATGCAATTTTATTTCAGATAAGAGACATTCGAGAGAGGATTTAGCGGCGACAGCGGTTGTGTCACCGAAATGATATGTAAATGTATGGCCGATGCGTGACTGGTAAAACGCGTCGCGTCTGCAAGAATCGATCGATTAGCGATTACGAAACAATATCTACGCAAATGAGCGAACAATTCCACGAGAATTTTTACAATTGACGTTGTGTTTGAAGGAATCTAGATTAAAAAGATGATTGGAAAGATGTGGAAGTTTTTTTTTAAATGGGGCTGAGCTGGCAAACAAGCCCACGGTTAACGGCCCACCTGATGTTAAGCAGTTACCGCCTATATACAAGTGCAATACGAAAGGAATTGCTCGCACGTTGCCGACTTGAAGGGAAGTGGGACAGAGGGAGGGAAAGAAGGAGAATTGGGCTTCCGGCTCTCTCACTCATCGAACGAAACGCAGCTGTAATAGCCACTTTACGCCGATCTTCTGTGCGTGGGTGGTAAAATCCTGGCCGAGCCAGCCTGTATATGAGCTGCAGTCGATAATGTAATAATAAAAATGTGTACCTATCATGTATAATTCACATACACATAATAGAAATAACAAAAAAAAAGTTTCTAAGGCAGGACTGACCCTAAAATGTTCATAGCGCATTTATAGCGCGAAGCAAGACATCACCGTTTTGATCATGGCTTCGGTAGCGTTTTCTAAAATAAATAGAGGCGTCACTTGGACAAATGCACGACGATTTAGCTACTGTGCATCGTTGGCATGGAATCGAGAGTATGAGTTAAGGGAGACAGCGAGAGCGGGCACAAGACGAAACTAACGTAGCGTCTGAGTAATAGATTATTAAGGCCCCGCTTCCCGGTCGAGCGTTTTCGCCGTCTGGATTGGTCGAGAGTGCACTAACCCCACCCACTTTTTTTGCGAAAATATCGAAAATCATTAATTGTGACGTGAAAAACTATTGCATCACCAAAATTGAACTCAATTTTTTTAGGTATTATCTGTCTCCAACTTTTGGTGAAAATTTATTTTGAAATTCCGACCCGTTTGGAAGAAGATGCAAATTTAAATTTGAAATATGCAAAATTTTGGTATTTTTTTTCACATAGTAAATGAGCATGTAGCACTTTTCTCCTGCTAAAGATAAGGGTTCTATAAATACGGTGATATTTTTTTCAAAATTTTTACTCCACTCGTCTAAGAGGAGATAGCCTCCAAACATGCCTCGTTAGGTGCTTGTGCCGTCTTAAGGAGTCGTATTAATAATTTGATCGTGACATTTTGCAGAGCATCTGCAATTGTCACGATCCTCAGAATTCAGGGAACGAGGAAGAAGATTTTAAATTACATTGAGCGAAGTATGGTATATTTGAACATTGTCAATGCTGAAGACTTGATATAAAATACTTCTTAGTTTTGATACTTGGTACAGGTTCTTTTTAGTACTCGTATTCAAAGATTGCCTCTTTATATGGCTTGTTTCGTAGCTATATTTGCGAAAAAAAATAATTGCAAGCTACCAACAGTGTCTTTAGTAAGCAAGTACATTTACACATATTTTTTACATAATAATACTATGCCAACATAGTTTTGTACTTGTTAAAAGGATTACATTTCTTGAAAACCGCTCCCGCGGCCGCTCATCCCCGATACCAACGTACAACAGAGACGTATTCGGAACCGGGAACGTTTGAACGGTATGGATCGGTGGACTGAGTACGATTGAGGATAGCAGTACAGACTGATGCCTCCGTAATACTGACGTAGATGTCCTTAACAATAGATCATTTTCTTGAAAGTAAAACAATTAAGTTTCCTGCTAATTCTTAATCATCCCAGCTAATTGGATTTTCCCTAACAAATCTAATCAGAGTAACAACACGTGTGTCAGAATTCGAAAGGATTTTCTTGATAAACAAGGAAATACATCACTTATCCTTTTTTTTTTTTGTCAACCTGTGTCGTCCCACTGCTGGCCAAATTTGATTGGATAAGATAATTGGGATACCTACCCAAAGGCTGTAATGCCTGGGATACACGACGACACTTGACTTCTCTACGTGTGTCCACCACCGCGACACCTTGTTACAGTTATAGTGTCGAAACACTAAGATTCACTGAGAGTCTAGTGTCTAGCGTCTAGTGCCTAGTGTCTAGTGTCTAGTGTCTAGTGTCTAGTGTCTAGTGTCTAGTGTCTAGTGTCTAGTGTCTAGTGTCTAGTGTCTAGTGTCTAGTGTCTAGTGTCTAGTGTCTAGTGTCTAGTGTCTAGTGTCTAGTGTCTAGAGTCTAGTCTCTAGTGTCTAGTGTCTAGTGTCTAGTGTCTAGTGTCTTGCGTCTAGTGCCTAGTGTCTAGTGTCTAGTGGTGCCGGTAAATATATCAAGATTTTTTAGACATGTTTATACAAGGCATTTCTAGGAACATAAGTGATTTGTAATACCAATTGCCAGTGTTAGTCCATCATATATTTCGATAAATTTAGGGTTAATCTTTATAGCAAGAAGCAACCGCCAGTGGGATAAAGCTCTTAGGCGCTTACATTTTTGAGTTTACACAACAAAGACGTCTACCGTGAACTTCATTACTCCTGATAATTAGCGATCGCGGCTACCAGACACCCCGACCTAACAAAGTTGAGAACAAAATTAAATTTTCGTGCGCACCGCGACAATCAGCGCCTATTCACGCTTGGCCCATTGTTGTCCAACAATGGCGGACAGGTTTTGGTAGTCAATTTGTTCTCGTGCTGCGTTATAAACATCATTTGGGTGGGCAGTTTTGTTTTACCTCAACGAGATCAGTGTGGTATGGTATAACGTCACGACTTTTATCCCCATTCGGGGGTAGTCAGAGGCTTGAGTGCCCATACACCACCACATTGTGGAGGTATTAAGTCAACTCAAAGCCCACGTTTCACCAGATAGTCAGAATCCAACGTGACAGGTGGTGAACCTTGTCGCCGTGTATACAGGAACTGACTATTACCTAATCCCGAGGGATAGGTAGGTTTCCTCACGATGTTTTCCCTCACCGTAAGCGAACTGTAAATTATGCACATAGATGAAAATTCATCCATTGGTGCATGCCCCACTGGGGATCGAACCTGGGACCTTCTAATTGCTAACCCAACGTGTTCGCCCCTAGGCTACAGTCGCTTCAGTATCAGCTTCGCTATCAGTGTGGTGAGTGATTTTTTTAATTCGTGAATAAGTAGGGTTGCGTATTGATTCTTTGTTAAAGTAGAGACGCATTATATCATAAGACCCGCTTATAATCATACATCAGTACTACAGAACAGTACAGAAGGGCTAGACAAGTGGCAGACGTCTACAAATTCGCTAACGCTTCATCTATGGAAATGACATAAGTGACGTGATCTCAAGCGAGATCTTCATAGCGACTTGTTGTGGATTTACATAGCAACGTTTGACATTTCCATACATTTTGAAGTTTATTCCATTCTATTCGATTAGCGTTAATGCCACTTGGCTAGCCCCTCTGAATAGACCTGATTCTAAATCCAGTTATGAGCAGGAAGAAACTAGTTTACTGAAATAAAGTTAGATAAATCCCCCATCAAACTAAGGATTGCTAAGTTTGCCGGCAGCTGAAGTGGGTTCACTCTTAGATCCTGTTTCAGAATCGTGGAATAACTTTTATTCACTAAATTAATTTAGGGTTTTGACAGTTTTCTATAGAAAATCTGTCAGAACTTGAAATTCATTTGGCGGATAAAAGTTATCTGACGATTCTGAATGAGGCGCTTCGAGGTAATCTTAAACGCCACATCACTATAGTACATTTTTTTATACTTGTCCTATTTGGTAAGCAAAGATGGCGTCCAGCGGGGCGATTGCGTAACTTTTTTGTCAATGTTTCAATTGGTTTCGTTCATCCTGTGTCAATTATATACGAAACCAATTGAAACACTGACAAAAAGTTACGCAATCGCCCCGCTTGACGCCATCTTTGCTTACCAAATAGGACAAGTATAAAAAAACGTACTATAGTATTGTTTTTTGAGGTACAGATCTCATATCTTAATTGGACAAATATATTATATCCTATAAATAAGGAATAAACAAAGACGAAGTGATATCCTACAAATATCACATATAATTGGTAAACAAATGTAGGTAACTATGTAAAACGATCTCCTATGGATAAACTATAATGAGAGAGGCTTCTTATCAGGTTTCACTTTCCCATTGTTGTGGATACTAACAAGTCTGATTCATAACGTTGGTAGTACGGTGGCCTGCACGTGTATTACTAGCATAAGCTGAACTCAATTTGTTATTGTCATCCGAAATGAATAGAGCTCAGCTAACGTTGGAATTTTTACTATAGAAGTGCAGGCGATTGTACCTTTTATATTAATATATACAATCACATCTAACATTTTAATTTTATGTAAATATAATGTACCTACTCATATGTCTATGACATAAACATTTGTAATTATAAAACTATGAACACTGATTTCATTGTTTTGTTGGTTGGTTTTGGGGATCAAGATTAAAGAAAATACCGTTTCAATTCAGTGAGGTGATGATTGGACAAAGACGGAATATATGTATAGATATAGTTTATAGGTAGTTATTCATTTCTCCACTTATAATGGATTAAAATCACATACCACTTCCTTCTCCAAATTTTCTTCTTGATAAAACTCGTGACACTGATTCGCAGAATTGACTTTTCACTTTATCTTTGCCATGCGAACAAAGTATTACAATACTTTTCCTGAAAATAACTAAACGCCATAAATTACGTCACACGTAAAGGGGGGGAGGGGGTCAACGAAATGTGACAAGGGGGGAGGGGTCCTAAGTTAAGTGATGTCACATTTAAAACACTAATATATCCAAGTATTACAACCGAAATTTGAACTGTAATTGAAATATTTTGAAAATTTCTGAATTTGTAAAAAATATGTGACGTCACACAGGGAGGGGGGTCTCGCAAATGTGACCAGCTGTGACGAGGGGGGGAGGGGTCTAAAAATCATGAAATTCGTGTGACGTAAATGGATGGCCCCTTATTTGATAGAGGCACTGACCTCACGAGAGCAAACATTTCAGTATCGTAGGTCCATTCTGTACAATTGGCTTTAACCTCCGGACAGAGAGCTGTATTTATCCCATTTCCTCGATAGACGGAACGTTTATCCAATATTAGGGTAACGACACCAATTCTCGGCACGTCTGCGAGGTGCCAGTTATCGCGTCATTAGTTTAGCATGTCAAAGACAGATGGACGGCCGCAATGTGGTCAAAAACTAGAAGTACAAGTGAGGGGCAAAGTTGAAATGATGGACTCACTAGATACTAATTTGTAGGAAATACAGCCACACGTATTATTTATAACTTATTTGGAACTTTCAAATATAATTGCTACTTCTTCTTCTTATCGTATGGTTAGTGGCCAACCTGGTGTCAGAGTTGTTTAAGCCGCCCGAAGGCCTCTGACAAGGCTTAACGACTGCTGTCTACATGACAACAACCGGGACCGACTTTTTACGTGCCCTCTGAAGCACGGAGACGCTCAGTTCAAATGCCACTAAATGGTCACCCATCTTTAACTGACCTTGCCGAGCGTTGCTTAACCTCCGTTCGATTACCGATCAGTGATTGCAGCCGGCTACGATTGCTGCTAAAAGCGACGATGTCCATATTTTTACAGTTGTTTTATTTCTTTGGTTGGTTTTCAATAAACTTGTTTTGAACTATTTTTTGATCAGAAAAAATTTAAAATGGGTAAGTACTTATCGATAACCACTTGTTTACTATTGTTACGTACCAACTCTATTTGTCGGTATTGAGTATTTCTAGTGTATCTATTGTCTTCTGCCTGTATTGTAACGTATTATGATATTGAGTTTCAGAAATCTCGACTGAGTCGACATCAATCAGTTGTAGTTCAGCATTATATCAAACTAAACGGTGGGTGACCGATAGATAGATCAATACTCGTAGCGTATTTTTTCTAATAAGCAATCTGTGTACTTTACCCCCCTTATTCATAGAAAGTTATAATCGACCTGCAGTGGAGTTACAAATCACATTTGTTCCTAAAAATGCCTTTCATAACCATTGCAAACTGGGCAAAATCTCTATGAATAAGGGGGTACGTCTACGTATTCGTCTGCTTTGTATTGATAGTTGGGAGTTTTGGATACGGCTCGCCAGGGCGCGCTGATTAATTTACCATACAAAATGACAAATACGCTGACTATGAAGTATATTAGCTTATGAGAACAATTACACCCTGGGCCCAGAATTAGATGAATATTTGATGAGTAAAAAAAGGTTTCCTTCTGGCAATAATAAGTACCAAACACAGTCTAAGTCCTCGACAGAACAGACTCAATAGATCTTAGGTTAGATTCCCACAATGAGTACTTAAATTGCTTACACATTCAGGCCTTCTGAACGTCACACCTGTGGGTGCGTCGAGGGAGCTATCAACACAAGCCAACTATAGTTCGCGACAGGTCGAGATGACATTTGGGTTATGAGCTTTTTGCAGAATAAAATCCGAATCAAAATTAGCAGGACCCGATAAACAATTAAAATCGCCCACAGAATTATTTTGTTGCGTTGCGGGTCCTGCTTATTTTGATTCGGATTTTATTATGCAAAAAGCTCATAACCCGAATGTCATGTCATGTCTACTATACTCGGTCTCTAATCTAGTATTAACATTCACAACTAAAATAGTAATAATTCACACTGACCTCGAGTACAATCTATGAAAGTAGATAAACTTTTATTAAAATAAGTTAAAAAGAACAAGCAAAGTAACAAAATTACGTCAAAAGATAAAAGAAAAGGACCTTAGCACCCGAGCAACACTAACTTCATCAATAATATTACATTGAGCTACTTACACGGGAAAGTGGAGGGGGCAACTCAATTTGCCAATTACGTAGGTGGGGGGCGCCCTAAGGCCAGGCGCTGGCCCGCTAACGATGTTATGTAACGAAGAATCGAGACGCGACTGACAATATTTGGTGCTTATACCTATTACGGGCAGACTCGCCCGATTCCGTGGTAACAATAACAAAACAAACAGTACAAGCATTGGTGATCTTACCCTTGTTGTGATGTACTAATTAATGAATTTGAAATCTCCTTGTCGCAGTTTCGAGCGTAGGCCGCTATGCTCACTACATCGGGTGGTTGCGGGTTTGATTCCCGCCAGATGCGAATTTAGGAAACGGTCTATTCGTAATTTGTCCTGCTCTGGGTATCACTGGAATCCCCAGTTTATTATACACTACCCATAGGACAAGCGTTGCTTAGTTTCGGACCATACAGTTGGTAACTCACCAACTGTATGGTCCGAAACTAAGCAACGCTTGTTATATTTCCGGACCGGCTATATTTTTAATGGTCTCAAATGTTTATTCTTGCTCTGAAAATACAAGACAGGACACAAATAGAGAATTTGTTCGACTTTGCCAAAGACAAACCGTTTAACATAATAATAAGTTCCATTGATTCATGATGGCATTAATAAACCATGAAGCCATTGCCCTTGGGATGGCTAGGGAAAATATATTCAGATTTTTTTGAAACAATAAAAATACTACACCCTTGACTGAGCAGATATATGACGCAGGGAGGTACATTACTGGCTTCCAAAGCATCTTGTTATTATCCTACATTACAACTTAAGCGGGCTTTTAATTTAAATTTTCGAGGAACGTCTGTTTACTCACTTATTGAATAAAGACGCTTTACAAAAATTCCGTGTCGCGTTACAAGGTTATGGAATTCTGAGAAAAATTTCTGACAAAATTATTTCGATACAAAATAAATCTAATATGTTAAGCAAGGAAACAGGAAATTACTGTAAGTAACCTTAATTAAAACACCAAAAAATAACAGTGTTCCAGGATCAGACAGGTGTACGTGTTCATATTTCCTCTTAGCTTATTCCTGGACAACAAAATACAGTTTGCAGTTTTCAAACTAAACAACTCCGTTTGCGAAAAATGAACCAAAAAAGCAGCATAGCTTCATGTAAAACCTACGTTAAGACGATACAAGAAAAAAATGAATTTTAGTTTCGGGGTGTGGCTAGCGTCGCGTGAGCTGCCGAAGGATATATCCCTCTCGCTTAGCTAGGACAGAACAGCTATGGAGTAGACTATAGTATAGTTATTTTTTGAAGGAACAATATTGTTTAATTCGTACAATTAAAATAATATGTCCCAGTGCACCTTTTAAAATAGATGAAATGGATGAAAATATTCAAATATATTTTTTTCGTTTTATATGGGATTTTTATGTCGAGTGTATTTGAAAAAGATAATTTATTTTCTATGTTGTTTTTATTGCTGAAGACAAAGTAAGTCAAAAGAAGACAAACGATACCTACAATATGCTGATAGATACGTATAACAATATTTCGAACGTATAATAGCCTATAACCAGCGGACGATCCAGACGCGTCCAACGATATCTCATTAGTCAAATTATTATGATAAAAATAGTTTGGACGTTATACGGGAGCAGATGAACATACATACATATCGGTCAAAATCATAACCCTCCGCCCACCGTAGTCGGGTAAAAATGTACATACTCTGTGTCAGTGACTGACTGCCGGATATGAGTATCTTTTTCATGTTTCGTAGGCAAAGGAATACTTTGGTACTTAACTTCGATGCCGATCATGAAGTCATCAGCGGTGTCATAATATTTATTTTTACCATATTCAATTTATTTTTTAATTTAATTTTCAGTTTTTATTAATTTTATTGATTTAACCATGCATTTATTTATTGTTTATCTTTTTATCTTTATTTTTTTATCTATCAAAATCACCCTTAGACTGGTTACCGCCACAGGTGACAAGAGGGCTGGCTCTTTCCTTGCTCAAAAAATTCGCTTGACAACAGGAACAGCTTGAATACAGGGAGGACATGCAGCCAGTATCCCACGCGGACGGTATTTGTTTAATTAGGGGTAGATTTTTATTTTCTTGTATTTTATTTTAATTTATGTTATATTATATTGTATTTTAATGATAAAACATGAAAAATAAAAAATATTTTTTTATTTTTTTTAATTTAATTTTACTTTTATTTATTGTTTTATATTTATTGTGAAATTATAATAATTTTAATAATCAATATTGGACTATGTCTGAAACAAATACATTGAATTGAATAATTTAAACACAAAAATTATCACATTAACTCGTTAAATCACGGTTTACACCCGCTAGAACGAAAAAGATCCTAACATGGTAGGTAGGACCTGAGGGTTGGCCAGTTAATTACTTAAAATACACTATATTTATTTCAAGAAAACATTCATAAGATCTGAAGGCGTCGGACTCGCACATAAAGGGTTCCGTACCACCGTAGAATAAACACATCAAAAATATCAAGTTAGAGACTTGATATTTATTTTTAAATGTTATTATATTTTTAGTATTTGTTCTGCACCGGCAACAGAAATACACATTCAGTGAAAATTTCAACTCTCTACCTGTTACGGTTCGTGAGATACAGCCCGCGCTGACAGACGGACAGACAGACAGACGGACAGCGTAGGCCTAGTAATAGGGTCCCGTTAGCACCCTTTGGAACCCTAAAAAGTAGCCTATGTTCTCCGCCAAGACCCAGTCTATCTCCATACCAAAATTCATCAACATTGGTTCAGCGGTTTAGCCGTGAAAAGGTAACAGACAGAGTTACTTTCGTTTATAATATAATAGATTGAATAGGACGGACAAACATTTTCCTATCCATATCTGTAATGTTATTTTTTACGATAATTTATTGATGTATGATATATTTATTACTTGCCCATCCATACCTACAACAAACGCAATAAAGCGACTCCATTGTTTTGACAAGCAATGTATTCCCACTGTCGGCCCAAGACCATGCTGCAAGTATATAACAGTAAGCGAAATAGGGAGTTTTTACAGAAATGACACGAATAACTATGAAATGACAAGAGATGACACAAAATGACAAGAGATGACACAAAATGACAAGAGATGAAAAGAAATTACACAAGACAAGGAAAAGCAAACGAAAATCACGCTGCAGTGCAGGTCGTAGGTTCGATTCCTGCCCAGGACATGCATTTGTGTGCATGAACATGTCCGCATGTCCCGAGTCTAGGTGTAATTAAGTGTATATTTAGTTTGTATTTACAAACAAAAAGTAGTATATGTAGTAATATCAGTTATCTGGTTTCCATAGTACAAGCTCTGCTTAGTTTGGGATCAGGTAGTCATGTGTAAAAGAATTTCCAAGGATATTTATTTATTTATCATAGGCGTCGGCGGACTGTAAATACTGTACTGTACCTGTAATGTGGCACGACCGTAATATTTTTTCGTAATATTTTTTAAAAAATCCTTCACAGGTCCGACGTCGAACAAGTCCGAGCGGACACTGACAATACAAAGTTAGAGAGAGACATGGTTAGTTCAAGTACTTAAAATGTGAGATGGCGATATTGTGCGCGCGCTCGGAAATAAACAACGTAAGCGCCAAACCACATTTACTTGAATTAAAAAAAAACTACTTCATGAATTAAAATATGGTTGAAGGGTAGTTTAGATATCATTATTTGCTATGTTTTAGAAATAATTTCGTGATCTAAATCGTAAAAACATCGTGGTAGCAAGGAAAATTGTAAATAATTAGAGCTCATTTCATAATTTTTTTTTATCGAGAAAATTTCATCAAATCGTGATTTGGATTTAAAGATACTCAAGATAATATAGTCAAAAATCATACATCTAAATATAAGATTCCTAGTCCACATACTTACTTAAAGAAACAGTAGAATAGAAAATCAACCAAATTTCGAACCCTCCTCTTAAATGCATCGGCAATTTTATCATACAAAATATTACTTTTACAAAACATGGTTGGTAATATTAATAACGTACACATTGCGTCGCCAATTTAGCGTTTATGATAACAAAAAATAACGCCATAATAATGTGTAACCTAACCTAAACAAACACGTTTAATGGCGGGAGTCGCCATGTTTGTTTTCGCGCCCGTGTCAAACATGACCGGACGCGGATTATCCGGCTATGAGGGCCGGATGTGGGAAAAAATTGACCGGCTTATTATTCCCTGGCACTTTTCAATAGGTTGTTTGTTTCTATAGGGTAATTTTTTGTAGGTCAGAGCTATAAAGACATTTATTAGCTATACACCGTGTTTATGTTCATTTGCTTTAACTTCGACACAGTGCTTGGAACATTAACATAAACTTATCCCTTAAACCGTTTTACGATATTCGAAAAAAATTAAAATGTTATTTTTTATTTTTTTTAATAAATTAAGTAACAAATTACTATTGTCAATTTGACGTGACACATGCGAGAAAAGTAAAAACAAAATCAAAACGAACTCATTTTTTAAACCTTGTCGTACATAAGGAACATTGAAAACTCTTTACTTACGAACGAGACGAAAATAGTATTTGGTTATGAATTAAGAAGATTTTACACTGGTTTAACCTATATTAGTGATTAAATTTAGATTTTAAATAATTTGAAAACGGTACGAGTTAGGCACTTAGTTTCTTTGAGAAATGAACTCAATAAGACGTAAGGAATTTACCCTTAAAGTTAAAGCAAATGAACATGAACACGGTGTATTTACGTATTTTGTAATTAAAATTAGTTACTTATTTAAAAAAAGAACTACTTCTACTTGTCTGATGCAAACTTCAAAATTTATAGAAAGTTATAATGGACTTACATTGGCATTACAAATCATTGTTGTTCCTAAAAATGCTTTGTAAAACCTCTGTAAACTGGCTGGAAATTACTGGTGGTCAATATTACTCTTACTTCATTAATACTACAATTAACTTATTAAACACATAAGAAGGCATTATTCACCACAAGATTTGCTGTATTGGAATATGGATAAGAAGGCATTACCAACCATGTTTTCAACATTATTATCCGCGAGTAACTGAATCGCACTGTGTCCTTGGTCTTCGTTTAGTAGTGACACTATTTTCGACGGTTTCAAATCTCTCTTCCTTGTCAGGTCTCAATATTTTATTAATAACCCCAAAATAAAGACAGAATGGCTTTTTAATTATTAATAGAAAACGAATAGATTTTCAATTCGATTCCATTACAAGAATCCACTATCCACCCCGTGTCTGTTACTGTCATGTACAATCAAATGCTACGGGAAAAGACCACGTTACTTCTTGCTGCTGTGTTCATCTGTATTGTTACGATTATACGATAGATTTTACTTTAAACAAATGTCAGGAATAAGGGCTTCTATTTAAGCTATTTCTACAGTTAGTAAACAAAGAAAGTTGGCGGTAAGTTTGACAGACACGTTCTATTTTCGAGTTCCGTGCATTAATAGTTTCGTTTGCAACCATGTTCTAGATTGAACTGGATTGATCCGGATTGGTTTGACATTCAACAAAAATCTCTTTGTGGAAGCGAACTTTTCAGTTTTAATGCTATTTTTTATAGAGATTGGCAGATTTTATTTTGAATTTTGGTGAATTCACTAACGTTTGTAAATAGGTATAGTGTTTATTCACGGTATTACTAAGCTATAAGTAATTATACTTAACTAAAACTGTTTTCTGTTATTGGTGCGTCTACATCAGGCGCATGCCGCGCCCGAGCACTCAGTTTTGATGTCGGAACGCATAGACCTAATGTTATAACTTGGGTACTCGGGCGAGGCATACGAGGCATATGGATGCACCAAAGGATGAATAATCTCTAGCTAATATAAAAGGCCCTATTAACCACTGTGCACACTTATAATGACATTTCCATTCCATTCCATTCCATTTAATTTCATTTGAATTTTCATCTATGTGCATAATTTACAGTTCGCTGGCGGTGAGGGAAAACATCGTTAGGAAACCTACCTATCCCTCGGGATTAGGTAATAGTCAGTTCCTGTATACACGGCGACAAGGTTCACCACCTGTCACGTTGGGCTCTGACTATCTGGTGAAACGTGGACTTTGAGTTGGTTAATACCTCCGCAATGTGGTGGTGTATGGCCACATAAGCCTCTGACTACCCCCGAATGGGGATAAAAGTCGTGACGTTACATTTTTTTTATATACTTATAATTGTTATTTTCATACTTTTTAAAATAAAACTTGAGAATAACCTCATGATTGTGAGCAGACCAACTATGATGGAAGTTGCTCACACGAACAAAGTTTTCAAAATTTTAAGTTTTCCACTCATTCCAAACAAACTTTTAAGCTCCAGAACGACAAACATCATCCCCTCTCATTATGATAATCCTTGCAAGGGTTTCGTCCCATAACCATGGCACTGAACACCATTATACGATGCTCTAGCGTCTATACGACTATGTTGGCGAGTCCTTTTGTTGATGGTTACGGATGTTACTAGTTAGATTTTCTTTGTGAACACTGTGAACAAAGCATTAAAGAGACATGAAAAGTTACTCGGTTTTTGGAATACATTAAATTAAATAAGTAAATGGCGATTTAAAAAACTAAACAATGTAAAAAAATACTAGCCCGCTGAGTTTCTTGCCGGATCTTCTCAGTCGAGGTCGCGTTTCCAATTCGGCGGTAGAATTTAAGGAATAAATGTAAAATGACAATTTGTAAGTGCCCCCGTAGGCCTAAACAAAATAAATGCTTTGACTTTGACATTTTGAGAAGTAACACAAACTAGTAGAAAATACCATTGCCAGGGAAGTAGTTGGTCAGTCCTTTAGTCCCCTTTTTTCGTATAAGGTAGAGAAAAGGCTGCAAAGACTGAAAAAAATATAGATACTTATAAGATAAATAAAAATAAATAAATATAACGTCACGACTTTTATCCCCATTCGGGGGGTAGTCAGAGGCTTGAGTGGCCATACACCACCACATTGTCGATAACCAACATTATGTGTTTCATAGTAACTAGCATATTTGCGTTTTGTAGATGTTGAACTACGATAATCTATATCGCAGAAAAAAAAAATATGATTTTGACCAGAGAAAATACTTTACTAAGGGCCTTTTTAGAAAGGTCAACTTTATTTTATTTATTGGACAAAAGTTTGGCGTGGTGACAGATATTCTATGGGAAAAATGACAAAACGTAAATTTTATTCGGTGAATGAAAGTTATCCGACGATCTTGAAACAGGCCCTAACTATAATGATTAACGATACTACTGCTTTACAACGTGTTTTATTATACCACTAAGACAAATAAAACAACAAGAAAAGCTCCCGAAAAGCCGTAAAAGGTTAAAAATATAAAGTTTATTGTTTCAGGAATTAATCAAACATTTTTTTTATGACTTCACAATTACACAGTTTAATTACTATAGTGTATAGCTGTCCCAATTACACCAACGTGCACCAATAACAATTATGTAAAACACAAGTAATTAATCAAGTATTTTTTTTTTTATCTTGCGACATTTTTGTACACACGGTTACCTGATCGCAAACTAAGCAGAGCTTGTACTATGGAAACCAAATAACTGATATTACTACATATACTACTTTTTTATTTGTAAATACATACGTAATAAACATATACACCCAGACTCGGGACATACAGACATGTTCATGCACACAATTGCATGTCCCGGGTAGGAATCGAACCTACGACCTGTAGCGTGAACGGCGCCTCCGCGCCAACCGCGCTAACGGGCCCGTCATTATCTAATAGTAATAAAACCCGGTAATTAGCCCGGATAGAGCTGATAACATTTTATAGCCCACATAAAGATCTTTATAAAACACCACCCTTCGTAGTGATTGCTCTACAAATGCATTACTAATAGGATGTCGGTTCCATCCGGTTGACGGGCCCGTTAGCGTGGTTGGCGCGGAGGCGCCTTTCACGCTGCAGGTCGTAGGTTCGATTCCTATCCGGGACATGCATTTGTGTGCATGAACATGTCTGTATGTCCGGAGTCTGGGTGTATATGTATATTAAGTATGTATTTACAAATTAAAAAGTAGTATATGTAGTAATATCAGTTATCTGGTTTCCATAGTACAAGCTCTGCTTAGTTTGGGATCAGGTAACCGTGTGTACAAAAATGTCCCAGGATATTTATTATTTATTATCATATCAAGAACATAAGGTACATAATAGAGTAGTGATGACTACCATTTTTTATCATTTATGTAAAATTTATGGCATTAATTAAACTTATTTTTTTCATAAAAATCTGGTACATCATTAATTCAGCATTTCCCTTTGAAGCGTTTGCCTGTGAATTTTCATATTTTAGAAACTTTGCGACGCTTTGAACTACAGTTACCTAAATGAAAATGTTGAGTATCTTCATAATTAATTACTTTGGGTACAGACGTCTAAAAAGTTTTGATTATTTAAAGAAAAGAGAAGTGTATTTCGTTTCAAGTTTTGTTTTCCGGGAAATCATTATTATTTGTTTAGTTAAAAAATGGTAATTGGCAATAATAATTTGTAACGGCTCTACCAAAAAATCAGGGATATATAGTGCGTTTTTTTATACTTGTCCTATTTGGTAAGCAAAAATGGCGTCCAGCGGGGCGATTGCGTAACTTTTTTGTCAATGTTTCAATTGGTTTCGTTCATCCTGTGTCAATTATATACGAAAACAATTGAAACATTGACAAAAAGGTACGCAATCGCCCCGCTGGACGCCATTTTTGCTTACCAAATAGGACAAGTATAAAAAAACGTACTATAGATTGTCTTATTCCAGAGCCGTTCTAGTATGATTGTCAGTTTAAAATACATACTAACATAGACACTACACATACACTTATTATCTACATTTATATTCACCATTAGTCAGTTTTACTATCTAAAATGATACTTTCTTCCTCTTTAAAGATATTTAGGGTGGTAATCATAGTTTTACATACATAATCATTGACGGGCCCGTTGGCGTGGTTGGCGTGATGGCGCCTTTCAGGCTGCAGGTCGTAGGGTCGATTCCTATCCGGGACATGCATTTGTGTGCATTAACATGTCTGTATGTCCCGAGTCTGGGTGTTATTATGTATATTAAGTACTAGCTGTGCCCGCGACTCCGTCCGCGTCCAGTCGGTGAAGCCCTTAAATATAATTTTGTCTATCGTATTACGTCAGTCTGCATCAGTCTGAGTTCGTCTGTCCGTGGCTGTCTATCTGTACCAGTCTATACCAGTAAGGTGGTAGAGTCTGACCAGTAAGGTGGAGATCGGCATTCAAGTAGCTAATTTACCTTCGTTTCGTATGATGAGGGAGAGAGCCGGAAGCGCAAACCAGCCACCTCCCCGTCCCCTCCCACTAACCCCACTCCCCTTCAGGTTGGAAACGTGCTACCGATGCCTTTGGTTGCAAGCATCTATAGGGTACGGTAACTGCTTAACAACAGGTGGGCCGTACGCTTGCCTGGCACCTTAGTTGTATAACAAAAGTTTGACTTTATTTGTCTGTGTGTATCAGTTTAGCTGTAAGTATCTGTCTGTCTGTAATCTATCGGTAGGTGAGTATCTCTGTCTATACCAGTCTATCTGTATCCGTCTATCTATATCTGTAGTTACTCACAGTATCACGACTGAGCGGTTGGACTCCAGAGCTCAATGTTTAAGTTTGTACTTGATACCCATGTTCCTTATTTAAAATGAGTGAGCGCACTTCACAACATTGTGCTTAAAAAGTTAGAGTCCGGAGTTTATCGTCTAAGTCAATAGTCAAAGCGTTTATTTTGTTTAGGCCTAGGAGGGCACTTATAAGTAGTCATTTTACATGTTTTCCTTAAATTCTAGCGCCGAATCGGAAACGCGACCTCGTCTGAGAAGTTTCTACTTGATACCCACATTGCTAATTCAAAGTTAGCAGGTCCTCCAGATTTATGTTTTAAGCAGGCAGTTACCCAGCAGCATCATTCCTGAGGGGTTGGAGTTCAGAGTTCAATGTCTATGTTTCTATTACTACTTAATTCAAAATCAGCAGGTCCTCTAGACTTACTTCTTAGGTAGGTAGCTTCCCTACGGCATTAGTACTGTGGAGATGAATTCCAGAGTTAACGTCTAAGATTCCGCGTGATACAAAGACCCGCTTAATGTTTTTTATACGTAATTAGGAATAAAAAAACTAAATTTCTTGAAGCAAGGAAGATATTAAATTTTGACATGTGGTGCAAGGCAGGTATTGTCTGATTTTAAGTATAGCGACATCTAGTTAAGAAAAACGAAACTTAAGATTGTAGAACGCAGCAATAAAATATTTATTATTATTATTAAAATTAAGATTATCTATTCCAAATAGTGACGGATCACACACAACGTAGGGCTCCGTAGGGCTCCGCTCTAAATAGACGTATTTCAATAACTAAAACTTATTTTTTGCTAGAATTTCTGTGTGGTCATAAAAATTTACAAACTAATATTTTAGAAAAAAATATTCTAGATGTTAAGTTGGACTATTAGTCATATCCATGCCAAATTTAATTGAAATCAATCCATTGGATTCGAAGTTGTGCGTGTTCGAATATTTAGGTAGTTTTTGAATGTTTTGTGGCAACCCTTATCTTTACCGAAAAAAAAAAATATGCTAGATGTTAAGTTAGACTATTAGTCATATCCATGCCAAATTTCATTGAAATCCATCCGGTGGATTCGAAGTTGTGCTCTTTCGAAAATCTGAGCAAACATACAAACATACAAACATACAAACATACAAACATACAAACATACCCACAGACAAAAATTCTAAAAATGATAAAAATGAACTCTGCTGGTCCATCTAAGTCCCCCCCACTATTTTTTTTTTAAATATTTCGAATGTACAGACGCGACCAATTTTACATTCTTATTATATGTATAGATGTATTTACAAACAAAAAGTAGTATATGTAGTAATATCAGTTATCTGGTTTCCATAGTACAAGCTCTGATTAGTTTGGGATCAGGTAGCCGTGTGTAAAAAATGTCCCAGGATATTATTATTATTAATCAATCGATAATTTGAAGTGGACATATTCCCGTTATGATTTTATTTGACTGCAAGAACTGTATACCTATTGTAAAATAGAATCGTTTATAACATGTGCATGTAATCTTGCTCTACATTGCGTTATATCGCATACAGAATCCAGGAACTCATTAAAAGTGAAGCGTGCAGTCATCGCAGGCGACTCCTGGCGGATTTATTGTATGTCCCGGTTGTTATGTGTCGATGGGAGTATGTATTGCAAGTAGCTGTGTTTATCAAGGTATTGACTGAAGGTAGAGGTGACTGTTAGCTTTTTTAAATTAACAAGTGCGTGTCAGACTCGCACATAGAGGGTTCCGTACCACCGTAGAATAAAAACGTTAAAAATATCAAGTTTCCTGTATGGGGACCCCTTTATTTTTAAATTTAATTTAAATTTTAGTATTTATCGTTGTAGCGGCAACAGAAATACACATTCTGTGAAAATTTTAAGTCTCCACCTATTACGGTTCGTGAGATATAGCCCGCTGACAGACGGACAGACATACGGACAGACGGACAGCGTAGGCTTAGTAATAGGGTCCCGATGGCACTCTTTGGGTACGGAACCCTAAAAATGGGCTTGCTCTTGACCTCAATCTTGCCGCAGGGGCAAAGATGAGGTCGACGATGGAGCGAGCGCACCTAAAAGAAGCCTGGGGGCTTACCACAAGCTCTTATTGCGATTCAATTACAGGAAAGTATTAACGTTTCAGCGACTTTTTGTGCAATGACGTACCTTATTGTCATGACAATAAGAAACGTCATTAAAACGTCGTTAAAACGAATTGAATCGCAATAAGAGCTTGTGGTAAGCCCCCTGTTCACCCTACTTTTGAAGAGATTTGGTTTGTATGCTCTCGGAAATACAGACGCAGAGGGAGTTGGGACGATTCTAGCGAAAAGATTACGATATGATGCTGATTTTCTGTCTACCTAGGTATCTAAATAAATAAATAAATCTATGTTGTTTGCGGTACCTATTATGTTTATTTTGGGAATTTGCCTATGTGAGACACGGTTAGACTATTTCAGATCTTGGTCAATTTGTTAAAATTGACACGTTCGTTGGGCTAATTACCGTGAAATTGGGATTATAACTTATTTATTTTTCCATTTTTTTTTCCCGTTGTTAGTAAACAATCATTAGTGGTGGCTTCAGCAGTAGAAAGCGAAAGCAGTTTTGACGTCCGACCACATAGACATAATAACTGATTGTTTGAGAATGCGTGGGCTGCTCGGGACGGACGCACCCTCTTTTTACCCGACTACGGAGGCGTTATGATTTTGACCGGTATGTATGTAAGTATGTATGTATGTATGTGCATCTGTTCCCACCTAACTTCCAAACTACTTGTCGTAATTTGACAAATGAGGTATCGTCAGAAGCGGCTTAATGGCGCGCTGGTTATAGGCTATGTGACGTCACATAAAATTTCATATGGCGCCCTCTAGAGGACATAATGTCATGAACTAAAAAAAAAACATTTTTTAATGAAACCGTGTGGGGTATCAAATGAAAGAACTTGATGAGCACATTTCAAAAATATATATATTGTTACCTCTAACTCCAAAATAATTAAATAAAAAGTAAGTTTAAAAACTAAAACCCGAATGCGGAAAAAACGCGCTCTAAAAAGTATGAAACAAGAAAATATTCTCATCTAGAGGATAGCCGTGGTCCGTGTTCATGTGCCATTTGGCCCTAAAAGACCTACACGGACCACGGCTATCCTCTAGATAAGAATATTTTCTTGTTTCATACTTTTTAGAGCGCGATTTTTCAGTAGTCGGGTTTTAGTTTTTAAACTTACTTTTTATATTTTATGTGTTCCGAAGATGGAAATTACTACTCCACCAAGTCAACTAGGCGCCTGTCATATGTGACGTCACCCGCACAACAAGGCGGTGGCGGGTGGGCGGGCGGGGAAGGCGCATTTCATCCGAGCGCCTAGTTGGCTTCGAGGAGAAGTAAGAGCAAAAGCCACCTCATAACGTACCTCCAGGAAAAGTAGCATAAAATCTAAACATGGCCATTGCACTTGGCTACACAGACAGCACTTTATATTCGCAGTACCGACACCGCGGGAAGTGGGAGGCGTCGCTGGCACCATATATTATCGGCCCATCGGAAACCATACATAAAGTCACTCGCTGCTCCTAATGTCGTGCTTCGGACATATTTTTGGAAATATATCTCTTAATGGCGTGTATTTTCTGTTGTATTTTATCTGGAAATGGTGGAATAAGAATGTTGGCGTAGGAAAAGAGGCTACTGGTTTGATTATAAACATGTGTAGTTGATCAGATGATAAAACTAAGTTTGATGGATATAGAAAATTACAAAAATATGGGACTCATTTTTCATACGAGTCAGTTGTTGATTTGAGTTGATTGTCAGTTAACATACGAGTACCAACAGCTTTGTTACATCTTTTACCTTGCGTTGTCTTCCGTACACATCTATCCCACCAAAAACATTTTCATGTTAAAAATGTTGCCAGCACGAGACCTCTTAAAAAGTTATCAGATCTCATATAGAGCCAAGCTTCTAACTCTGCACGCCCTAACT
Source organism: Drymonia ruficornis (assembly GCA_947859195.1). NCBI lineage: Eukaryota > Metazoa > Arthropoda > Insecta > Lepidoptera > Notodontidae > Drymonia > Drymonia ruficornis. Next base: position 1,280,406 of record OX401913.1, read on the forward strand.
CTGCAAGCCCTAACTTCAGCAACTCTACACCTTAGTCAAGATATGTGGCTTGGTCGTTTTACTACAAGAACTATTGTATACCTCCACAATGTGGTGGTGCATGGCCACTCAAGCCTCTGACTACCCCCGAATGGGGATAAAAGTCGTGACGTTACATTACATTTTTTTACTATTGTATAAGTAAGTGTTGTGTTGTGTGTTGTGAAAGTGTGTATTGTAAAAGTAATGAACAGTTATAAACTGATAGCGAAACGGCCAAGCCACATATTTTGACTAAGGTGTAGAGTTTGTGAAGTCCGAAGACCGATTTTGACGGGACTTTCACTGGCAGACAGCTGATTTTATAATGAGTAACTTAGCTTACTTTTATTTTAACAAAGATTCCACGCGTACGAAGTCGCGTGCACAGCTAGTATTGAAATAATATTGAAAATCGTGTAGGCCTATCAAATCGCATTTGTAACGGACTTTATTATCATATCAAACATTGTCTTTATTACCTGGTCATAAGGTTTCATTTTACGCGATCGAATCCTCGTTCGAATTGAATTTTTATCTTTATTTCTTTGAAGGAAGATTGAAAATACTTTGATGCAGTGACCTGTACCTTTGCCACTCAATATTATACTGTATTAACTGTCGTTAAAGTTGAATATTGATTGTTTATTTCTTATACAGGGTATCACATGTATGACCTGTAAAATTGAATGGGCTGCTTCCTGACCGGATCAGCTATTTCAATGATATACGAATGATATTGATAGCGTAAGGTTTTTGACCCTACATTTATTAATAGGACTATTCATATCAATAAGGGTTCAACCTCAGGTTGGTCTACAAAATATTATTACGAGTTTAGTAACTACAGTGTAGAAGCATGTAGATTTTTATTTTATTTTATAGTGATTCCCTTACTTCTTCTGAAATTCCAAATATTGAGAAATTACTGCAGTTTTAAGAATGAAAGATCGTCGTATCTTTTAACAATTAACCATTGCAAAACCCCCCTAGCCAATGGGCTTTGTGTACAAGCGTTTCTACAAATCGCTACGCTCAAATATATGGAATTGACATTACAAGTCGATAAGTAGATCACGTGACTTATGTCATTTCCATACATGAAGCGTAGCGATTTGAAACGCTTGTAGACGAAGACACCACGAACCACTCTAACATTATCTTAGAGATTTCTTCATTATAAATCATAAAAACTTGGCTGTCGGCATGTTGTCAGCTAGAGGACTTTAATAAAGAATTCACGAAGATATTAAAGACCAGTGGTTCTCCATTGGTTTTTAGCTGGCAAACTCGGGGCCAGCTCGATAATTCAAAATCCCCGAACCCCATTCGTCATCCCGGAACTATCCTCGTTACCGCTAATTCGCGTGCGATGTAGAAACATACGATTCGTCGATTTGTCCCGGTAATGTGCGCATTAGTTACTCGGCGCGCGGGCCTGATGGCTCGAATCAATTCAAGTGCCTATTGTCTCATTGTTTATTGGTTTTACTGGAATGATTTACCCGTGTTTTCACGCTACGTAAGTGTTATGAAAGCGAAATTACTAATTTGTGCATACATAGGTAGGTACATACATATACTCACGCCTGTATCCCACGGGGGTAGGCAGAGACTATTGACTGCCACATGCTACGATTTTGATACACCTCTGTTGCTTCATCCACATTCATACATCTTCTCATGCACTGCCGTCGGTAGAGGGTGCTACGGACTTGACCTTTCTGGAAGACACCATTAATCTGGTAATTACTAATTTGTATACGTTACTATTAATAAAGTAACTTACTAACGGTCTAATAGGCCACAGTAATTTTTAAGGACTTGGGGCGGGGTTCACCAACGGAGCTATCTGCAGTAACCGGATCGCAAGCAGTTTATGATATAATTTTTTAGGTACAGCTCTGACAGTCCGTTAGTCTGTTGGTGAACTTGGCTCATAGTGGGTGTAATGCTCAGGATACACGGCGACACTCGAAACTCGACACTCAGTGTATCTCGACACCGCCACTACTACTGTAACAAGGTGTCGCGGTGGTGTACACACGCAGGCACTCGATGTATACAGGGTTATTGGTAAAACACTAACACCTTGCAGGGGCGTATTACTGACATCAAAAACAACAACTTTTTTTCTATGACTTTTTAAAAACAAAAAAAAAACAAATTAACAAAAAATCACTTTCTAAAATGTATGCAAAAATTTTTTTTTTCTCATCTAGAGGAAAGCCATGTTACGTGGTTGTATTCCACTTTGCTCTAAAGTACCTAAACTTACCACGGCTATTCTCTAGATGAGCATATTTTCTTGTTTCATACATTTTAGAGTGTGATTTTTTGTTAATATATATTTTTTTGTTTTGTAAAAAGTCATAGAACAAAAGTTGTTGTTTTTGATGTCAGTAATACGCCCCTGCAAGGTTGATAGTGTTTTACCAATAACCCTGTATACACTGAGTGTATTAGTGTCAAGTGTCGTCAGGTATCCCGAGCATAAGAATTTCTTGAAATTCGGGAAATTTTTGGATCTAATTAACACTGAAAGGATTCGATAGTATTACCATAATGATTAAGGGATTCCTGTGAAAAGAGAGTCTTTGGAATACACAATACTTAAATTACGCAAAAACAAAACCTTACTAAATTTGACCATGTTTTGTACATATTTATAATAAAAAATATATATAATTTATAATATGGTCTAATATATTATTTACGCTGTGTTGGCTCGGTTTCACGTCACAAGTTGGTCAAAGCATATTCTGCGGTTTGTATGAGCTGAGGTTTCCACACCCTTTATGGATTCCCTTTGACTATTGAACAGGTTTATAAATTTACAAGTTTATATACTAAGGGCTATGAACACTAACACTAATATGGACTATTACAACAGTTACCGATTGTTTGATGTACTGTTAACGATTTGGTAATAATACCAAACCGTAAAGGTTGGCACTCATCTATCAACTCGGCACCCGACCATCCCAGCCTCGTCGATCGGCATCCACTAACTGAAACGGAAATAAGTGGACCACGCGCTGACCGCGCGGAGTTCACTCGTTGACCACGCGCGGTCCACTGGTTGATCACGTGACGAATTAAAGCGGTCACCTTACCCGAAATCGGTTGGATTGGCATCATCATCATATGTTAGTGATAAGTAATTTCGATATTTTTGAAAACTATAACCGCCACTGGCCGTGGTTTGATGTAAGCGATGCGATAAGCATATTTATATGAGTTTCTAATAGTTTAATATTTTCGACCAAAAACTGCTATTCTGAGGCCGAATAACTCAAAAAGTCATTTCGATATTTTGGAAAATTATACCCGCCATTGGCCGTGGTTGGGTGAGGGCGATGCATTAAGGATATTTGGAAGAGTTTCTATGACACAAAATTGTTCGGGTAAAAACTGCTATTCGAAGGCCGAATAAATCAAAAAGTAATTTCGATATTTCAGAGATCTACAACCGCCATTTGACGTGGTTTGATGTGGGCGATGCGAAAAGCTTATTTAAAATAGTTTTAGAGTATTTAAAATTTTCGCCCAAAAACTACTATTCGGAGGCCAAATAACTCAAAAAGTCATTTAGATATTTCGCAAACTACAACCGCCATTGGACGTGGTTTGATGTGGGCGATGCGAAAAGCACATTTCAAATAGTTTCTGAGACTTTTAATTGTTTGGCCAAAAACTACTATTCGGAGGCCGAATAACTTAAAAAGTCATTTCGATATTTCGGCAAACTACAACCACCATTGGACGTGGTTTGATGTGGGCGATGCGGAAAGCACATATAAAACAGTGTCTGAGCGTTTTAATTTTTCGGCCAAAAACTAATATTGGGAGGCCGAATAACTAGTCATTTCGATATTTCGGCAAACTACAACCGCCATTCGACGTGGTTTGATGTGGGCGATGTAAAAAACACATTTATAAGAGTTTCTGAGAATTTGAATTTTTCGGCCAAAAACTAATATTCGGAGGCCGAATAACTCAAAAAGTCATTTCGATATTTCGGAAAACTATAACCGCTTTTGGCCGTGATGAGGGCGATGCGATAAGCATTCATATTCTAGGACACCATTTTGTCGGCCAAAAACTGCTATTCGATCGGTATAAATGGAAGAATAAGACATACTGTGCCAACCTCATTATGGGAAAAGATGAAGCAGATGATAAGGAATTAAATTTCAATAAAATTATTCTCAAAATACCATAAATTGCAAGTAGGTACCTGAAAAAATAAAAAAAAATAAAAAATGTGACGTCACGACTTTTATCCCCATTCGGTGGTAGTCAGAGGCTTGAGTGGCCATACACCACCACATTGTGGAGGTATTAACCAACTCAAAGCCCACGTTTCACCAGATAGTCAGAACCCAACGTGACAGGTGGTGAACTTTGTCGCCGTGTATACAGGAACTGACTATTACCTATCCCGAGGGATAGGTAGGTTTCCTCACGATGTTTTCCATCACCGTCCCTACCTACCTACCTAGTAGGTACCTATATTGGTTCATTTTCATGTTGGTGTAACAATAAAACGTTACATCATTCCGTGCCCGGAGGCGTATCATTCCGGAGGGAAGCAAAATAAAACTGTATCCCTTCGCTGTAAGACGATATTAGGATCTTCACACATAGCCGACATGCGTGCGGAATTTCTATTAGGTACCTAACAGAGCGTTTTGCTTTATGTTCTGCTGGGGTCAGTACACGGAGAGTTGGTGTGCAGAACTTGTTCGTGAACATTATCGAATTGTAGATTTATTCATTCATTCAAATGGTAAAGTTTCATTGTAAAGTGGTTCATTTCAATTTTAAAAGGTAAAGATAACCTTGGATGGATATATATATTTTTTGTTAGTAAGTTAATTTATACAAATAAATTAAATTGAATTATCCGTTTGCAACATCAGAATAACAGATTTTTACTAAATACATATTATGTCGAAGACCGAAGGATGGGGCCGTAGCTTTCTCGTATTGTGGGCGTATACGGGGACTTTAACGATCTCTAAGTAATTTGAAATGGCACGACGACATTTTCCAATCGCAGGTCTTGACCGCTCGGCGGTGCAAACCGTAATGTGCTCTCCGCCGATGCCGGTCAATACAAGTGGACTCTGTCAACGCCTACAGATGGCGCTGTCGTCACATTTCGATCGTTTCTATCGTTTTTTAAATTTGCTATCTTCGACACATAGGTATGAAAGTATATACGCAACAATTTTTGTCTGTCTGTCTGTCTGTTTGTTCCGGCTAATCTCCGAAACGGACTGGATTGATTATGACCAAACTTTCACTGTCAGATAGCTAATGTTACAAGAAGTAACTTAAGCTCCTTTTACTTTAGCGAACACTTTCAACCATTTTTTGTTACTTTTCACGCGTAAGAAGTCGCGGGCACAATTTAAAACTAAAAATAAAGATCTCGCAATGTTTCGCCAGCACGTTGCCCAACATGCTCGCGCGCCGAACTCACTGTATTTTTCAAAATAGGCTCTCATCCTAGATCACGGTGAGCCACGGACAACGCAATATGAGATGAAAGGGATTGTTCGACGGTACGCGATAGAAATAACACAAATAACGAGCTCGCTTTACTTCCTCGTATTATTTAGTATTCTTCGTTTCGTTCACAGAACGAAGATTGAGGTTGTTCCTGTATTTAATTTTACAATGTGATCAGTATTTGGTTAGAAATATATTTATCGTCTGAGATTTGTCGGTATGTGTAAACAATAAGCAAATAGACGTGTCTACAACATACACATGCCGCGCGAGGCTGCTCACCCACATGCCTCGCGAAGCACGACGTTTGCCTCAGTACCTACCTACCTGTTTTTGTAATGAAGTACTATTATAATTACCTCAGTACCTACGTCATTTGAGAATAGAATGAATTTCGTAACCTACACAAAATAGATGGGGAGCCGTAGAAGGATTTTCTGGATTTACTCGAGCGCGTCAGATTAAGATAAGGGAGATAGCTTACATATTGATAAGAACCTCCAACCAGTATGAGCCCTTAATATTGGTGGGTACGCTCAGGGGAACCAAAAAATAGACCATCTTAAAATACTCGAACTCGTCAGATTAAGATAAGGGGGATTCATTACTAGCTAAGAAGTGTCAAAAGTGTCAATTTTGCTAATTTGATCGTCAGTCTAAGAAATGGGAGCATCTGGAAGTTTCACTTTTTCACCCCCTCAGTTAAAAAAAAAAAATTATAGGACTGCGGTGGCAAAAAAGCGTACAGCCCGCCTGATTTTAAGCAGTTACCGTAGCCTATAGATGCTTACAAAATCTGGCGCGCTCGAGTAATTTTTTTTTTCAGTTTATCATGTTGGAGCATGAAAAGTATTAATATCTGACACGTTTGAGTATTTCCATGTCATTGCTTTTTATAAAAAAAAAAAGAAATTGTCATGTAGACGCTTCCCCCGCCTGAAAGTGGAAACATGTAGAACAATGTATTCTTCCTATCATCTCATCTACGGAATCTTCTAGGTTTGGACGACGCTCGAGTAAATCCACGAAGTGCACGCTGGGCTTCCCATCCAAAACGCAGTCATCCAAAGCATCATTTAAATGTGGCAGATAAAATCTCTTACAAAAAGGTGGCCGCCGGTACCGCCGGAAACAAAAGCTGATGAAATTCATCACTTTCCAATTAACCTGGGTACGGCGATCCGTTTGTTTGAAATAGATTATAGCCGGCCGGCTGGACAAAGCTGAAAAACTCCAATTTCATTACTTTTATATTCGTTTTGGATCAATATTGTCAGGTTGTGATAGTTGGCTGTCCAATTATTAATTTTGTTGTAAGACCTAATTAAATTTAAAAGATTTTTGATGCGTGTCTTTTTTATAGGACTGAGGCGGCAAACAAGCGTACGGACCGCCTGATGTTAAGCAGTTACCGTAGCCTATAGATGATTGCAATACCAAAGGCATTGCTCGCACGTTGTCGACCTGAAGGGAGTGGGACGGGTATTGTAAATCATCTAAACCATGGCCCGCGTTCTATGAGTGATAGCAAATTAGATCCTGTGTAAGTCAGAATAAGGGCGGAAACCCACCGCGGTGCACGGAGAGGCCACGCACACGGCCACGGCTACGTTTTGCAAAAATATGTATGGATGACGTCATTTCGTGCGTGCACCGCGGTGGACACGGTGACATACATTTTCGTGCAAAGCGAAGCTTGACCCACGTGCGTAGCGTGTGCGTGGCCTCTCCGTGCACCGCGGTGGGGTCTCCCCCTAAGTGGCAGTGGACAGAGACATATGTTGTCGGCCATCTGTTAGCAGTCCTCTGGCCAATAACATGTCAATCGCCAAGAATTAGCCATATAATATTAAAAAATCACGTAGATAATATTACAGACCAGTGGTTTCACAATGGCCATGTGTCTTGGCCTACAAGCGTTTCTACAAATAAAAACGCTACGCTTAAATTTATGGAAATGACATTACAAGACGATAAGTAGATCACGTGACTTATGTCATTTTCATACATGAAACGTAGCGTTTTGTAGAAACGCTTGTAGACAAATGCACTTGGCTAGGGAGGTTGTTATTGTTATATTTCCTGGTATTTTCAATCTTTTGTCCAATATTCTCGTCTTACGTAACATGTCACGAGAGTAAAATCCCAATTGCGGCATTGACAGACGGCAGTAATAATTTTACGATCTACTCAGAAGATCGGCTCGGTTTTACGAGAACGTGAGTGAACTAGTTACGATTGGGGCTTGTGACACCATTTTATTGTGCCTCGTTTTAACAAAATAAGTTTGATAGTCTCAGATCCTATCCAACATGGATAAACAGACTCAGAATATTCTTATTCATGTATGTAATTGTAAATCATTACCGTACTTGGAATCGCCAAAAATGTTACAAAAGTACCTATGTGTGTGTAACGTCACGACTTTTATCCCCATTCGGGGGTAGTCAGAGGCTTGACTGGCCATACACCACCACATTGTGGAGGTATTAACCAACTCAAAGCCCACGTTTCACAGGTAGACAGAATCCAACGTGCCAGGTGGTGAGCCTTGTCGCCGTGTATACAGGAACTGACTATTACCTAATCCCGAGGGATAGGTAGGTTACCTATGTGTGTGTACCTAAGTAAGTGAATGGCGGCGTCTTCACCAGGCGCATGCCTCGCGCGAGCACTCACTTTTGACGTCGGAACGCATAGACGTAATGTCATAATATGAGTGCTCGGGTGATCATGCGCGCCATATGGACACATCTATTAAATATAGTAAGATTTCATCATTAGAGTTATTTCTAAGGGTTGTTCCTCGTTCATCATATGAAAAGTAATCTTTTAAATATTGAGGTGCAGTTCCTTTCTTAGGCCCGTATTAATAAATCGATCTCAAGATTGAGGGCGAACTTGAGATGCTGTTTTTGACAGATGTTCCAAACATTAAACGTCAAAACTGCATCTTAAGATCGATCTCAACTTACGGCCGAATACTCGTACGCAACTTAAATTTGAGAGCTGCTTAACTTTGACGCGCTTTACAAAAAATGACAGTTACGACATCTCAAACTGCCTTTGAATATTCGGCCGTTAGTGATACATACAGAATTGTTATAACACTTGCCTGATCTACCTATAAAAGTGCTATAATAAATGAAGATGATATTTTGTCGGAATACATATTTGAAGAACACCTATTTGTCTTTGCTGAATTGTCAAAGTATACGACGAAAGTGCAGAATTACTCAGCAACTTTGCGACGTATTTACGTAATATTTTTTCATATTATATTTCATGCATTTCTAGCTTTTTAAAGAAACAAGCCGCTCACTCGCGCGGAGTGAAATATATCAACGTCTGTATAAGATATGAGAGCAAATATTTTTGAACATTTATTTTGTCGTCGTGCATGGAAATTAGGAGCCATATATGATTGTAAGCCGTTATTTGTGACGAGGTAATCTTGAATTTTATCAAAATGTCATCATACGTCGTTGAGCGTGTATTTACATGAGGCATAAATGTGTTATTAAGAGTAGGAATTCCCTTGGAGTATTTGGTAATTACTTTTGCTAAGCACTCATTTTCCAACCAGTTTTTTCTCGCTTAATTAAATTTTGCCAGACTCGCGCTAGTCACTGGCTGCGTTTACCAAAATCATAATATGGTGTGGACTTTAGTTACCTCTATAAAGTATTTATACCAGGAGTATATAAAACTTTAGCTTTTATAACAAAATTTTAACCGCCACTGCATCTGTACCATCAGTTTCAGCTAACTGAATTTCACGGTCGAGTGGTTGGCTCTATTTCGTAAAGATGGAACTCCATTACTATTAAATTGCTCGCTTCGCTCTTCCTTTTGCGAATCTAGAAATAGTTCCGGCAGATATGAATGGATTTAAGTGTGACTGGCTGCGTCTTCATTAGGTGCGGCCGCGCCTTAGCACTCAGTTTTGACGGCGAAACGCTCATTCTCGCATGCCTTACCCAAGCACTCATGTTATGACAATATTATTTATATGCGTTCCGATGTCAAAACTGAGTGGTCGGGTGCAGCATGCGCCTCTGTTAGTGTTATAGCGCACGAGGACACTAGTGGTAGCGCAACCAGTCGCTCCACCAGCAAAATGTATAGAGCTATATGGAGGATATCGCACGTGGTATCCGCTTGGTAGCGCAACCAATTCAGCGTTGGCTACCGAATCACCCGCTGGTGGCACCACCGTGATTGCCTCGTGCGATATCGCGCTTAGACGCACTCATAGACATAATGTCATAGCATGAGTGCTCGGGCGAGGTATTCGAGGCATCTGGACGCATCAATTCACTTGATAAGCATAAACAATTAAGTTTCAACTCGGTTGTAGAGTTAAGTGAAATAAATAATTTGCCCCGTAGGCCTACTTATTTAAATTATAAATTTTTAATAAAATTACTTGAGCTGTTTGATTTTTTTGCAGTTATTCTATCGGGAATAAGTTAGTTTGGGTTGCTCGGTAGATAGAGCAAGACTCTACAATTGATAATATAAAAAATCTGTGTTTTCAATCTAAATTTGACTCTTGGTAGTGTTTCAATATTCAGGTCAAAGTAGCTTGATTGTAGCTATAGCACAGCTGGTAGGAGGAAGTTCGCTTCAAGCGTGCGGTAATGGCCACGAAAACTCAGCCGAAGTTAGTTACCGTTTTAAAGGTTAGTATTTAATTTTACTAGCATGTTGTATTAGAATATTTAAATAAAAAATTTCACGATTTTAAATATCTACTACCTATAATAATGATGTAGCACCAGTTTTTCGAATCCTTCAAATATTTGTTGGTATTTAGTGAGTGTGTCTAAGTTATTGTTGACTAAAAAAATAGGTGAAGTCCCAATCAAAAGGAAATAATAGTTACTTTCCGGATCTTTTCAGTCGTTGCATTGCGATCCAGTTGTAGAATTAGTATAAACATTAAGAAGGTTGTTTAAAAAAAAATACCCTCGTAGGCCTAAACAAAATAAACCTTTTTCCGCATTATATTACAAAAAAGTTATATTATCGAGTTATATCAAAACATGGACATTGTCACTAGACACGTGTTCAAAACGATTATATCTTTTTTGTAATAACACCATATGAGTACCTATGAATAAATTATTTGTAGGATTTGCAACTGCACACCATCATCACCTACAAAATTTACGTTACTATCGACCCCTTCTGCCTACCTTTTCGCGGAGCACAGCCGTGATGGTATATTATTTTTGCAAGAGCTCTGAAATACGTAAGAACTTATCTTACATTTATTACATACGTAGTTGCGTTGTCCTCAAACCACAAGTCTGAATGCATAAACCACTTCCTCGTATCAAAAACGTAGCAGTTTTAATAAGCGAAGTGGCGAAAGGAGCTCATTAGCTGACGTAAAGAGATAAAAACAACCCCAGCCCGCCGCGACGGGCCGCTAATTGCAGAATATCTCAAAGTTTTTGCAACAAACAAGTGGGCGAACTAATAATTCATAGAGAATAGAAGCTCAGGCTGATGTAGAATACCTATCTTGTATACCAATATTGTATACTGAAATTATCTTTAATAGACATTGGTGGTTTCTGGTGTTCAAAGTAGGCTGATCTAATAAAAACTAAATTAAAAATTTAAAAAACCCCCGACGAAAAAACCTATATAGTGAAAAAAATAAAAATTGAATATTTTCACCTTTGCGTCACGCGTCGTTGCGTCGGGGGACCGCTAAGTACATTACATTTAGAGTAACCTGTAGATTATGACCCGACCGACGTACTTAGCGGTCCCCCGACGCATACGAAATGACGTATACGACGGCGTGCGTTGCCGTCTTGCGTTGCGACGTCGTGTGTCATCGCAACGCAGGTGTGGCATACAATGCGTTGATCCGTTGCGACGACGCAACGCAACGCACTAATGAGGCCTCACTCTAATTTACATAAAAATAACTACATACAACAGTGAGAAACGTCTAAAAGCCAATTATTAATGATCAAATTAACACTCCCACTGCCCACTTTAGAATATAGTCGTGGCAAATTTAACAGCCGCTGACCGTCTGTGGGCGGGAAGTAGAACAAAGTTACGCCTCTACAAAGTTTCACCACTCGACCGGCGAATTCAGTACGGAGCTAAAAGCTACACAATTGCTCTCAGTTATGACTGGATTGAATTTGAACGTCGATAATGCTGTAAAATAGTTTATGGTCTCCCCTAGAGAATATCAAGCTGAGATGATACTGAAGACTTTGAAAGCGTTTGAGAGTAACCTATCAAATAAATCTATAAGTTTTCGAAGATTCCCCTGTAGACCAAAATTTGTAGTCTAACTAACTAGTACTTAGATAATTTTACTCGTACTAAATTACTTGCCAAAGGAGAGCGGTGTTAAGGTTTTCTAGGAACCTACTTCATTAAATGTCCTAGGTACGTAAATATAAATAATTTTGATACCAAGAAAATGATTAATTTTCCCAAAACTCCACGCGGGAAAACTTAACAAGTCTAATATCAGCGGCGTCTAAACATTACCTTGGCTCGTAACATAATATGTTTAGCCTTCAACGTAGACCAGAATCCAGGTTAGAAATATGTTGCGCATACAGTCCCCGAGCAAAAAGGTTTTTGCTGAAACACCGCATAATTTCCATGTGTTAACATAATATTTATAACTAGGCCTAAGTAAATATTCTCAGTTTGTTTGGGAAATGCGAACCGGGGGATTTTTCTTTTTGTTTTCGTGTGGCAAGGATGAAAATAATACCGGGTGTTGTAGAAATCCTTGGGGAAGAATATGTCCAACAGTGGACGTCTTTTGGCTGAAATGATGATGATGATGAAGGATGAATTTCAAAGGTTAGGTTAGGTTAATAAATAACGCCAGACTATCACCAATTGTATGGTCCCAAACTAAGTAACGCTTGTACTGTAGCTACCATACAATGGACTGGGTGCGATCCTAGTGATACCCAGACCACGGCAAATTACGAAATGACAACTTCCGAGATTTGCCTCTGGCAGGAATCGAACCCACAACCACCTGATGCAGTGTGCCGAGTGGCCTATCCTCAAACCACTGCGCCAAGCGGTGGTCGTCAGATGTGTTAGTTTGATGTATTCTGGGCTTATAATTACTTTTATGATCAAAATTACCTTTTAACAGAACAAACGTCACAGTTGTGTTTAATAGAACTGTTGGGTTAATTTATGCTACACCTGATCTTAAATTTATGAGATACCATTTATATTTATCTGCAAGGTTTTGAAAATTTAGACATGTTTACGGCCTTTTCTCTGCAGCCTTTGGTCTATTATTAAAAGCAGGTGTCATGCTTCAAGCACAAAACCATGTTCGGAAAATGTAGGTATTTGGTTATCCATTTCAAAAGTTATAGTCTCACAAGATCTCAAATAAAACACTTAAAATATCCTGTGCCATAGTTTTATCTATAGATGTGTTTGATTGCCCCTTTGCTTTTGATCAGTTATTTTCATCGTCATAAAAAACTGACAGACTCTAAGACGTATTTCCTTCTTTCCTTTCCCGAGCATGTCCACAAAATTTGCCAAAGTCGAAATTGTCACATAATATCTGCACCGCACTCTGTATTCTCGTCGACGCGTGATATCCGTCCGCAGTCCCAGCTCAGAGCGACGCAATTACACCCGAGACCCCACCAGAGGCATCGATCTCCAAATTTGTATTACCATCACACCAGAATAATCACAGCCGATTGTCCCTTAAGTCTATTTTTAATACGAAAATCTCGTCATCTTTATTCCGAGCATGTCTCCTGGCTCGCCAACGGCCCTCCGAAGCCCTGTCATCAGCCTATCACAATAAAGTTATAAATCTCATACATTTTTATAACTCAATTTCAAATAATTTATATGATTTCTGTGATGGTCCTACATTCTCTTTGAGGTCCTCATGAAATATTCGCACTTGATATTCTTTCGTATTTTAGCTGTCGTATAAAAGATGTGCTTACCGAGATTTTTTATAGTTATCTGTGGAGATGTTAGGTGTGTATTAATGTGCCAATAAGCTTTCAACTGAGACATATTTATGATTCCTAGAATGATGAAGTCTACAAAAACCATTATTTTTACTTAGAAATAGATGTGTCCATATGGCGCGCATACCTCACCCGAGCACTCATATTATGACATTGTGTCTATACGTTCCAACGTCAAAACTGATTGCTCGGGCGAGGCATGCGCCTGATGAAGACGCCGCCATTAGATGTGTCCATATGGCGCGCATGCCTCACCCGAGCACTCATATTATGACATTACGTCTATGCGTTCCGACGTCAAAAGTAAGTGCTCGCGCGAGGCGCGCCTGATGAAGACGCCGCCATTAACCTATAATTTCAGTCACAAAAATAATGGTGGGCCTATCGCAATGATTCCTACCTTATTTTTGATCTAAATCATGAGCCTTGTAGCAAACATTCAAAGAAAAGTTAATGAGCTCACTCACCTTTTTACCAACAACTGTAATATCACAAGTCTTAGCTGCCTCTCAATAATAATTAAGTTGGTCGGAATCATAAGCTTACACAAACTCGCCAACTCAATCAACCGTTCACAATCTAACTTCAATATTTCTTGGAGGCTGAAAAGCTAAATATTGAACAAATTTTCGGATCGGCAAGGTGTTGAGAATGCAAATTGTGTTTACTTGGGGAATGTCGTCAAGAGACTGTCAACATTCGACAGCGAATTCGAGATGCTTAGATTATATTCGGACAAAATGTTTTTGAGAGAACCGAAATAAGAATTGTAGCGACATTTATTTTTGGGTGTTTGATTATTGGTAAATCGATATTGAATTATCGGGGAGTGATAAATTGACAACCTATCGAGTTGCCAATATACCTTGAGTAAAATAAATGCTGTCCATGGCTTGCAGTAATGGTGTCGCTATTTTCCATATTTATTGATTATACTAATCGCAGCCATTGCACCCGATAGAGATAGACGGAAGATGTAGACAAATAAAATCAGCTGATAATATATATTTTTTTCTTCATATAATAGCACACTATAGACGAGTTACGGAAATTGATACTAAATTTCGATGCGAGGATAATGAAATAGTCACTGCGATGCCACCGACTACCTCGTAAACCAAATGCAAACTTGTACCACGAACGTGTCCTTATTTCGCGTGACCCAAATCTCGGAAACTTCCAAAGATATCAGAATCTATAAGTAAACTAATTAAGCACAACTTACTTATAAGATAAGATGTCGAACTTCGCAAAATGGCTGGCAGCAAAAACAGGAAGTGAGGATGGCAAAACAAAATTTGCGACTTGTGAGCAGACGTTTGAGGGGCCCTATAACCATCGGCGCTAAGCTATTGAGCAATCTTGCTTTCAGTAAATGGGAGTGAGAAAACAAGCACTTTTGAGCAGAAAAAACAAAGCCGATGCAATATTCAGTATTTCAGGAATTTTGGGTGCATCTAAAAGAGGCGAGCGACTCGCTCGAGCAATCATTATGACATTATGTCTACGTGGTCGGACGACATTGCTCGAGCGGACCACTCGCGTCCTTTTGAAGCATCCACTTATTATAAACCTATTTAAAGATGAACTTAGACTATTTTCTTAACCTCAACAAGCCCAAAACTCCAATAAAAATATTGTTTACAGAAAACCACCTCAAATTCTATTTCATTCGCATTCCCTAACATAGTTTTCGAACTCGTATCTAGGCTAGCATTACCTCTTCATCATCATCATCATCTCAGCCGAAAGACGTCCACTGCTGGACATAGGCCTCCCCCAAGGTTCGCCACAATGACCGGTCTTGCGCTGCCCGCATCCAGCGGATTCCCGCGACCTTCACCAGGTCGTCGGTCCACCTTGTGGGAGGCCTACCCACGCTACGCTTTCCGGTGCGCGGCCGCCACTCGAGAACTTTTCGGCCCCATCGGCCATCCGTTCTACGAGCAATGTGCCCTGCCCACTGCCACTTAAGTTTTGCAATCCTACGGGCTATGTCAGTCACCTTGGTCCTTCTGCGTATCTCCTCATTCCTGATTTGATCTCGCAGGGAAACTCCGAGCATAGCCCTCTCCATTGCCCTTTGGGTGACCTTGAGCCTTCTTATGAGGCCCATTGTAAGCGGCCATGTCTCAGTGCCATAGGTCATCACTGGCAACACACACTGGTCGAAGACTTTCGTCTTGAGACACTGCGGTATTTGGGACGAGAAGATATTGCGTAGCTTCCCGAACGCTGCCCAGCCGAGTCGGATTCGTCGATTGACCTCTTTCTCGAAGTTGGACCTACCTAACTGGATGGTTTGTCCCAGGTAGACATAATCGTCGACAACTTCGAGTGTAGAGTCTCCGATCTTCACGGGAGCAGGTACAACACGGCAATTCGACATGATCTTCGTTTTGCCCATGTTCATTTTAAGACCAACTCGTTCGGAGGCTCTACTGAGGCCATCAAGCATCGTATTAAGGTCTTCTATAGTCTCAGCCATGACCACTATGTCGTCGGCAAACCGAAGGTGAGTGATGTACTCGCCGTTTATGTTTATGCCCAGCCCATTCCAGTCCAGAACCTTGAAAACGTCTTCCAGTGCAGCGGTGAACAGTTTCGGAGAGATAACGTCTCCCTGTCTCACACCTCGCTGCAACCGAATAGGTTTCGAGTTCTGGTCCTGTAAACGGACTGACATAGTGGCGTTTTCGTACAAACACTTCAGCACTTCGATGTACCGGTAATCGACTTGGCATCGCTGGAGAGACCGCAATACAGCCCAGGTCTCGACCGAATCAAAGGCTTTCTCGTAATCCACAAACGCTAAGCAAAGGGGGCGGTTATACTCCTCGGTCTTCTGTATAACCTGTCGCAGCGTATGTATGTGGTCTACGGTACTAAAGCCTTTACGGAAACCGGCTTGTTCGGGAGGCTGGAAGTCGTCAAACTTGCGTGCGAGACGGTTCGTTATGACCCTCGAAAACAGCTTGTAGACATGGCTCAGAAGTGAGATGGGTCTATAATTCTTCAGCAGAGCGTTATCGCCCTTTTTGAAGAAAAGAACCACCACACCTCTGTTCCATGCCTGCGGCGTTTTGCCCTCGAGTATGACGGAACCGAACAGCTTCTGAAGGGCCTTAAGGACCGGTTTTCCACCCGCCTTCAGGAGCTCAGCCGTTATTCCATCATCACCCGGTGCCTTGTTGTTTTTAAGCTGTTTAAGAGCCATACTAATCTCGTACAAGCTGACGTCCGGGATGTCTTCGGTATAGTGTCGGGTTAACCTAGCTCTTGGGTCGTTCGCCAGGTTTGTAACGGGTGTCCGTATTGACGTGTATAACTGTCCATAGAACTTCTCGATCTCTCTCAAAAGCTCTGGTTTGGATGAAACGATACTGCCGCCATCGGTTTTCAGTTTCGTTAGCTGGCTTTGCCCAATAGACAGATCTCTAGCGAACACTTTGGAGCCTCTGTTCCGCTCGATAGCTTCTTTAATACGCTCGGTATTAAATTGGCGGAAGTCACGTGTCAAGGACTTCGAGATCTGTCTATTGAGCTGCCGGTATTTAGACGCGTCATCTGAAGACTGCAGTACCATTTCACTCCTTTCCTCCATGAGCTTAGAGGTGTGATCCGAGATTTTTTTGGTTCTGTTTGTACGGCGGGCCTTGCAGTACTTTGACCCGATCGTATGGACAGTTTCCACGAACCCGTCGTTACAATCGTCCACGCTACTCCCTAGGACATCGAATCGGTTTTGAAGTTCGAGCTGAAAGCTCTCGGGGTTTTGGATCTGGTTACCTCTTACTTAGCACATTTCTTTATCGCGTCAAACACAATTACTGGGCTCGCAAATTCCATTGGTATCGGTTAGGGATGTTATGGATATGAAATTTTGGATACGGTTATACGGTACGGTATTATTATTATACCGGTTTCGGATACGGTTACGGATATGAAATTATTCCGGATTATCTGGTAGTTTCGGATAATTTCGGTTACCTACGAATATTAGATTTTTAAAATTTGAATCGGAACATCACTTAATGCAGGGGCGTGCGCGGCTTGTGTGTCGGCTTGGCCTGGCAAAAACAAAAACCTGACATAAAATGAATCATTAAGACTCCGCCCCTATCCGAAATTATTCGAATCTTTTATATCGGCTTCGGTTACGGATACATTTTTATTTCGGATATCCCATAGTTTCGTTTACGGCTACGGAGCTCCATAACATCCCTGGTATCGGTAACCTCGTTTCTAGTTTAGCACTAAGAAATAGAAGATTCTTACGAGAAAGTAATCCAAGAGCATGTGCCGCGAATGGTCGGCGAGATAAGGCAGCTAATTTATAGCGTTTCAATACCTTTCGACAACGAACACTGTGGGCTGGAAGAACGGGAAATTCAAAAATATTTTTGTCTCGTGCAACAGTAGCTAGTTTTACGTTACTCAATATACCATGACCGACCATTAAATTCGTGCGGGTTTTTCCTTTTTTTTTTATAGGACTGCGGTGGCTAATAAGCGTACGGCCCGCCTGATGTTAAGCAGTTACCGTAGCCTATAGATGCTTACAATACCAAAAGTATTGCTCGCACATTGCCGACCTGAAGGGGAGTGGGATGGAGGGAGGGCGAGGGGGGGTGGGCTTACGGCTCTCTCACTCATCGTACGAAACGCAGCTGTAATAGCTGCTTTACGCCGATCTTCTGTGGGAGGGTGGTACTACCCCGGTCGAGCCAGCCCGTTTATGAGCTGCAGTCAATTGGCTACAGCTTGGCTCTACCACCTTCAAGAGGTTCCAAGAGATCTTAGATTTCCGCGGGATTTGTCGAGGGTCAAACCTTGGTGTCATCGTGAGACACCATTGTCGATCCTGCCTTACAGGAGCTACAGTTGTGGGAGTATGTGAGTGTATGAGCGTGGCTAGCCTAGTCCCATAAAAATTAAAAATACCATGACCGAGTAAAACCAACTCTCCTGTGTTTACAGTAGAGTCTAGTTTAACAGACATAAAACGTAGTTCTCTCAACTGCTTATACATATACTTTAATCCTTTTCAAATCTTCTAGTTTTCGTTGCGAGTTCGAAAAAAAATGGTTTTTGACGAGACTCACCGAGGTTCTAACCTCTACGTCTTCTTTGTACCTATATACTCGGCTTACAGGAGTAACAGCGGTAGAAGTGTGTGTTTTTTATATGACTGAGGTGGCAAACAAGTATACGGCCCGCCTGATGATAAGCTGTTAGTCTAAATATGCTCGCAATACTAAGGGCATCGCTTGCACGTTGACGACCTGAAGGGGAGGGGACAGAGGGAGGGGGTGTTTGCGTTTCCGACTCTCTCACTCTTCGAACGAAACACAACTGTAATAGTTACTTTACGCCGATATTCTGTGCAAGGGTGGTCGAGCCATCCCGTAGCTCTACAGCTTGGCTCTAATTGTGTGATAGGACAGGTTTTAAAACAGATGAAGTTAACTGATTTTGAAACACGCTAATAAAACAAAATTTAAGTTTAAAAACTAAAACCCAACTACTGAAAAATCGCGCTCTAAAAGGGCCTTAACGGACCACGGCTATCCTCTAGATGAGAATACTTTCTTGTTTCATACTTTTTAGAGCGCGATTTTTCAGTAGTCGGGTTTTAGTTTTTAAACTTACTTTTTATTTAATTATTTTGGAGTTATAGGTAACAATATATATATTTTTGAAATGTGCTCATCAAGCTCTTTCATTTGATATCCCACACGGTTTCATTAAAAAATTGTTTTTTTTTTTAGTTCATGACATTATGTCCTCTAGAGGGCGTCATATGCAATTTTATGTGACGTCACATAGCCTATAACCAGCGCGCCATTAAGCCGCTTCTAATGATACCTCATTTGTCAAATTACGTCAAGTAGTTTGGAAGTTAGGTGGGAACAGATGCACATACATACATACATACATACCGGTCAAAATCATAACCCTCCGCCGTAGTCGGGTAACAAGGTATACACAGCTCAATGTATCTTTAACTGGGGCGAGTCATGGAAAGGCAATCTTCTATTCACCCTTCCAAGAACTTCAGATGCTTCCCCGACACACCATATTTTTCCTATCATCCAAATCAACATTGAATATTTTATGCGGGCTTCTGGTAATAAATCTAACTGAAATAATCTACCTCTCTGGGCTCCTTATTTTGCGTTCGTATGCGGGTCACATCCAGCCGGGCTATATCGAGTGTTGCCAGCTCTCAGTGGTCGACAGATGTTGAAAATTTAGTTTTGCTCACGTGTTATTCTTTCAGAAGTTATTTGTGTCTTGTACTGGACAAGTTTGCCGCTGGTTCTGTTATTACACTTATACTTTTACTAATAGGGACTGTGTCGAGTGAAATCAATAGTAGCCGGGCTTATAGGTTGGATTTGTATGAAAATACAAATGAAACATCTGAATTGTTTTAGATATTACATCTTCTTCAAAGCATTCCGGGGGCTAAAAGGCCACATAAAAATTGTGTAAAAGCAACCAATTTCCTGATTTCCTAGCAATGGATAATACTGTAAGGTTCACATATCGCACCTTCGGTAAGACAAAGGCACAATTGCACTTTATAAAAAATTACAAAGGGGGAGGGGGGAGAAAGGGGGAGGGGGATGGGGAGAGAGGGAGAGAGGAGAGAGAGAGAGGGGGGGTATCTTCAGTATTAAAAGGTACGTAAAGTGGGGGTAACTTTTTCCCACGATCTGGCCACTACATAGACGGTCGAGCCATCAGCAGTCACCATCCATGGATGCGCGTGGTACGCTGTAACACAAACAGACACGAACATTCGCGGAAGCGCCCTGCGCAATCTGACGAATTTTCGATCAGGACACGTGACCCTGCGCGAGTTTAACCGTTTTTACCCATCCCAAGAAAAGAGCACAACGCCGCTAAAGAAGTTTTCACTTTAAAAATGCCCTAATTTTGCACTTTACAAAATTTTACAATTATGCCCTTGTCTTACCGATGGTACGATATGTATACACATGATAATATAACTACGTATAACTATTTACAGTTAAACTAAATACAGTGTAGCACGTCCGTCAACGTATTGATCCCGGGATATTTGTAACAACGTTATGTCCTCTATCGCAGCCACTTAATTAACTCACTGTCCCCACGAATCCGTTTCCATTTCATCGTCTTATCAAACGATTCTCACCTCTATTAGTATATGATAGAGTTGATATTTACCAGTTTTTTCCCGGTACAGTGCCCGGATAGCAATTACAATGGTTCTAAGTGTGTCAGGATTATTATGTTGAATTCTGTCGGATATACGACAGTAGTTCGTGTAATGGTCGACAAAGTCTAGGTGGAAATTAAATTAATTGCTTAATTGCAGATACTTTTAAGTTGGAATTCGTTGTAAGCAGTGATAGCTGATTAGTCGTGTCCATAACACGCGCATGCCACGCAGCTTTGCCTCGTGAAGTATGACATGTCGCGCGTGAGGCAAATGCTCGCTCCGCCCCACCCTGTCGAGCGCTGTCATTTGCCTCGCCTATTTTGGCCTAGTCATGAGACAGAGAGACATAAGACAGAATAGCTACATCCAGATGTGTCACATGCCGCGCGAGGCAAATTGCCTCACGTAGTTTGAATTGTCTCGCGCGAGGCAAATGCACATCTTGCCGCACCTGAGCGCTGTCATTTGCCTCGCCTAGTTTGGCATAGTCATGAGACAAAACGATGTCAAACTGATTGCTCGGGTATACCCTTCTCTGTCTAGAGTGAAGTTGCCTCGCCATTTCCCTCACGCGGCATGCGACTTTACCGCGCGTGCTTCGCGAGGCATGTGAGTGAGCAGCCTCGCGCGGCATGTGCGTATTGTACACGCACTGGGCCAGCGTGGTGGATTATGGCCTGAAGCCCCCTCGCATTGTGGGGAGACGTATAGTCGTAGAGACTATACGATCATGTATAATCTATTCAATATATCAGCAAGTGTTTTAAACCATTTTTATCAAAGCACTACATTATATACCTAGGTATAAAAACTAAGTGGTCATACATCATGTCAGTGCGGGTAATCTTCATGACCTAGACGCCGCGATGTAGGATTAGCTCGAAATTTATTACACCTGGACCGGGTCCCAGCTTTGTTCCGCTCGGCTCTGCTGACCCTGGCTTTGTATTATGCCTTAGTAACGGTAGTCAGACCTGCTGACTAGTCTGATTTGTGAAGATACCTAGATCTGTGGATGTCATCTGTAACATAGATAGCTATTAATTTCTATGCATTCAATTGATAAAATAACACTTCTTGTGTTCAATTTTTTTTTTTATAGGACTGAGGTGGCAAACAACTTTCGGCCCGCCTGATGTTAAGCAGTTACCGTAGCCTATAGATGCTTACAATACCAAAGGCATTCCCACCAAAAGGCATTGGCACCGACCTGAACGGAAGTCGGATGGAGGGAGGGGAAGGGGGGGGTTGGGCTTCCGGCTCTCTCACTCATCGTACAAAACGCAGCTGTAATAGCTGCTTTACGCCAATCTTCTGTGAGAGGGTGGTACATCCCCGGTCAAGCTGCAGTCAATTGGCTACAGCTTGGCTCTACGACCAAGAAACCTGGTGGATTTATAGTCCTGTAGCTCTACCACGCGTTTAGAATTCAATAGTTTTTTTTTTTTTTTTTGTATGACTATGTTGTTGGCCAGAGTGGTCTTAACAACTTCACCGGTCTGAGGGCGAGCGCACAAAGTGTGGCTCCAGCCGTAGCGCGGCTCCAGCCGTGGTGCCGCTCCAGCCGTAGTGCGGCTCCAGCCGTAGAATTCACTAGTGTCAATTATATCTAGCTTTGTGCAATATTTTCATTGCATTATTAGTTTCGTGCGTACCGATAGCGCTATGTAATTTGGCATACAATTACTTTATGTAGACGGCTAGACGGCTATCCAAACGGCAATCTTTCACAAATATACTTTTGATACATTAAAATTGTGCGAAACGACTGGGAAGTATTACAATTTTTTTATTGAGATATTATTTTTTTTTTATATAGATATTATTTTTGTTGAGATTATCTGTATTTATTTTTTGTGAATATTGATATTTAGACGGAGCATCTAAATACCATCTGCTTTCTAAAATATATGCATTGTGAAATACAGGTTCTTAGCACCAAGTTAGGTCAGAGGTGCCGCAAAAAGGTCACTATCATAGGGCCTCCGCAGACTAGCTACTTTTAGCATCGGCGATCGGCGATTTTGATGCTGCGTCTCGCTCGTTCGCGCTCGAAGAAACGCGACGCAGCATCGATACGTCACAAAATCGCCGGTCGCCGATGCTAAAACTAGCAAGTCTGCGGAGGCCCTTACATTTACACAATACCACCAACACGAACGCAAAACAGGAAAATACGGCAACCATAAAACGGGGGATGCATAAACCACGCTCCAAAAACACCTTTTCGCAAAAATATTCCAATGACGGTGACTTTATTGAGCAGTAACGAACTAAGTTCGTAGGCCCGTATAATCTCTGCCAAAGTTTCCGACAGTATATATACAGGGAATCGATAATGCAAATTGTATGTAAAGTGACTGCGATAGGGCAAATTTCTGTAGGGGAGCTCCCGGCCGAGCCAATCAGTGAATCTTAATAATATGTATCGAATGTTTAGTTCTCGCAGGTTGGGCCCCTACCACGACACGACATTTTATGAGTTTACCGAAATTAGCATTGTCTAAAGATTTTTTTAAACAGTGTGTTTAAAGTTGATAATTTGAATATACTTTTTGTATTTTACTGCTTAATTTTTATCATTAAATTTTAAATTATGAAATGATGACGTCATCATCATTATGGAGGACGAAGATTTAGGCATAAATACTTTTGTAAACATATAATGACCGCTTGGGTGGCATCAAATAATTTTGGAAATAGCCTTTTTTATTTGGCACTGTTCCGTGTAGAACTCATAATCTTAGCGGTTCTTAGCCTAGCAATACTTTATTATTTGATTTATTTAGGTATGTAATGTATTACAGGAACTATCCTCACCTTGGGGATATTCTTTCAGCGGAAGTGATGATGATGGTGAATGTAATACGTAATCTTTCAGCAACACATTTTCTAGTATAAAGGCTGACTGGTTAAATACTTTACATATTGAAGGACATGATAATTTATGGTAACATGAATAGTTTATAAAAATTAAATTTAAAAAAACACCAATGAACTACAGAGAAAACCTTAATTAAATTAATGTGCTAAAACTCGGAAATTGTGGACACCGCTATCGCTAGTACGCGTGTTCTACGCGAACGGAGCTAATGACACTTGATAGGTACGTCAAATCAAGGAGGTACGATCCTGACCACGCTTATTGTTTTGAGTGGATAATTAAAGATAAATTAGGCAAATATTAGGCACCTATTTTTTTACATAATTAGAACGAGAATCGAGTACTGAGCACTCTATATCAATATGTAAAGTGTTCAACCAGTCAGCCTGTATAATAAACATACTCTTTCTAAATAGATCAAAAAATAATTACGGGCACGATATTCAACGTTTACTATCGAGAAGCGATCGAGAACACATATTTACGATTCACATTACCACAACGTAAACGTGGGTGGGGATAACATGTTCAATAATGTTAGTATATGTTTGTTCCAAGGTATGTATATTGATATCGTACGTCAGACAACAACTGCCCTACGGCAGTAGGGGTCTAATTTATCAATAATAATTAGTAGCTACTAGTGATGATGGTTTATCGTGCGTGCGTATAGCGTGCTAGAAAATGTTATACACACGCAATGTGGGACCCAAATATCACATCACTAGTAGGTAGGTATATTTTTATTTTTTTCTTTGATAGACATTGCGGTAAGTAAGGTACTACTAAGTAGTAAGTACTTACGACCGAGGTCTTCCATACTTAATTACCAACTTGCTAAACCAACTCAAATTATCCATGAACAGTTTCCACTTGCAGTCTTAAGTGGTAATGCTGTTACAACTGTGTTATTGGGTTAGGACGTGTCAAATTGGGGACCGACGCGGGACCAAACTTGGGACTTCGCAGACTGGCAACTGAATTTGTAACTCCAGGCGTCCTGACGCTGACTTATGAATGTGTACTGATTGCGCATACGGTTTTATAGGTTATGCTTCGATATGCAATGGGTTCCGTAGCAAACTATTCATTCATTATTCTGCGGTGAATGGGTTAGCATTTAATTAATTGTTAATGAAGGCTGCTAGTGGTTTAACTATACAGGTACCTACTTAAATACGGAAACGGATCGTTAGAGTAGTACTAATTTTTTGATGTAGTGGCCGTCTGTTTACTGCTGTAGCGGTCCGTTAGTATGTTGGTGATGGTGAACTCAGCCCTAATAATATTGATCTAAATTGCTACGTTTAATTTTATAATTTTAAAGCTTTTTTGGCCTGTCAGATGTGTTACAAAAAGTCTTTAGTTTAACTATTTTTCATCACTCATACGCGGAAAGTAGGTCGGAAGGTGCCTAAAGAGCCGACAGAAGGTGATACTATTTAGATCGGTCAAAATCGTGTTTCTGGAAACACGATTGTGCCCGTTCTGTCAACGATTCTGTCAAATTATAAAAAAATACGAGTTTTATTTTCAAATTTCTATTGAACCATGTTCCAACCAAAGAGAATTTAATAATTCCAACCTTCTTACATCGACTAAAAAAAAACAAAATGACGGGTTAGCGGCGATCCGATCTTCATTTGTTTTTTCGAGTTGGCTCTCATTTTTTCTTTAGCTACAATTTATGATTTTAGTTTTACTTTCCTTGTATTCGTAATGAAAAGCACAGTGTTTACCACGGGTTAAAGTAACTTATTCTTGGTATTACTTTTCCCTTCGGATAACAATGTACTATTATGTACTGGATCAATATAGTGATATAAAAGTTTGGGCCGATTGTTTAATGAAATAGCCGTTTAGTGCTCTAACGGTCCGTTAGTTACTTGGTGAACTTGCCCTTATAACATTCCCAAATTACCGATCGTCGTTTGTCTAAACACTGTTTTCATTCCACAATCCATTCACCCCAGTGCTAATCGGCTCAGAAACAAAAGTAAAGATTAATCATTTTATTAGACTATGAAAATGGTGATTTAAACTGAAAAATGCAATAGGATTTTATTTAACGGGTCTATGTAAATATAAACGTATTATAAAATATCTTTGGTGGCCGTGGATAAAGACATTTTCAATTCAGTGTGTTATAAAATTTTATGACAAGTCTATTTTAGCGTTGCGTTTGAAATTAAATTATAAAATCTGGGTCTTAGGTTACGAGTTATTGTTTATTTCCCGTAGTAAAATTTGAACTACTTACGTTAACATCAAATCTATGTGTACGGTACTTTTCGTATAACGTTCAGCTCTTCTGGTTTTTCTCTATTTAAGTTTCCGAAGACTCTTGTCACTGTAGCTCAGGGTTTCTCAAACTTTCGGCTCCACGAACCCCTGTTAAAGTTTCCAGGTGATAGCGAATCCCTTAACTAACTAATTATAACCCCCTCCCCCAAAGAAAATAATAAAATTGACTGTTAAAATTGAAGAACAAATAAGGTTTTTATTTCAATAAAAGGTAACAAATATAGTGCCAAAAGAAACCATAAGATGCGATGTAAGAAGGTGCCATATCTGATAAAAAATACATCAATGGCTGTATACATCAGCTTAACCTATCTTAAACTATGAACAAATTCAAAACACCTATAATTTGGTTGGACTTCCCCATGCATAACTTGTACGGATCCCCAATAACATTGGCAACTCGATATCCATATTTAGTGAACACAAGACGACTGATTCCGGCACACTGGAACTTCTCGATTTAATTTGTACGCTTGTTTGGTTTCACTCTTATCGTGTGGGGCCAAAGTTTGTTCGAATCGAGCAAAATTACTCGCGCAGTTGTGAGATCTCGCACGGAAAGTTTCCGAATCGGAATGATGAAGTTCCGAGTAGCTTTGTATTTCAGATATTCGATATTATACTTAGAGTATCGAGACATTGAATATTTTAGTGATGTACTAAGACCGCTGAGGAGGAACTTAAAAAGAAAACGTCCTCCAATAGAGCGCAGGGGGCTTACCACCACCTCTTATAGCAGTATTGTTTTAACGTTTCAGCGACTTCTTGAGCAATGACGTTTCTTATTGTCATGACAATAAGGTACGTCATTGCACAAAAAGTCGCTGAAACGTTAAATCTTTCCTGTAATTGAATCACAATAAGAGTTCGTGGTAAGCCCCCTGTTTTGTACTAAAGGTAGTTTGGAACAGGAATGAATCAAAATTTTTGTGCTTACTGATTTTCTGTGTTTAAGTGGCGATTATGGTAATGCTGGATTTAAAATATATTCAATGTAATTTCAATTGTTATTCAATCTCTTTTGTTAAATTTTACCTATTGTACCTATTCATAACATTTGATTATTAAGACTAGAATAACTTACAAATTAATGATATTCCATTCAAACTACTTCAAGTAAACAAACCAAAACTGCCAAGCTATAAATCACAAAAGACATTAAAGACCTAATTGAATCAACAATCAGACCGAACCAACTATATCCAAACCTATGAATCCTAGGGAATAATATTGAAAACGTCTGAAACGAGCCGGAGAAACCATTCGTTGAGTAGTTTTCCACGAAACTTTCCTTTAAACTAAACTCAAAACGTTCCTGTTTAGCATCAAAGTGGAAATCCAAAATCCCTTAAGCCGTGCTAGCGATTTACAAACTTGTACATTCAAATGATGCCAACGAAATGATTCTTATTCCGCTATTTATAAGGATGTTGTGATCGGCATATGTATAGTTGTTTTACACTAAATGTGCGAGAATCCGGCTGGCAACTTTATTTTCAAAGCGACAATTGCCCAACTAGGTTTTGCCAACTAATTGTTGAGATTACAGTGCGCCTCGCTTACTAACTTCGCGCTTAGATTATTCGAATTTAATCTTGTTTAGGCTTTGTTTCGCGGATTGCAGTTGAACAGTTGTTTCCTATTGAAAATTAGGCGGGGGCGGAAAGATCTGATGTAACCGCGCCTTTCCACTGCGCTAAAACATGTTGACACAACATATTGTTGTCTCTATTATTATCCTGACATTAAATAGAGACAGCAATATGTTGTGTCAACATGTTTTTGCGCAGTGGAAACGCACGGTTAGCTTCAGTCCTTACTAGGGTATGGATCGACAAAAAATTATTTTTATAAAAAAATAAAAACCGACTTCAAAAAAACCTGGAGCACTAAAAAGCCTGAAATAATATTTCTATTACCACCACTGCCTACCCCTTCGGGAAAATCAGGCGTGATGATGTGTTATCGAGTATTTGGGGTCGGTGCCAATCTATCTTCTTACTTTTATAGTAGGTAGACTCGGCATACCAAGATTGGCACCGACTCCAAATACTCGATAACACATCATCACGCCTGATTTTCCCGAAGGGGTAGGCAGTGGTGGTAATAGAAATATTATTTCAGGCTTTTTAGTGCTCCAGGTTTTTTTGAAGTCGGTTTTTATTTTTTTATAAAAATAATTTTATTTCATGATTTTTTGTGGCGCCATACAAACTTTATTACCCCAAATGACCCCTTTGGGGGGGTGACTTTTCCAAGATATCAAAACAAAAGTTTCTTAGTTTATTATATGGAGTATACATACTAAGTTTCAAGTCAATCGGACACAAATATATTTTTCTACCGTACTTCTACCCCTAGTTTCCCCCTTTGGGGGTAGATTTCCGAAATGATTTTTTTATGGGACCAAAACAACTTAGTCACCTACCAAATAACAGTTTAAAAAGAAAAATTGGTTCATAAACGTTAGAGATAAACGGTAACTCTCCATACAAACTTCAACACCTCGTTTTACCCCTTTGGGGGGGGATTTTTCTAAAATCCTGAAACATGAGTTTCATTATTTCTTATGCAAAATATACATATTAAGTTTCAAGTCAATCGGACAAAAAATTTTTTTTCTGACGACCTTCACCCCCTAAAATTACCCCCTTAGGGTTTGATTCTAGGAATTATTTTTTTATGGGACCAACTTGGAGCTACGATCTACCGAACAGCAAAAGAATTTTTCAAATCGGTTCATAAATGCCGGAGAAATCGGTGAACATACATAAAAAAAAAAAAAAAAAAAAAAAAAAAAAAAAAAAAACATACATACAGCCGAACATAGAACCTCCTCCTTTTTTGAAGTCGGTTAAAAATATTATGTATTTAATCAATCAATCAATCAATTTATTTCTCTCACAATAGGTTTCGTGCGATAGCTTAGGTTTAAGGGTGTACAAAAATAGGTCCAAGACCAGACAAATCTGCATTGTGAGAGCTGGTGCCCGTTATAGGTTTACAAGAAACCTGTATTGCAGGTCAACAATCGATTATAATGTAGGTACTTTGTTGCCTACTAATACAACTATTATCTCAAATTAATTAATTAATAAAAAATATAACGTCACGACTTTTATCCCCATTCGGGGGTAAAGGCTTGAGTGGCCATACACCGCCACATTGTGGAGGTATTAACCAACTCAAAGCCCACGTTTCACCAGATAATCAGAACCCAACGTGACAGGTGGTGAACCGTGTCGCCGTGTATACAGGAACTGACTATTACCTAATCCCGAGGGATAGGTAGGTTTCCTCACGATGTCTTCCCTCACCGTCAGCGTACTGTAAATTATGCACATAGATGAAAATTAATTAATATACCCAACAATGGATCTACTGGCAGTAATGGATGGAATCCAATAGCAATAAACGAAAGAAATATGTAAGTGAATTTAGCATTTCCAACGATATTTCTATTAAGATAAATTAAGTAAACTCTGGACACAGGCGCCCGACGATACAGTGGATGGTGTACAGCAAATTAAAATGCATTCTTGCTGCAGTAATAAATAACTCCACTGGCTATTGGGGCCGGAGTGTTACTGAGAATGGTTTTTAACTGTGCAAATTAGTTTATTTTTATTAGTTTATAGGGTAATAATAATATCCTGTGACATTCTTTTTACACACGGCTACTACCTCAAACTAAGCAGAGCTTGTACTATGGAAACCAGTTAACTGATATTACTACATATACTACTTTTTTCTTTGTAAATACATACTTAATATACATAATTACACCCAGATTCGGGACATACAGACATGTTCATGCACACAAATGCATGTCGGGTAGGAATCGAACCTATGACCTGCAGCGTGATAGGCGGAATCTTACCGACCACGCCGTCAAAAAGAAATATAACAAAAGATTAAAGAGGTGAAGAGAATATAACAGACTTATACCAAGGTGTTTGTACCACATCTGCACATCTTAGCACTGTCACAAATAAAAAAATACTTATCGCCAAACTTACACACCAACTGTATGATGCCAAACTAAGCAGCGCGAGAGAGCCGAAAGCACAACCCCCACCTCTACCCCTCCCTCGGTCCCACACCCCTTTAGGTAGGCAACGTGCGAGCGATGCCTTTGGTATTGCAAGCACGCCTTTGGTATTGGCTACGATAACTGCTTAACATCAGGCGGGCCGTACGCTTGTTTGTCGCCTTTGTCACATAAAAAACAATCATGTAGGTACTCTATCATGCTATTAACTCTATTTTCTTAAACTCTATGTAGTCTTTAAAATTAAGCAATGTATTATCTCAAAAAAAGAAAAGTTTTTACAATAAGTGCGTAAAGCGCATAAAGTAGCGTTTACATCAGAGCTTTTAAGCAGCTTACATTAGTTGCGAGGGCCGGTCTCATCTTGTACTCGACGTAAAGCGTCTGAGATAGCATCAACACTTTCACGACATGCAGCGCTTTCATCGCTAGTGATGGCGCCAAGTCGATGTATTTTGATTTTCTTTAAAAAAAAAAATCGCACCTACTCTATGAAAGTCAGGCATTCTGGGCTCGAAATTTGAAATATTACTGTTATATAAGACTAACCATATACCCGATGCCTGAAACTTTTATTTTACTCCCTTACTGCCCTATGTCATACGCATGCAAAACATGCTTCTAAACCTTCCGGTTTAGGTTATGTATTATGTCATTAACTCAGCAGAAATTTTAAGGTAGACCTATTCTGTAGATAGTTTCATCGTCTTTGTTTATTCATTTTAACCATAGATCAATGAATGGAATGAATGAATCAACGATACTTTTATAAATCTATGATTCTACCAAAGTCGCTGTCCATGAGAATAGAGTAGTTGAATGTTTGATGAAACTTGTTCGTGCTTATTGAAGTAAAGTATCGATAAAGGTCTCATCACTATACCGAATAGTGAACGCAAGGCAAGTGCCTCTATCTCGATGCGTCACTCGCTAAGCTGTGCTCCAAACAACATCTACAGTTTCAGGGCGCCTACTACAAAATACGAAACGAAATGCTTCGGCTGCCGAATCGTACGTTTTCCTACTTCAAAAGTGTTTCAAAAGTGTTCCAAATTCTTTCGGAGTAGGGTCCACAAAAAATGAAACTTCAAATTACGACTATGAAATCCGAAACACTATAAGGGTAGCCAAAGCATTTCGTTTCGTATTTCGAAGTAGGCGCCCAGATCAGATTGCAATAGGAGCGATATCAACCTATCGTACCGTTGTTGTCATATACCTACCTACATGATACCAATATACAATACCAAATACCAGTAACATTTCTAACATAAGCTGAACTAAGAAAGTGAGCACAGTTTATTTTGTAAAGCCGTGAAGGCTGTACTGTACTAAGTCAAACTAAAATAGTTTGATATTTCATAACTGCTTCAAAAATGTTATTTTGTTTTTCTCAAAAGTTCCTTACTTATTCATCTTTCTTTTGCATGACAAACCGTCGCCATCCTTGTTTTCTACTAATTACTGAAAAAAATATTCTTGATGATTTTGTAAATTGGGAATTCGATATTGAGGTTATTTCGAGCAAAATTGCTTTTAGACAACCAAGATAATCTTTATTCCTTTGTCTCTCTTCTTGTGAAATAAGTAAACTTATTTATCATTAAAATATTATCTGCAACATAGATCAACAAAACAGCTGGAATTAAATTATTTTATTAAAGTAAATAATAAACAATCTTAATGTCATCTCGAAAATCGTCGATAATTTCAACTCCGCATCCAATTCGAAACAACATTAGCAAATAATACGGCACTCTAAAAAATGTAAGTTATAAAATAAAATATCGCCAGACTTCCAAACCAACTGTATGGTCTCAGACCAAGCACTGCATGTACCACACAATAGACTGGGGGCGATCCCAGTGACACCCAGACCAAGGCAAATTACGAAAAGGCCGTTTCTGTAATTTGCCTCTGGCGGGAATCGAACCCGCAACCACTCGATGCAGAGAACCGAGCGGCCAACGCTCTAACGCCAAGAGGTCGTCAAAACCATGGACCAATTACTAAGGGGACTGGCCCTAAGCAACTCGGCCGAGTGGTCGGCCTAGTACTAAACTCGACATAAAACGAAGCGAGTAGTTCAACTATTTACCGAAAGATAGAACAATGAAAATGAAAAAAACAATGACCACGTTTTTTTTCATACATATATCTAATAAGGGCACCTCTTTCTTTAGTCTTTACTCTGTGGTCAAAACTATAATTGTGGTTAAAAAGAGTGAATTTTGTGCAGTGGTTATGTCAGCCCCCGAGGGTTGCAAAGACCCCGGCACTCACGACGCCACGGAATGCGAAACAGCGTGTGAGCTGAATAGAAAGGGCGGGCCTTGAAGGTATAAAGGGATTTCGCCTTCAACAAATTTTTATCGAGGATTTGGAAAAAGGATTGGAATTTACGGATTCCAGGGAAGCTAATATTGGCTATTTGTTTTCAGTAATTTGAGAAAGGTTGGCGGAAATTAGAAAATGGCTGTTGTTGGAAACGTATATCGAATATGGTTTTGGGAAACGAAGTGCGTACATTGTGATAGCACTAACTAATTATAATTATCTATAGAATGTCATTTTGTCATCTAATTTTGTAATTTTGAATCAGGTTAGTAGGTAGATTGTTGAGAATTCTATATTTTTACCCGACTACGGAGGCGTTATGATTTTGACCGGTATGTATGTATATATGTGCATCTGTTCCCACCTAACTTCCAAACTACTTGTCGTAATTTGACAAATGAGGTATCGTTAGAAGCGGCTTAATGACGCGCTGGTTATAGGCTATGTGAAGTCACATAAAATTGCATATGGCGCCCTCTAGAGGACATAATATCATGAACTAAAAAGAAACCATTTTTTAATGAAATCGTGTGGGGTATCAAATGAAAGAGCTTGACGAAAACATTTCAAAAATATATATATTGTTACCTATAACTCCAAAATAATTAAATAAAAAGTAAGTTTAAAAACTAAAACCCGACTACGGAAAAAACGCGCTCTAAAAAGTATGAAACAAGAAAATATTCTCATCTAGAGGATAGCCGTGGTCCGTGTTCATGTGCCATTTGGCCCTAAAAGACCTACACGCGTTTTTTCCGTAGTCGGGTTTTTCTACACTCAAAAGATAGAGCTTGAATAATATTTCCTCCTATAAAAATCCTGCCTACTTGGTATCTGCTATACCTACAGTAACTCTTGTCTATTTCCATATAGGTAGAATTATTAGGCTTGCATAAACTTTTAGCAGTCTCAGCTCCCCGTGTTACAGTGATATCAATTCTAAACCCCTCTAGTGAAGTTATTGCGGATAAATTGTATCATCTCCACAAATCTTCCGTGTTCTGTGTAGGGCAATTTGGCTGAAATATGTTTCATAAGCGCGCCGCCCGCGGTGAGGAAAAGAAAACTAGACCGCAAAGTTTCCCTTGGCGGGGTTTGGATACAATATTGCTGTTGGAAATGTATGTATGAGTTAGGTGATCTTATCTTGTCTATTAGTTAGCGTACTTTGCGCTGCAGAATATAGATTTTCTAATAAATTATCGACAGTAACCAATAATTAAAACGTTAACTTTAAATTATATATTTTTAATATGTATTATTTTTGAAGTGAAAACTTCTTTAGTGGCGTTGTGCACTTTTCTTGGGATGGGTAAAAAATTGTAAACTCGCGCGACAGGTCACGTGTCCTGATCGAAAATGTATTGAAAATTCGTAAGACGGATATTGCGCGAGTGTGCGTGTGTGTTTGTACTACATATAAATTGTCATGTTTGTGGATGAGTAAAAAGTATATAGTTCATAATTTTGCTTTCAACTTCGACGTCAATTAGCGCCTTAGTGAATTCATCTGGGTGAGTGCTCTATGGGGCGTAGGTTCGAATCCTGTTTACTATATTTTCTAATTTAATATATTATTAATTATTTAATTCTTATTATTTTTTATTTTAATTTGTATTATTTTATATGATTATTTAACAAAAAAAAACGGCCAGGTTGTTTTTTAAATTTTTTCCCTAACCATTCCAAAATATTTAAAAATGCACAACGTTACTGTTCAAGTTTTCACTTCTGCCAGCACTCCCGGAGTGCAACCCGGTGTTTTTTTTTGTCTTGCAAGGTAGCAAATAAAACCACATGGAACATCAAACGAAGTGTACTAAAAGTTTAGTCAATTGACTTATTTCAGTTAAGTTTAAATAAAACGATCATATTATGTAGAAAAGTACATTTATTGATATAACTGTCTAGCATCCTAACATTACCTATACAATTTATTACACTGACATTCCTTATAGTATATGTTCAGCATATCTCAAGCTGTCAAAGTAATAATTCTATTCTTAACAGGCCTTATGATCTTCGTGTAATTCGTCTTAACCTTCGATATCATCGGCTTGAACTTGTGAAGCACTACTTTTGTTGACATAACCTTCTGCCTTTCTGTAGTTGGCACTAGGAATATGTTATCGAAATTATTCTGGTTCCTTTTCCCAGTCTGCTCAGCTATTTTTCTTAAATACACTTCAAAATTTGATAGTTTCATGCTATTCTTCTTCAGAGGCACGTTATATTTCTTAGACGATTTTCCTTTCTTCATCATTGTCCTCTTGTAATTTTTCTTTAACAGTGGCTTTACTAATTCTAGCTTAACTTTGTATATAACTGTGATGTTTTCTTGTTTGGACAGTTCTTGTATTTGTTTGAAATGTTTCTGGAACTCTGCGATTGCGTTGTCACCTTTCAGTTCAAATCGCTTTGGTATTTCTTGAACGTGTCTTCCGTATTTAGCGTGACGCATTTCTGAAAACAAATTAATACAAATTATTAAACAATATAGTAGATTCATAAAATTAGGGCATTAATCCATTAAGGGCCACAGCAGACATGCTACTTTTAGCATCGGCGATCGGTGATTTTGCGACTGTATCGATGCTGCGTCGCATTTTGCGACTGCCTACAGTTTATCTCTCTCTAAAGTCGCAAAATCGCCGATCGCCGATGCTAAAAGTAGCATGTCTGCTGTGGCTCTAAGATATCTTTTATAATTTAATTTTAAACACCTCGCTAAATCCTACATCACTTTCAACGTAGACTTTTGATGTCAGCCACAAATCCTCTTACATCTCCTCTCCCTCAGGATCACCTAAACTCGCTCGAATGAACCGTTTTGAAGCTTCTGTCAGGTCACGAATAGTCTCTGGAGCATTTATATCTAGTTGATCTATTTTAATACCTTAATTTAATGTCATAGCCAAAGCTAGTTTTAATCTAGTATTACAACACTTGTTCATCTCTATATTCACAATTTTCATGAAATATTCATGTGTTCTTTATATTCAAAAGACATTACTGGCAATACTATTTGTACGTAGATGTTTTGTAGAGCACTTTTTTATCTTCTAAGATTTTTTATTTATTTATGTAAGATCTTGGAGTACATACTAAACAGCTTCTATAACACCTGATCAAACCGAAGTGGTAGAAAACTCTACATTTTGATGTATTATGTAAAGATTTATTATTATGTAATTTACTTACGTTCAAAATACTCCTGCGCCGCGACGCATCCAAAAACTAAAACGATCGTACTCAATTTCATTTCGATGTAACACAACATTTCGCTGTGGAAACTCTGTAACAAATACCAATTAGCAATGTCACAGGTGGCTTATATCGAGTTAAGGATTTTTTACTAAAAAATTGTGGTTCTTTTGTAAACAAACTCATTTGTGTCGGCGCTAAGCTGATTAACCGTGCTGTCGCTAGTGTGTTTCACAATACAGACGTGTGAAAATATTACATTTTAAAATGTTAAACAATATTTGAACGTGAAATTAATAATTTTATTTATTTAGTTATTTTTGGAAATCAAAAGTGAGCTGGTAGTCAAATAAGCCTGTTTTAATAGATGTGTCCATATGGCGCACATGCCTCACCCGAGCACTCATATTATGACATTACGTCTATGCGTTCCGACGTCAAAAGTGAGTGCTCGCGCGTGGCATGCGCCTGATGAAGACGCCGCCAATGGGCTTATTGAATAGAAGAGTACTCTCTCGACATTAAAGATAAGTTAATATAATTAATTAGAGTATTACTAACGGCCGAATAGTTAACTCAAAAGTTAAAGTACCACTTGGCTGTTTGTGACTTCGTTATCTGTCATTATTTGTACCATTCATGTCATTGTGTTGTGTGTATCATTATTTTACTAATAAATATTTCATTTCATTTGTATGACGCGTCAGAATTGGAGTCGCTTTCGGTCTTCAGCGCCTGTATTATTAAAAAAAATCCTATTGAGTGTCTCACTTTTAGGAAAGTGCCTACCCCTTTCGTTTTGGGCCGGATGTGGCCACGTTTGACCCACAAAGGTGTCCAAATCGTCGTATCAAAAATATCGGTATCTTTAGCAAACATGTATTGATGTAGAGCATTTCAGAGAAATTTGAAACCACGAATCTATCAACATGTTATTTCGTTATTCTTTTATCAACTCGAAATAATAGAGATGGCACTTAACACAGCCAAATCAATCGCTTTATCGTATGCGAAATTAATGGTGATAGGGGCCGTATCATGAATTACAAATGGACCAATATAATTACCATAATCACGTAACTCGTACTGTGGTACTCGATTACAATACATTAGGTTTCATTCTATTAGTAGGTGGTAACTATTGTTAGGTACCTATTATTATAATTTTTTATCTTATATAAAAAAAGTAAAAAGTATTCGAATATCGAGGATCTGTTACTTAACTACACTAAATAAAGAATGGCTTAAGTATAATTCAAGCTATGAAAGTAAAACTTGTATGAGTTGTGTCAGATACAACGAAAGCAGATAATATATGTTGCTATATTAGTTATTGAGCAGACACCGCACATCACTACCATGCCCTATTCAATTACGGCCCTTTCACCGCACTTCAATCAGACAAGCTACTTATTTTTGATATTGATGTGTAACGTTTCCCAAAAATGTTAAAGTAAAAATTATTTTTATAAAAAAATAAAAACCGACTTCAAAAAAACCTGGAGCACTAAAAAGCCTGAAATAATATTTCTATTACCACCACTGCCTACCCTTCGGGAAAATCAGGCGTGATGATGTGTTCTCAAGTATTTTGGTCGGTGCCAATCTATCTTCTTACTTTTATAGTAGGTAGACTCGGCATACCAAGAGTGGCACCGACTCCAAATACTTTATTTTATTTCATGATTTTTAGTGGCGCCATGCAAACTTTATCACCCCAAATGACCCCTTTGGGGGGTGACTTTTCCAAGATTCCAAAACAAACGTTTCTTAATTTATTATATGGAGTATACATACTAAGTTTCAAGCCAATCGGACACAAATATATTTTTCTACCGTACTTCTAACCCCTAGTTTCCCCCTTTGGGGGTGGATTTCCGAAATGATTTTTTTACGGGACTAAAACGACTTAGTCACCTACCAAATAACACTTTAAAAAGAAAAATTGTTTCATAAACGTTAGAGATACACGGAAACTCTCCATACAAACTTCAACACCTCGTTTTACCCCTTTGGGGGGGGATTTTTTCCAAAATCCTGAAACATGAGTTTCATTATTTGTTATGCAAAATATACATATTAAGTTTCAAGTCAATCGGACAAAATTTTTTTTTTCAGACGACCTTCACCCCCCAAAATTACCCCCTTAGGGGTTTATTCTAGGAATTATTTTTTTATGGGACCAACTTGGAGCTACGATCTACCGAACTGCAAAAGAATTTTTCAAATCGGTTCATAAATGCCGGAGAAATCGGTGAACATACATTAAAAAAAAAAATACAAAAAAACATACATACAGCCGAACATAGAACCTCCTCCTTTTTTGAAGTCGGTTAAAAAAGTGATATAATTAGATGAATAGTGATGCTTTATTCCATAAATATAGAGAGCAACTAGTTGAGGGTTAACCTCCTTTTGTAACAGATCTTCTTATCTGCCACTATTGTTCGTTCGCTGCCGAACACGTGTTCGAAAAAAGTAAAGTGTACAATGAATGGAAAATTCTTACGTTAATAAAGATATCCTCTGAATGAGCGGAATATTTTGCGGTTTTTGAACTTCTTTTAAATCTAGTTCGTTCAGGTGCATGGTCTCATCTTTATATTAAAAGGGAATATGTGGTGTTTTGTTTTCCTTCAGTAGCCAGATTTTATGAAAATACTATTTTCATAATAAAATGAGATTATAATGAAATATTCTACTAATATTATAAATGCGAAAGTAAGTGCGTGTGCGTGTGCGTGTGCGTGTGCGTGTGCGTGTGCGTGTGCGTGTGCGTGTGCGTGTGCGTGTGCGTGTGCGTGTGCGTGTGCGTGTGCGTGTGCGTGTGCGTGTGCGTGTGCGTGTGCGTGTGCGTGTGCGTGTGCGTGTGCGTGTGCGTGTGCGTGTGCGTGTGCGTGTGCGTGTGCGTGTGCGTGTGCGTGTGCGTGTGCGTGTGCGTGTGCGTGTGCGTGTGCGTGTGCGTGTGCTTGTGCGTGTGTGTGCGTGTGTGTGTGTGAATGTTTGTTACCACGTAAATATCTCCATAACTACTAAACCGATTTTAATCAAATATGAAACGTAGATAGTGTAGGCTCTGGAATAAGACATCGGCTAATCTTACACATCAATTTCCGCGCGGGCGAAGCCGCGGGGCACAGCTATAGAAAATAAATATTAATAAGCCAATTACTCTATATAAAATATTAAAAGTAGGTACCTATATGCTGACACCATTTGATTTATACCAAATATTTCGTCAGATATTGGCCCTAATTTAGAGTACCTGCTACATAAATTATCTCTTTACCAAACCTAATAAACAAATCGATTTACAATTCAGCCTAAATCTCATTTCTCTTGTAAAATCTGATAACTAACTGAAAATGAAGCCTACTTTGGGAGTTCTATGTAGTTTGATTAATAAAATTCCTGTAAGGGAGATATTACTCGAAGCAACCCCTTTAGGGCCTCCGCAGACTAGCTACTTTTAGCATCGGCGACCGGCGATTTTGTGACGTATCGATGCTGCGTCGCGTTTCTTCGAGTGCGAACGAGCGAGACGCAGCATCAAAATCGCCGATCGCCGATGCTAAAAGTAGCTAGTCTGCCCTTAGAGACTTGCTCAATTCGATTTGGGATTTTTTTATTGTTTTCTTATACAGCATAATTTTTCAAGGTACTGAAAAGTTAATAGAGCACGACTTAGTCAAGAAGTTCTGACTTCGTAGGTCGCTCGGGTCACTGCAACGAGAGGTTGCGGGTTCGATTCCCGTAATTTAAGGTATGGCCTTTTTGTAATTTGCTCTGGTCTGGGTGTCACTAGGATTGCCTCCAGTCCATTGTATGGTGCCCATAGTATAAGCAAATCAGCTTGGGACTGATCGCTCAAATATACTTCGTTATTAACAGTGTCATGTTAAAGTGTAGCGTGTCTTGCCTTGCTTATTTCGGAGGGCAGCACACTGGAGCTATTGTTTACCAAAATTATATTGTATTAAAATAAGTAAATTGCGATAAAATAAATACATTGTAAAAAAGACAAGCCCGCTTAGTTTCTTGCCGGATCTTCTCAGTCGAGGTCGCGTTTACGATTCGGCGGTAGAATTTAAGGGGAAAAAAAAATTACAATGTTTAAGTGCCCCCGTAGGCCTAAACAAAATAAACGCTTTAACTTTGACTTAGCTAAAAAATGCTCAAATATTTGTT
Source organism: Drymonia ruficornis (assembly GCA_947859195.1). NCBI lineage: Eukaryota > Metazoa > Arthropoda > Insecta > Lepidoptera > Notodontidae > Drymonia > Drymonia ruficornis. The sequence goes on from OX401913.1 coordinate 1,320,143, forward strand.
ATAAATTTCTAAATTTTATCGCTGTCTAAAAAAATATCCAGAAGTTTCAAAAAAATCCATTATCTGTAAAAATCCTTGTCAAAACAATTCCTTGGTTTTGAAGGAAAAGTTGCATAATGCATTCGCTAAAGCATAACCTACGATACAGAATCCCCTTCGGGTATCCAATAAGTGCTATAACACTTTCGCCTAAACGAACTCCACACCCCGTGTGTGGAATACTCGATTCCTAAATCGAAACATTTGATAACGTAGCGAGTTTAATCTGTTTAATCTGATGACATGGAATCTTGCAAGTGTCGTAGACGTGGGAGTGAACGTAGCCTTTAATAGATGCAGAAGCAAATATGCATGTAGGAGAGAGAGTGTATTAGTGAAGAGAGAGAGTGTATTCCAAGTAAGGTACGTGTGAAGTTCGCTAGCTAATATTGGGTAAGTGTGGCGGGCTTTGCTCAGCATTAATAATAGTAATTGTTTTAGAATAATTTTGTAAAAGAAAGGAATTTTATTTTGGTTACTATACAAAAGAAAAAGATAGCTATCTCATCTTAGTAGGTAGCTAGTATGTTCTATGCAAAAATAATAAAGCAATTCTATCGCTCGATAGTATTTACCACCTTTAACTTCATATCGCAGTTTTGAGTCACTGCCCGGAGGCCATTATGAACCTGTCGACCTGTTTCGTTTGATTTAGAATTTTGACACATTTCCGTTGTTCATTAGTGTCAAAATTACGTAACGACGGCTGAACAAAACAGATTCACGGGTTCGTAATACGGCCTCAGGTGTATTACTGATGGACATAAATGAATAGAGTTGCTCTACCTTACTAAATTACCAGAATTGGTCAACTTACTCGGTCAAATCAATCTACAGGCAGTCCAACTCTACACAAAAGTTGACTTAGAGCGCGGGTCCACTAATGCGCTGCGCTGCGTCGTCGTCGCAACGGATCAAGGGATCGACGGGCGAGAGACGAAGCGGGGGAAGGTGATGCGCCAGTACAAAATCTTGCGACGACGCAACGCAACGCGCTAATGGAGCCCAGCCCTAACAAGGTATCATACAGTCTACAAAACAAATCCAAACTTTGTTTGGAACATTTAACACATTTAAGAAACTATGGGTGACCTAAACGCGCCTGGCGTAAATAACTTTTATTCGTTATCCCTGGGGCCGGTTCATCATAGCCAATGCATCTGGGAGCTACGAGACCGAACTTTTCAATACGTATTGATTGGGCGGAGAAAACTTAGAGAAACTTGTTTTCGGGGGCACTAGCTTCAGTTCTTAAAACATTTTGTAACGGTGGATTTTATAGACCATTAGTTGCGTCTACAAGCCTTGAGCAACTGCGTCCGAGCAATGGCCGCATCTACAAGCCGCGAGCCGCGAGCGCTATCTACATGGTCGAACATCAAAACTGATTGCTCAGGCACACCACTCAGCGTATGTATACGCATCAGTTGACGTAAGAACTTTCTTTTTAAGCTCAATGTGTTATACTTCAATCATAATCAAAAGTAAGTGATTAGATAACCAACATCAAATCTTGTTATTACCTAACGGCCCATAAATTACCGTAGCGACAGTAAAAAACTGCTTGCAGTTAGAAGATAAGCCTTACGACGTAATAATGCTTGTGTTTATACTAAGGCCAGACTCCATATGGAATGTTTATCAACAAACCGTTTTTAGGGTTTTGATTTAATATTATCACAATTGGCAAAAACTCTTAATCAGCTTATTGTGAACCACAACATGCAACGTGGAAACAGGTACCTATTTATCTAAAAAAATATATTATGGTATGATAGGCCGTGGTCTCCTATTAAATGCCATCGGCCGCTTACGGCGTCACGCGTACGCCGCATCACAACTTTACTATAGTGACGTCGGCGTGTGAAGGAGACCACAACAGTACATTTCTATAGTAAGCATTGTGACGCGGCGTACCCGTGATGCTGTAAGCGGCCGATGGCATTTAATAGGAGACCACGGCCTTAATAAAACCTTGCTTCAGTATAGTCTAGTTATTGCGACAAGTAGATTTTAAAAAATTTCATTGTATTTGTACCTATAGTCCTTACGATACTGGATCGTTTTTATTTATGTTAATTTACAACTCGTGCGTACTCTAGTTGGTAACTTCTGACATAAAACTTCATACCGAAGCGACATCCTGGAGCATGACTTAAAATATGAAAGAAACGGCGTCCACTTCTCAGCCGAAGTTGGTCCCAAGTTATCACGCTCAATCAATACTTATTGAGAAGTTCCGGACGCGCGCGCTCCCTAGTGCATTCGATATGATGTGCCGGCCCACGGAACAAATAACTTATTTAGACGATCCTGAAATATGAGAGACGAAAGGGGGGAGAAGTTACCAAAATTACAAGCTTCCAGACTCACAATTTTTATAGGAGTACAGTGTGCAACCTTATCTTTCGGAAATTTGTTTTATACTGTAGATCGATATCGTCGAAGTTTTTTTTGTAACCTAGGAAGGTACTCAAATAGAAGGTCTACCTGATGGTAAGTGGCAACCGTCAGACATCTGTAATTTAGGGGAGCAGACGCGGTTCCAACTTTTTAGGGACCTGTAAACATTATGCCCTTTAAAGAACCCAATGTTAATATAATAATACGCCTCAAAAAAAATAATTAGGTTTCATCGTACTTATGTTTACATTATGTACCTATGTTTAAAAGATTTTTAATGTGAAAATTTGGATGTTTGTTACTCAATCGTGCAATCACGGCTAAATGGATTTGGATGAAATTTAACACACAGATAGTTTTTTTGGACTAACGTTGGATACTTTTTATCCTAGAAAATTGTTAGGTTCCTATGAAATTATTAAAAAATCAATTCTAAAGGCAACAAGGATGACGTCGCGGGCAGAAGCTAGTATGCCATTTAATTTCATTACAATTAAAAGTAAGCATGTCTGTGTTCAGGATTATTGATTATGAATTCCTCGTATTATAAAGATTCCACTTCAAAAATATATTAGGATGATAATCAGTATCGAATTTTTGTAGTTCGTATCTCTATAATCGTACTCGTGTAACATAATCGAGAAAGTTTCTCGGTAAACATTCGTTCCCAATCGATTTCACCAAATAATATTCGTTTATTTGTTTACCATCGGATAATGGTTGGAGTTCGGCCGTTTCAGAAATCAACTATTCACATTTAGTGGGAGGGTCCGATTGTTGAAAACAAGTCTATATGGAAATGATAAATTGTTATTTTGTTTATGTTAAAGTTTAACAAAAATATTTTGTTGTTTCGCTTTGAGTATCGGTTTTGTCAATAAATATTGAAAGGTTTTAAATATTTCAGTACAATTTTTGTTATTGGTTTTCTACCAATCTAAAATTAATATATTTTTTTCTTGAAACTAGTCGTGCTTATATACGATCAAAACTTAGCTTATATTTCATAAAATTCTCGGTATTTCTTATACATGCTAATTAAACTTGTTTTGACGAGCGCTTGGCGCAGTGGTTCGGGTAGTTGCGGGTTCGATTCCCGCCAGAGCCAAATTTTAGGAACGGCCTTTTCGTAATTTGCCCTGGTCTGGGTGTCTGGGATCGCCCCCAGTCCATAGTTTAACCGTTGCTTAGTTTAGTTTGGTCCATATTATGTATTCATAAACTGAAAAAATCATGAAATAAAATTATTTTTATAAAAAATAAAAACCGACTTCAAAAACCTGGAGCACTAAAAAGCCTGAAATAATATTTCTTTTACCACCACTGCCTACCCCTTCGGGAAAATCAGGCGTGATGATGTGTTATCGAGTATTTGGGGTCGGTGCCAATCTATCTTCTTACTTTTATAGTAAGTAGACATGGCATACCAAGATTGGCACCGACTCCAAATACTCGATAACACATCATCACGCCTGATTTTCCCGAAGGGGTAGGCAGTGGTGGTAAAAGAAATATTATTTCAGGCTTTTTAGTGTTCCAGGTTTTTGAAGTCGGTTTTTATTTTTTTATAAAAATAATTTTATTTCATGATTTTAGTGGCGCCATGCAAACTTTATCACCCCAAATGACCCCTTTGGGGGGTGACTTTTCCAAGATTCCAAAACAAAAGTTTCTTAATTTATTATATGGAGTATACATACTAAGTTTCAAGTCAATTGGACACAAATATATTTTTCTACCGTACTTCTACCCCTAGTTTCCCCCTTTGGGGGTAGATTTCCGAAATGATTTTTTTACGGGATGAAAACGACTTAGTCATCTACCAAATAACAGTTTAAAAAGAAAAATTGGTTCATAAACGTTAGAGATAAACGGTAACTCTCCATACAAACTTCAACACCTCGTTTTACCCCTTTGGGGGGGGATTTTTCTAAAATCCTGAAACATGAGTTTCATTATTTGTTATGCAAAATATACATATTAAGTTTCAAGTCAATCGGACAAAAAATTTTTTTTCAGACGACCTTCACCCCCTCTAAATTACCCCCTTAGGGGTTCATTCTAGGAATTATTTTTTTATGGGACCAACTTGGAGCTACGATCTACCGAACTGCAAAAGAATTTTTCAAATCGGTTCATAAATGCCGGAGAAATCGGTGAACATACATAAAAAAAAAAAAAAAAAAAAAAAAAACATACATACAGCCGAACATAGAACCTCCTCCTTTTTTAAAGTCGGTTAAAAAAAAACAAATTAAAAACACGACTGCCTTGCCAAAAAATGAACTATTAATAAAAAAAGTATAAAACAAGTGCAGTGTCATTGCAGTCGGGGGACCGCTCTGTGGAACATATTTTATCTAAGAGGGCCCCCGACTGCAATGACACTGCACTTGTTTTATACTTTTTATTAGTTAATTTTTTGGCAGGGCAGTCGTGTTTTTAATTTTTTAAGTTATTTATTTTTATTTCATGCATTATAGTGACAGCAGTCAAAAATGAAATGCTTGTTTTGCATGTACACCCTAGCTATATTAAATGATGCCTATAAATTCTACAGTTTTGGAATGTGCCCATCAAGGCCTTCAATTTGATACCCATATTGTAATAATGGAAGAAAATTTTGAAAATTGAGCCATAATGCCGCTATATTGATTTTTTTCAAAAATAATATTCCCAATGTTACCCGGAATGATGTAAGGATTTTAATGATACCCCATACATCCAAATCCGTTCAGGCATTTATAAGTTATGGTGGAATAAAGAATCTCACATACAAACAAACAAACATACATGAACTCTAAACTCATATACACTCCTTTTTTTGGGCAGTCGTGTAAAAATGAATGACACCATTATCATTAGATCTGCAAACTATTCTATTATACATTCAATAAACTGGTTAAATGTTTTCAATGAACTTCTTAAACATACTTGTTTTAGTAAGCTCGGTAATCCCCATTGAGTGTATAAATGAATATTCCATTTAAAGTGTAAACAAATTAAGTATTAACTAAAATAAAAGCGAGTTAATACGCTAATCGGATTTCTATGTTAAAGTTTTAATTAATGTGACGATGACAATGTATTAAGGGCGATGGGGCTTGAGTAACGTTTTATGGGACGTAACTACAGAATTTACAGATGACTCTATATAGGTTACCGGTTATTTGAGGACCATTAGGAGGACTATTTAATTTATGACTGTTAAAATATACATACTATTGTAAGTACTTGAAATGAAAGTTGCATTTATTTGTATCTTTTATTTTATCATGATTGTCGTTATCAAACAATATTTTGTTGCTGTGTTTAATAATTTTTGAAGAGAAAACTTCTTTAGCGGCGTTGTGCACTTTTCTTGGGATGGGTAAAACATTATAAACTCGCGACAGGGGTCACGTGTCCTGATCAAAAATGCGACAGATTCGTAGCGACAGATCACGTGTCCTATCTTGGGATGGGTAAAAAGTATATAGTTCATAATTTCGCTTTCAACGTCAACGTCTTATTAGCGCCTATGTGAATGGATCTGGGTAAGTGCTCTATGGGGCGTAGGTTCGAATCCTATGTTTTCTATATTATTTTCGAATTTAATTAATTATTTAATTCTTATTATTTTTATGTTAATTTGAATTATTTTATATGATTATTTAACAAAAAAAAAACGGCTAGGTTGTTTTTTTTTACATTTTTTCCCTAACCATTCCAAAATATTTAAAAATGCACAACATTAATGTACAAGTTTTCACTTCTGCGGGCACTCCCGGAGTGCAACCTGGCCGTTTTTTTCCTTTTCTATCACCTCTCCCTCCTCTTCCGGTAAATACGGACGTGATACCCTCAAAAATATATAAATTATCTTTTAGTTATATTTTTCATAATTTTGTGATTATTTTGAAGATTCGTATGTTTTACTTTAGTGGTGTACATTAATAATCTTTAACTGAGATCCATTTGTGCTGCAAATTCATCACTTAGTCAAAGCTCTTTGTGTGAAATAATCAGAAGCTTGTTCACCTCCATTCACGTCAAACGTAGCTGCGAGCTAACTAAGAAAGGCCAGCTTGATCGCCTGTTAAAGCTATTTAATATATAGCAGTCTTTAGTATAATAATGTTAATAAATGCCCTTGCAAAGTTTAAAGCAGTGGTAGCCGATTGGTTAAGCACGCGTCTTGCGGGCTTAAGATCATGGGTTCAAACCCTGGCTCACACCCCTGGATTTTTCGAAATCTATGTGTGAATCATAACTTTAATATGATTATCACTTGCTTACGGTGAAGGAAAACATCGTGAGGAAACCTGCATGTCTTTAGACATGTGAAATCCACCAACCCGCACTGGGCCAGCGTGGTGGATTATGGCCTGAATCCCCCTCGCATTGAGGGGAGGCCCGTGCCCAGCAGTGGGACGTTAAAAGGGTTAAATTATTATTATTATGAAATGCCCTTACAATATAGTTTTACGATCCAAAGGTCAATGAAACTCATGTGACCTAAATAAATAGGAGAGAATAAAAACGTGCAAAAAGGCGACACGGTAACGTCGGGTCGATAATGAACACCACACGAAATTGAGCAATAAAAGTTTTATGGTGTCCTATACTGCCCTCCTGCAAAAGGATCTATTTGTTAATAGTATTTTTGGGCGAGATTCGCTTGCAGTAATCTTCTTCAGCATTATAGGACGTAAATATTTGATTGTTACTGGCAGCATTATTTGTATTAAGGTAAGGATACACGACGCCACTAGATACTTAGACACTTACCCCCTTATTCATAGAGATTTTGGCCAGTTTGCAATGGTTTGAAAAGCATTTTTAGGAACCAATGTGATTTGTAATTCCACTGCAGGTCGATTATAAATTTCGATGAATAAGGGGGTGAGTGTTTAGTGTCAAGTATCGTCGTGTATTATCTTTACTTTATAAAATTGGTCTTTCTTATGTACTTATTTTACTTGTTCTTATTTCAAACATACTTACATTACAAGTAAGTGACTTAAGTGCCAAGTATCAAGTGTCAACACTATCTATTTATAGATTCTTTCAAAGAATTTCGGCGAAACTCCAGTTAGGTATTATACCCTCTTTATATGAGGAAAATGTCGTTTGTGGCGAGTTCTTTTGTGCAAAGTTTGAGGTGTCAATATACGGATTCTATTGCGTATCTTGATAGCAATAGAAATTACACATATTCGTTATCTTATTTTACTATTGTCATTTAGCGCCTTAACTAGACTTGACACAACTAAACATTTTGCTGCCGTGTGACAATCAGAAGAGCGGTTATTCAGTTCTAGCAAGAACTAGCACAATTTTGAGCCATTAGGCTACTGTTCTACTAAACCACCAAGCCAACTAGACACTCGGGTATAAATATCAAATGATAATAAGAAAATGATTCCGCAGTCCGTCCACAACCTTTTGAGCCTGGGCCAATGCCTGGGCACTCTTGTGGCAGTAGCTCCCACTACATGCTGGAAGGACTGCGGAATCATTGACTTATTGTCATTTGATATTTATACCCGAGTGCCTTGTTGGCTTGGTGGTATAGTAAGTATATATTATACAGGGTTGTTACGAGAAAATCACCTTGTTTTAAACACCGTGTTTAAAACATGTTTCAAACACGGTGATTTATTCCTTCTGATTTAAATCAATGATTTAAACACGTTTTGAACAGTTTTTATTTTAAATTTCCTGTTTTTTTGCAACTCTGATATTATAGACTGGCATTGATAAGTTATAGACTCTATAACTTATCAGTGCGAAGACTTGCTATCACAATACGGAATGCCTCTGCATGCTGACGAGAGTTCAGTGGCGTCGGAAAGTTGTCCCCTACAAATAAAACTGTGGTTACCGCCGCTGTATTCATAGATCCGACTTGATGGCTCTTTACGGTCGACTTGCCCGGAAAACATGGCGAGTGGTGAAGTTTCGTTGTTCACTTGATTTGGCTAATGATGAGATGATACGATGATGGTACATGGTAGCTTAGTGTACGGAGACCTGAGATTCATGAAGAAAGTTACTCGCTCTTAAGCTCGTATTAAGACTATATAAGCATCTAACGAGGCATGTTTGGAAGCTATCTCCTCTTAGACGAGTGGAGTAAAAATTTTGAATAAAATATCACCGTATTTATTAAACCCACATCTTTAAAAAATAAGCAGGAAAAAAGTGCCACATGCTCTTTTACTATGTGAAAAAAATATCAAAGTGAAGCTGTTTTCGTCTTAAAATTTCTGTCTCCTTCTAAACGGCTTGGAATTTTTAATTATTTTTTTCACCAAAAGATGGAGAAAGATAATAAATACCTAAAAAACTAAGTTCGACTTTGGTTATGCAATAGTTTTTCACGTCACAATTAATGATTTTCGATATTTTGGCACCAAAAGTGGGCGGGGTTTGTGCGCTCTCGACCAATCCAGACGGCCAAAACGCTCGGCTGGGAAGTGGGGCCTTAATAAATGTATCTCAAAGTTGAGATCGATCTTAAGATGCTGTTCTTGACAGATGTTCCATACATTAAACATCAAAAATGCATCTTAAGATCGATTTCAACTTTAAGATGCATTTATTAGTACGAGCCTTAGATCTGGCAGAGAAAAATCTTAATTCAAAAATTTTGAAAATTAAATTCAGTTTCGAATAGGCCGGAATTACTATTCGGATTTTGCTCCGCCGAGAATCGAACTGGTGGGATGGTATAGTGAGCAGAGTGGCTTACGCTTAAACCGATAGATCTTCGGTTACTGTTTAGCAAAGCAGTTTTTATTTGCGAATCTCAAATACATAAATCTTATCTTTAAACATGAACCTAAAACTAGGCTGTATAAGCTGTAATCAATTGTGTTTGTGACGAATGAGCCTGAATCAGATCCCTCGTCGATTCAATTGTTAACAGAAGTATCACGCGTCTAGGATTACCGACGACGTATCAAGGCCTTCAAAGCGGGTCAAAACCATTCCCCCCTTGCTAGGTGGGGGCTAACGAACGTCAAAGAAAGTAAACGGCTCTTACACCGCGAACGGCACTAAATCACTTGCGAGAGAAATTTGTCTCGTCAATTTATATGCGAAGAATAAATCTAAGGATGGGTGTGTTTTCTCCCACAGTGTAAAAATATCAGTGCGATAAAGATGTTATAAGAAGTTATCATTATAATAATCCATAATAATGGATTTAGAAAGCCCGTGTTCTACTTGCATCATTCATCGTATAATTTTACACACTAATCTTTCTCACTAATGTCTCTGCATCCTAATGGAATCATTCATAACACGAGAATTTTTGAGGAGAAATTAATTAAAAGACACCTCGCGTGTATCTTCAAACTGTGTATACCTCAAGTTGGCAATGACATATAAACCTAGTGCGAAATGCCCTTTAATTTTCCGTAGCTACGAAAGCTCAAAATATACCTACTGTTATCACCTACTCTGTGTCATATGTGAGAAGTGTAGGTAGATTTCGACGTTTCATTAGGGAAACGAACAAATCTTTCGCTAGAACGCGTCGTGCGAATTCGGATTTGATTTCGTGGTTGGTTATTTCTCGTTAGGCTCCACGGCGTCGGAAATTTGCTGGATGTTATGCGGTGATACTGCAGTGTGCAGTCGATCAGGGGTCCTGTTAATAATAGATGGAGCGTTTACAAATGTTGAAATGATTATACTAGACTTGGGCCCGTATTAATTAACTTAAGATGCTGTTTTTGACAAATGTTCCAAACATTAAACGCCAAACGGTGAGGGAAAACATCGTGAGGAAACCTACCTACCCATCGGGATTAGGTAATAGTCAGTTCCTGTATACACGGCGACACGGCCACCTGTCACGTTGGGTTCTGACTATCTAGCGAAACGTGGGCTTTGAGTTGGTTAATACCTCCACATTGTGGTGGTGTATGGCGACTCAAGCCTCTGACTACCCCCGAACGGGGATAAAAGTCGTGAGGTTACATTACATTACATTAAACGTCAAAACTGCATCTTAAGATCGATCTCAACTTTGAGATGCATTTATTAATACGGGCCTTATTTTTTGAACGCGTTAATAGAGTTGGGTGGTAGATTCGCTAATGGGTTTATGAGCGAAAGGAAATTAATAGGTTAAAAAAATCTTCCTTCAGAATTTTATCCAGGTACAAAATTCTGATGTTTTTGGTATTAGATTATGTAAACCTTATTTTCCTCGCCAGGCTATGTATAATAAGGTAAGGACGTAATGTTCGTGTATTTTTCATGGACATAAAAGATTTACATTCTGAAAGCTTTCACTAGAGATTTGAATTGCTGATAATAACATTTATAAAACATCATAGCCCTACAAATATTCTTTTGATAATATTCTTTACTGTTGTGGGGTACTTAATTAAGGCTGAAAAGTGCAGTGTCTCTGCCATTTGTTAAATGAGTTGGTTCAAACGAAATGTTATTCAAGACTTCAATGAAAAAAGAATACTTATGAGATCCATAATTTTCTGTTTGTATCTCCCTATCTGTCAAATTGATTTTAAATATATCTTCCTTCTTCAGATGTAACACATCTGCTCTACATCCCTGATCACTTTTCATCAGTAATACGTTTGCCCGTCTCTACTACCCCATCCTATAAAAGCCCGATAAACAGAAACACATAAAGAAAAACTATACACAGTACACATAAATACACGCACACAGGCGCAGCCTGGAAAAATTGAAGCTCGGATCACGGCGCAGATGTGTGAAAGGGTCCCTGCGACAAATTGTTTTATCGAAAATTACTTTCTGGAACGGGAAGCGGATAAATTTCCATTTTTCTAATGGAAGCGAATGGAGCCGCGCCCTCGGAGACGACGCGGGAGTCGGGTTACAATTACTGGGTAAAAGTTGGCGCTGGATTATTTTAAACTTAGCATCAACTTAGTGCTTTTATCAGACTATTAGATGCAGGGGTTTGGATATGTGTGGACTATGTATTCGAATCTTTAGATGCGCTTTGCTGCGCTTATTTTGGCAACATGAAATGCAAGGTAACTTGCCTGACATCCACTTAGTCACACACCACCCAGCGTCGAGGCTACACGCGCGCGCGCTAATAGTTATGTAACTAGTTACAACAAAGTATATTCATCTCTATCTAACAACAGGTCTGGTGTACATGGTTTGTATTCAATGGCTACGCCTATATAAGTCGGCGAACGAATACAAGGCATCTGGGCGCACCAATTTGGATGTAACTTTGATCGTCTACATCAGGCTTATGCCTCGCCCGAGCACTCAGTTTTGACGTCGGAACGCATAGACATAATGTTTCAACGTGAGAGCTCGGGCGAGGCATGCGGGAGCATCTGGACGCAACAATTTAGTCGTAACTTTGATAGCTCGAGTAATGTTTCTGCTAATTAAATATATAACGTCACGACTTTTATCCCCATCCGGGGGTAGTCAGAGGCTTGAGTGGCCATACACCAACATATTGTGGAGGTATTAAGTCAACTCAAAGCCCACGTGTCACCAGATAGTCAGAACCCAACGTGACAGGTGGTGAACCTTGTCGCCGTGTATACAGGATCTGACTATTACCTAATCCCGAGGGATAGGTAGGTTTCCTCACGATGTTTTCCCTCACCGTAAGCGAACTGTAAATTATGCACATAGATGAAAATTCATCCATTGATGCATGCCCCACCGGGGATCGAACCTGGGACCTTCTGATTGCTAGCCCAACGTGTTCGCCCTTAGGCTACAGAGTTTCTGCTAATTCTGATAGGGAATTATCATGTGATTAAGGGCCTCCGCAGACTTGCTACTTTTAGCATCGGCGACCGGCGATTTTGTGACGTATCGATGCTGCGTCGCGTTTCTTCGAGCGCGAATGAGCGAGACGCAGCATCAAAATCGCCGATCGCCGATGCTAAAAGTAGCAAGTCTGCGGAGGCCCTAATTAATGTAACACTACCGTCATTAAAGTACCATCTCACAAAAATGTCACAAAATGATAATAAAAGACTCTACCACCCATTCGGTGCAATTATTATGAAGGCGAAGGGATGAGAAATTCTATGATATTTTTTATATCTTTGAGTAAGTAAATTTTAACATCAACGTACCTACTTCGTATTTTAAAACCTATTTACGCCCAAGCTTTACCTTTCTTTGAAGATAAGTGTATTGCAAATAATGTTGTGCAAATATAATTTGAACTGAAATACATATAAATAATTGAATATGAATAATCTATTAAGTCCTCACGTAAAATAATAAAAATATTAAAAGATAAATTCAATTATGCGTGATAAATTGATAAGTATGTTTCCCAAGTACTTGTATTAGATTTGGTATACGTGATTAAATATCTAAAACTTATCAAGCGAGTGAAAATGTAATAAACGTTCAATATTTTCTCTTGCTATTGGAATTTAGCTGAGGCCAATCAACATTGTTTAAGACTGTTATTACTGGGAAATAAGCACCTATCTTCACCTATCTCTTTGGGGCCATCAATGAATTACGTCACAAGTAAAGGGGGGGGGTCGACGAAATGTGACATTGTGTGACACGGACGTGGGAGGGGTCCTAAGTTTTGTGACGTCACATTTAAAAATCTAATATACCTAAGTATTTAAACTAAAATTTGAATTGTTAACGAAAATTTTTGAAAATTGCAGAAAATTATAAAAAATATGTGACGTCACACAGGGAGGGGGGGAGTCTCGCAAATGTGACCAGCTGTGACAAGGGGGGAGGGGTCTAAAAATCATGAAATTCGTGTGACGTAATTTTTGGATGGCCCCTTTTCAATAATGGTTCTGTCTTTTGTCTCTGATTAAAGAATATCTCTTTTGTATCTTCTTCTTATCGTATGGTGAGTTGCCAACTTGTTAGAGTTGTTCAAGCCGCCCGAAGGCCTCTGACAAGGCTTAACGACTGCTGCCTAGATGACAACAACCAGGACCGACTTCTTACGTGCCCTCCGAAGCAATGACGCTCATTTCAAGTGCCACTAAATGGTCACCCATCTCTGTCTGATCTTGCCAAGCGTGACTTAACCTCCGATCGTTTACCGAACAGTGATTGCAGATGGTTATAAGCGCCGCTTTTGTGTCTTAACTCATTTTTAAGGCGAAGGCTAGACGTAAAGTAGATACTGTGGTCCGTCATTGTTTATCAAAAACCGTGGTCCAAACTGATCGTGTAGGCTAGTTAGTGTACTGATGGATGACAGTATTTACCACGAATTTCAATTCCAAAAAGACAGTTTGTGGTAAATACGCCGCGAAAGCAATAGAGTGGACATGTCTTCTGAGATTGCGGATTAAACCAAGCGCTAAGGTAATATCCATACAAGCTTTCGTATTTCATTTGACGTTTGCACTGTACGAACTACGTCACGATACTGACGGAATAAATACTGAACGTGTGGCCTGCGTCGATGGAATGACATCCATCATTATTTACCATACTGACGGACCACAGTATATACTTTACGTCTAGCCTTCGCCTAAGACTGTACAGCAGATAATAATTTATATATTCTAGCTAACATAATTATTGTTTACCTTGGTACAGCAAAAGAGTTTTCATCCCATCTATTCGAAAAGGACGACTTGGTTCGCCTTTAAGTGAGCCCAAAGGTGGTGTTTTAAGGTAATACATATGTTCAACTGGCTGGGTCTAAGTAAATGGTTTGATGAAGCAGCTGGCTTATGTGCAATATAAAGTATACAACATTAAACCTCATATGGTCGGGAATAAAATGGCTTAGCCGATTTACTTTAAATGTTACCAAATTTTGTAGAAATCGATTTCAAAATATGAAATTGCCAACCTTAATCGTAAATGTTCTCCATAGCAACTGAACAGATTTACGTGAAACCTATACCAGAAATATTGTCAAGACTTGTCTAAGAATCCGTGGATCCAAGATTTAATATTAGTCATTTTATTTAAAAAATAATCAATAATAACCTTAAATATGCTACAAACGTCATGGGTCATCATGACTTGGACTGCAAAATGTTCTCTGGCAGTAGCGCGATGGCGCCGTAGAAAGCTGGACGTGCGCGCAAATTTTTGCGTGAAATACGTAAAAATGTTACGTCTACCTATCTTTTTATGAATTAAATCACGTTTTAAATAGTTTAAATATAATATTGAACATAATTTTTAGGATATTATATGATTACAAATATTTTTAAATTAATATTTATGTCAGTGACGCGTTTTGTTGTCATCATAGATTATGAATAATATAGAATGATGAATAGGTATATTATTAAAAATAATCATAATCGTCCTCTAAAAACCGCTTACCTACTTTATAATCTTATTGTCTTGCCTAACAACAACAACAGGTTGGGCTAACAATCAGAAGGTCCCAGGTTCGATCCCCGGTAATAGTCAGTTCCTGTATACACGGCGACACGGTTCACCACCTGTCACGTTGGGTTCTGACTATCTAGTGAAACGTGGGCTTTGAGTTGGTTAATACCTCCACAATGTGGTGGTGTATGGCCACTCAAGCCTCTGACTACCCCCGAACGGGGATAAAAGTCGTGACGTTACATTATTATTATTATTAATATTAGTAATACGAAATTATTTTTGTTTTTACATTTTTAAGTTGGACTAACCACCGTTTGGTGGGGTAGTACCACCCTCTCATAGAAGATCGGCGTAAAGCAGCTATTACAGCTGCGTTTCGTACGATGAGTGAGAGAGCCGTAAGCCCAACCCCCCCCCTTCTCCCCTACCCCTTCCCTTCGCATCAGGATTAAGTTGGGAGACCGGAGTTCAATGCTCTACATTACTAAACCATACATCAAATAAACATCACAGCTTCTTAGGGATGGGTCCAAATTTAATAAGCCGCTAAATTTGCAGTGCTAAATTTATTTAGTGTCATCACCAGTTAAATATTTTTTTAGAAATGTAACGTCACCACTTTCATCCCCATTCGGGGGTAGTCAGAGGCTTGAGTGGATATACACCACCCCATTGTAGAGGTATTAACCAACTCAAAGCCCACGTTTATGCAGGGTGAATTTTTCAAGTGTGCGTGGATGGCCAAATACGAAACTATAAGGAATATCGAAAGGTACTCAAAGAAGTCTCGGGGCCGATTTTGGTGAAAACTAAAACTGCATCATTGGAATTTTGAAGAAAACTAAATTCGTAACCAGGAATCGAACTAGTAGATTTCGAGTTGAAAAAACCACTTACTGTATTATTACACCATTCGATAGTGTCGCTGATAAGGAACGAATTCTGGGAAGTAATGACATACGGCAAACTTAAGAAAACTGTGTTTTTTAATAAATTGCTGCATATTTTCAAGTTGACTGTAATAAGTCATACGTACATTACCTTTACCTTGTTCGAAATTATGCTCAATATTTTTATTTATTTACCTTCGCAGCGCAGTCATCTTCACAACATTATGTTCTAATTACAAATTTTCAATCATTTTTGAACAATTAATCAGTTTAGGTTTAATAGTTAGGTAACTTAAGAGAAATAAAATAGTATTTTGTTTAAAATTAGCTCTTTCCTTAAGTTTACCGTAAAAACAATATTCGTAGCCAGGAATCAAACTAGTTGATTTAGAATAAAAAACCAAATACTGTATTATTACACCATTCGATAGTGTCACTGAATAGAAACGAATTTTGAGAAGTAATTACAACTTCTCAAAATTCGCATGTGCATGTGCATAATTTACAGTTCCCTGACGGCGAGAGAAAACATCGTGAGGGAACCTACCTATCCCTCGGGATTAGGTAATAGTCAGTTCCTGTATACACGGCGACAAGATTCACCACCTGTCACGTTGGGTTCTGACTATACAGGGTGAATTTTTCAAGTAAGCGTGGATGGCCAAATCCGAAACTATGAGTGATATCGAAAAGTACTCAAAAGAATCTCGGGGCTGATATTGATGAAAATTGTAAGCGTAAATTGTAGCAAAGTGGAAGCTCGAAGAACCCCAGCGAGACAGTGGAGCACATCTTGCTTCATTGCCCTGTATTTGCACGCCAAAGATATGATGCACACACAAACATAATAAAATTTGTACGGAACCCTCAGAGCACGAGTCCTACTTGCACTTGTCCGGTTTTAATTTGTAATGAGTAGCCCAAATACAAATTTTCATGTCTCTAGCTTCAGAAAAATTGGGACGCCTATACAAACTTACACCCCCTATTTTACACCGTTAGAGGTGAAATGATCAAAAACGCTGAAATTACTATTCTTAGTTAATAAGAAGCCTAAATACAAATTTTCTTGTGCCTAGCTTTAGAAAAATTTGAACCCCCATATAAACTTCCACCCCTTATTTTACCCTCTTGGGGGTAGAATTTTCAAAAGCGCTGAAATTACTATTTTGTATTTGTATTAGTAGCCTAAATATAAATTTTCATGTTTCTAACTTCAGAAATGAGGGAATTCCATACAAACTTCCACCCCTTATTTTACCCCCTTAGGGTAAGAATTTTCCAAAATCCTTCCTTTGCTCTTCTTTTACGCTATGAAAAGTACTTACTGTCCAAATTTCATGTTTGTATCACCAGCGGTTTGGGCTGTGCACGTTTTGTCGGACGGACAGATAGACAGACGGACAAAAAGTGATTCTATAAGGGTTCCGTTTTTTCCTTCTGGGGTACGGAACCCTAAAAACTCACAAAACGAGGCGTTTTGTGGAGCAAGTATTTTAATTTTAATTATACCATATATTATTATTATCATGGAGCTGCTCCAGACCCATGGCTCTGGCTTGAAAATCTCGACCTTACATGAAAATTTGTATTTCGGCTACTCAGCCTACAAATACAAATATTCATGTCTCTAGCTTCAGAAAAACTGGGACTATCCATAGATACTTTCTCCCCTTAATTGTTGAATTCTCAAAAATCCTTCCTGTGGTCTTCTTCTACGCTATAAAAAGTTAAAATATCATGTTTCTAACCCAAGCGGTTTAGGCTGTGCACGTTTTGACAGACGGACAGATAGACTGACGGGCAAAACAGTGATCCTATGAGGGTGCATGCAGCATGCCCGGCATGCGTTGCATTGCCACTCCATCCGTCCGTCATCCTCCATCAATCCATCAGTCAAATAAGGGGTAACCTTTTCCAAAAATGTGCGCGTACTAGGTCGCAGGCACAGCTAGTAACTAATAAGGATTAGTACAACTTTTATTTCAGTTATTACCCGATGTTGTCAACAATTTTTCTTGTTTTCAGTTATTTAGAATTTTAAGTTGTTTTAATTTTACTTGTTTTGTCCTATAATATTAAACATTTAAATTACGTACTAGTCTTTTTTTAAGTAGTACTACCTATTACCCAGTGTTGGGAAAAAGTAAATTTCAGAACAATTAAAAATTAACAGTTAGTGAGCTTTTATTTACAATATCAACAAAATAACAATAAAAAAGATTACAAAGAAAACATAACCTACCCACCTACCTATTAATAAAAATGTAGTACTTAAATTGTACTTAAGATTTAGTGAAAATTTTCCTTTACGAAGTTACCCTTATACGACTAAATAAAAGTAGGCAAGATACGAATTTAGTATATGAGTCACTTCTGTTTTTGATTTATCATGTCGTCTTTTTGATGTATCGTGGCGTATCGAAAATTCTAAATTCAAAAAATTCAACTCGCGGTCCTACGACATTGTTTGAGCAAAAAGCGGTCAACTTCGAGCTGTCAGTTGCAATTGTTCCAGCCTTAAGGCGGTGTATAAGAAACTTGTTCCAAATTCAAAAAGTGCGCCGGAATGAACTTTTCCGCACACTTATGAAATAAGTGTGCGGGAAAGTAAATTGCGGCGCACTTTTTGAATTTAGAATATCTTAGTGTTCAGCGCCAAATAAATCCAACACAAATATTGTTTGAATAAAGACTGGCTGGTACGACACGACGGGGCCCATAGTCGAGCCGCCAGCTGAATAAAAAATAAATCAAATTAAAACGCGCGAACTAGCCTATGGATTCTTACAATACCGAAGGCATTGCTCGAGTATTGCCGACCCGGTTGGGCCGGTTGGGCTTGCGGCTCTCTCACTCATCGTACGAAACGCAGCTGTAATAGGTACTTTACGCCGATCTTCTGTGAGAAGATCGGCGTAAAGATCGATCTTGGGTGGTACTACCCCGGTCGAGCCAGCCCGTATATGAGCTGCAGTCAATGGGCTACAGTTTGGCTCTACCACCTTTAAATGTCTTATTAAATAATAATATTACAATAA
Source organism: Drymonia ruficornis (assembly GCA_947859195.1). Classification (NCBI taxonomy): domain Eukaryota; kingdom Metazoa; phylum Arthropoda; class Insecta; order Lepidoptera; family Notodontidae; genus Drymonia; species Drymonia ruficornis. The sequence continues at coordinate 1,338,834 of OX401913.1, forward strand.
AATATGAGGAGCCCTTTATTTTCTCATAGAGGGTGATGAAAAGTAGAGTGTATCTCTCGGGCGCAAAATATTTTTGGCTCGGGCGACGTACTTTGAATCCCTCGCTACGTTCAGGATTCTACTAAAGAATCCCTCGCTACGCTCGGGATTCTACTCTAGAATCCCTCACTTCGCTCTGGATTCAAAAAAGCGCCCTCGCCGAAAAAATATTATTTTGCGCCCTTATGATACAATCTACTATTCCTCCTCCTAATAATAAAGTTTTTTTAATTATCGTGGTAAAACATAGCAGGTAGGTATACTATTACAGTAACCCATTAATCATTGTCACAATACCTTAAAAATGTCGGCACCCTTCACGCCTCAATTTAATTTGGAACATCGATCTTGCGAAAAAATGGAGGGTAAAAGGCCAAGGTAATCGGCAAAGTTAAACGAGTACTTGTCAACGGTTTAAAGGCAAACTGAGTGATTCCTGAGGGCGAGCGATAAGGCCCTGACTTAAGGACGAGAGGCAGCGACGGATTAAGATAGAATAATAATATGTATTTATGTTAGGTCAGTCCCAAAATATCAAAATATCTATACATATAATAAGAATGTAAAATTGGTCGCGTCTGTACATTCGAAATATTTGGAAAAAAAATAGTGGGGGGGACTTAGATTGACCAGCAGAATTCATTTTTATCATTTTTAGAATTTTTGTCTGTGGGTATGTTTGTATGTTTGTATGTTTGCTCAGATTTTCGAAAGAGCACAACTTCGAATCCACCGGATGGATTTCAATGAAATTTAGCATGGATATGACTAATAGTCTAACTTAACATCTAGGATACTTTTTTATCGAAAATGTTTAGGGTTGCCACAGAAAATTCAAAAAACTACTTAAAAATTCTAAATGTTTGAAAGAGCACAACTTTGAATCCACCGGATTAATTTCAATGAAATTTGGCATGGATATGACTAATAGTCTAACTTAACATCTAGCATATTTTATTTTTCGGTAAAGTTTAGCGTTGCCACAAAACATTCAAAAACTACCTAAATATTCGAACACGCACAACTTCGAATCCAGTGGATTGATTTCAATGAAATTTGGCATGGATATGACTAATAGTCCAACTTAACATCTAGGATATTTTTTTATAAAATATTAGATTGTAAATTTTTATGACCACACTGAAATTCTAGGCAACAATAAGTTTTAGTTATTGAAATACGTCTATTTAGTGCGGAGCCCTACGGAGCCTTACGTTGTGTGTGATCCGACACTATTTGGAATACATAATCTTAATTTTAATAATAATAATAAATATTTTATTGCTGCGTTCTACCATCTTAAGTTTCGTTTTTCTTAACTAGATGTCGCTATACTTAAAATCAGACAATACCTGCCTTGCACCACATGTCATAATTTAATATCTTCCTTGCTTCAAGAAATTTAGTTTTTTTATTCCTAATTACGTATAAAAAATATTAAGCGGGTCTTTGTATCACGCGGAATCTTAGACGTTAACTCTGGAATTCATCTCCACAGTACTAATGCCGTAGGGAAGCTACCTACCTAAGAAGTAAGTCTAGAGGACCTGCTGATTTTGAATTAAGTAGTAATAGAAACACAGACATTGAACTCTGAACTCCAACCCCTCAGGAATGATGCTGCTGGGTAACTGCCTGCTTAAACCATAAATCTGGAGGACCTGCTAACTTTGAATTAGCAATGTGGGTATCAAGTAGAAACTTCTCAGGCGAGGTCGCGTTTCCGATCCGGCGCTAGAATTTAAGGAAAACATGTAAAATGACTACTTGTAAGTGCCCTCCTAGGCCTAAACATAATAAACGCTTTGACTATTGACTTAGACGATAAACTCCGGACTCTAACTTTTTAAGCACGATGTTGCGCAGTGACTCTTACCTAAGCCGTGAGTCTGGAGCACTCACTCATTTTAAATAAGGGACATGGGTATCAAGTACAAACTTAAACATTGAGCTCTGGAGTCCAACCGCTCAGTCGTGATACTGTGAGTAACTACAGATATAGATAGACGGATACAGATAGACTGGTACAGACAGAGATACTCACCTACCGATAGATTACAGACAGACCGATTCAGACAGACAGATACTTACAGCTAAACTGATACACACAGACAAATAAAGTCAAACTTTTGTTATACAACTAAGGCGCCAGGCAAGCGTACGGCCCACCTGTTGTTAAGCAGTTACCGTTCCCAATAGATGCTTGCAACCAAAGGCATCGGTAGCACGTTTCCAACCTGAAGGGGAGTGGGGTTAGTGGGAGGGGACGGGGAGGTGGCTGGGTTGCGCTTCCGGCTCTCTCCCTCATCATACGAAACGAAGGTAAATTAGCTACTTGAATGCCGATCTCCACCTTACTGGTCAGACTCTACCACCTTACTGGTATAGACTGGTACAGATAGACAGCCACGGACAGACGAACTCAGACTGATGCAGACTGACGTAATACAGATTAGACGATAGACAAAATTATATTTAAGGGCTTCACCGACTGGACGCGGACGGAGTCGCGGGCACAGCTAGTCTCATAATATAAATATTTGGAATTTTTTAACCTCCTTTTTTTCCTTGTCCATTTGTATTTTAATTTGTTGTCTTAATTTGTTATTTTATTTTAAGTTTTAATATGATAAGCTACTCTTTTAATGTACATTTTATTTGGTTCTTCTATTTTCTGTATTTCTGTAACCTATTGTAGGTAAAAACTATTTACCTACAATAGGTTCAGAAAACCTAAACTAGGTAGTATTTAACTAACTTTTTTGCAATACCTCACATTAGGTTTTGCATTTAACCAATTTTTTTTCTCAGTGCACGTCAGAGGGAGATCGCGGGCCGGGCCAAAAAGCGCCTGAACAATATTAAAAAAAACTCCTTTTTTACAGGGACTAGGCATCCATTCACGCCTTCGCTAGCCTAAATGACGTTAAGCATTTTGTCAAATGCTCGCCCTCAAATATCAGATAACTCTATGTACCTATGAATGAGTCCGTCCAGATCACAGAGTAAAGACTAAAGAAAGAGGTGCCCTTATTAGATATATGTATGAAAAAAAAACATGGTCATTTTTTTTTCATTTTCATTGTTCTATCTACCGGTAAATAGTTGAACTACTCGCTTCGTTTTATGTCGATGTTAGTACTAGGCCGACCACTCGGCCGAGTTGCTTAGGGCCAGTCACCTTAGTAATTGGTCCATGGTCCAGATGCTTCGCCTGATCACTCAGTTTTGACCTCGGAACGCATAAACATAATATCATAACATGAGTGCTCGGGCGAGGCATGCGAGGCATGATACACCCACAGAGCATGTGATACACCAAATGACGTGAACTGTCGGTACGTAGATCACGTGACTTTTCATACTACGTAACTGTTGTAGGCAGTTACCTCACCGATATAATATTTTTCTTTTTATCACTGCTGACAATTCATGTAAATTTCAACAAGAATTTTGTTAAAAGTTACTACATAGTATGTAGTAATGGATCCAAATTTTCAATAAAACAATCTATTACGATTCGCTTTCTCCCATGTCCATGCTACTATCCCATCACCACCGAAGCCTAAAAGAGTAGAATTCAGTTTGCGAGATCTCGCCTAATGACAGAGTCGAAAGTCATAAAGTCGATGAAATTGACTGTGGAATCCTCTCCTAGCGAACCTCTGACTCGAACTTTTAAAAATAGAGCACTCAGATTGATTGCATTCTCCTTGATTGCTTTGTGTCTTGACGTGTCTTAATTTTTAATCGATCTTTGAAATGGGTTTTCGCATGATTTGATGTTTTTGTTTTGTTGCTTGACTTGACATTATTTTAATAGAATCGTTTTTCACAGTATCTAACTCTGATGAGACCACAGATTTGTGGTAGTTTTGCGCGTGTTCTCGTGGAGACCAATCATTCATCTATGGATGATTGACAAGTCGAGTAAAAAAACTTGATTGCTGAAGAATACGGGAATAGGTACGGTAATAGTGTTAATTATACAGTTTTTATCAAACACTTGTTGGAGATAACACACTAAAATTATGTGACATTGGTCAATATAAAGTGTGTCCAAGATAATTAATTGATTATCACTTTAATCTCCGTGTCAGTATGATTCAGGTCCATTCGTACTTTTATTCCGTAAGTCAACGTTGGTTTTGGTAGACATGTTATCTACCGACCGTGTTAAATGCATTATCTTGCAAGGATATAAAACATCCTGGTTTTATTATTAGGAGGGACCCACGTACTAATCAGCAGTCTCGTTTTAAAAGAAATTACACAGCATCAGCTATTACAGAAGTAAAAACATATTCCACAGAGTTTTTAGATGTAGGATAAATAAGCTTAATGAATAAAAATTAAAACATTAAAAAACTAACGAACCAATGAGGCTACACGAGCTGTAGCGTTTAAAAATTTCAAGCTGTTCATCAAAACTGCAGCATGATTTCACCCCCAATTAAGCTCGTTATTTATGCATTCGGTTAAATTTAGCAACTGCCGCAATGTAACTATTCTGACACTGCGTTATGTAAAACTATTCATTCTGGTACACGCTTCTCTCTTCTCTACTATTTACCCACTGCAAAGCCAAACTTTTGAGTTTTTCCCATGTTCTCTTAGTAAGTACCATGGACCAATTACTAAGGGGACTGGCTCTAAGCAACTCGGCCGAGTGGTCGGCCTAGTACTAACATCGACAAAAAACGAAGCGAGTAGTTCAACTATTTACCGGTACATAGAACAATGAAAATGAAAAAACAATGACCACGTTTTTTTTCATACATATATCTAATAAGGGCACCTCTTTCTTTAGTCTTTACTCTGTGGTAAGTACCATAGTGAGGGGTTGTCAATTATAAACTGATGCGAAATACATGCATATCGATATAACAAGTACCTACCAATGTGACGCTAAAGAAAATATGTCATAGCATCCCACGAACCCGCATGAGTGCACAAAAGGATAAGGTTTCCATAAAGCCTTTACTATTGTGCAAAACGTTTGAACTCAACCAGAATACGTCCGTCACCGCTGGGCGCAGGAACACGGGTATTTGGCAAGCTCGCCGACAGCCTTGTATCATTTTAAACGAGTCGGTTAATCGGTGCGATACCGCCTTTTTCGAGCGACGAGCGTCCGCCGTAGCGGAGCTTTTTGATTAATTTTTATTGGTGTACGTGCGCCTTTTGTAGAAGGTGTGGTCGTCTTTTCCACTTTAGCTGTAAAAATGGACTACATAATATAGAGCAACGGTCGGCAACAGGCGGACCGCGGTCCGTTTGCGGACCGGGAAAGGTCGAACGTCGGACCGCCAAATATTGTAATGTATTGTATACCAAGAAGACACACTTCGAATTTCCTGTTCTTCTCGAGAGCCAAACTATAAAAAACTGGCTCAAGACCGTCGGTGCAGTTTCTCACATTAATTTTCATAAATTCAGAATTTTATTTGAAACCATACAATAAATAGGTAGCCTCGTTAACATTTTCCCGCAGTATCCGGACCGCACCTAAAACTACTTGCCGACCCCTGATATAGAGTCTACATTCCGATAAAATTCTATGGTGTATTCGTACAATTGGTAGCTCCACCATACATTATAGCGTCTGGGTAAGTCTTATACTAATATTTGTATCACAAAATTTTAGTCTCTCGGGTAGTCGATAGAGACGCTATAGCGTTGCTGTTTGAAAATGTATACAATTATTCTTTTGAAAAGAGTAACCATTGAGTTTCTTGCCGGCTCTTCTCAATGGAAGCAACATTACGAACCGGTGGTAGCGCTAAAATATTGTTTCTTCTTGACTATTTATAAATGCTTTATTGAGCTTACATGAATAAAAAACGTTTGATTTGATTTATGATTTGCGGTAAATAATAATAGTGAGAAGCGAACAATTCATGTTAGAGTTTCTAAGAAATATGTAATCTCTACAGACTTGTGTGGTTACATAAAATCTCTCTGGCACTTTTTGTACATTTGTTATTAATTAGCTTTGGTTATAACTGAGATCGCCTCCAGTCTATTGCACAATCAGTAGCACAAACGTTGCTGTTCTTTGTCGATACAGTTAGTGTGGTGTCATCATCATCATCATCAGCTTATTGCTGTCCACTGCTGGACATAGGCCTCTACCAATGCACGCCATGGAGCTCGGTCTTCAGCTCTTTGCATCCAGTTTCCACAGGTCGTCACTCCACCTGGCCACAAGGCGTCTTATACTACGCTTGCCTTCTCGTGGTCTCCACTCAAGAAGTGAGTCAGTTAGTGTGGTGTAGCCCACAGAGTAAAGACTAAAGAAAGAGGTGCCCTTATTAGATATATGTATGAAAAAAAAACGTGGTCATTGTTTTTTTATTTTCATTGTTCTATCTACCGGTAAATAGCTGAACTACTCGCTTCGTTTTATGTCGATGTTAGTACTAGGCCGACCACTCGGCCGAGTTGCTTAGGGTCAGTCCCCTTAGTAATTGGTCCATGGTGTAGCCATATTTATTTATTGATACACCTCCACTGATCTTCAGTGACCGTTTATCAAACTGAAGGTTATTTCATCTTCAAATCTTTATAAACCTGGAGATAGAAATAGTGTCCGTCCATTATAATCTGTTAGCATTTCGACTAGTCTGCTTCAAAGCTGCTCTTAGCGATCCCACCTGAATACAAAATGTATTTAATTTTTTATTTACCCATACTTTTGCAGGTACCTAAGGGCTGTTTCATTCTAACATCGAAGCAAGAAGGTGTACAGTGTGTTTTATTTACATTTCATTATATAATAATTTAGCCCTTTTAACGTCCCACTGCTAGGCACGGGCCTCCTCTCAATGCGAGGGGGATTCAGGCCATAATCCACCACGCTGGCCCAGTGCGGGTTGGTGGATTTCACATGTCTAAAGACATGCAGGTTTCCTCACGATGTTTTCCTTCACCGCAAGCAAGTGATAATCTTATTAAAGTTATGATTTACACATAGATTTAGAAAAATCCAGAGGTGTGAGCCAGGGTTTGAACCCAAGACCTTAAGCCCGCAAGACGCGTGCTTAACCAATCGGCTACCACTGCTTCATAATCGGCATTTCATTTCATGATACTTTATTAAATTTCTTAAGTAAGTATCTGTTCGGATTCTTTATTACGATTCCGGAATTCCTATATCTTGTAGCCATTTAAATAATGAACAAAAAACACTGTGGTGGCGTGAAGTATTTGAAAGTGGAAGTCAAGAATTCTCCGGAATTTATATATCATTCCGTATATATATATAACGTCACGACTTTTTATCCCCATTCGGGGGTAGTCAGAGGCTTGAGTGGCCATAACCCACCACATTGTGGAGGTATTAACCAACTCAAAGCCCACGTTTCACCAGATAGTCAGAACCCAACGTGACAGGTGGTGAACCTTGACGCCGTGTATACAGGAACTGACTATTACCTAATCCCGAGGGATAGGTAGGTTTCCTCACGATGTTTTCCCTCACCGTAAATCACCGTATATCATTGCATAAATATTTATTTCCGTTTTTTTTTTCGATCGGATCTATGTAAGCTTTCAAAATGTTTCCAATGTGTATGAAGCTCTAGCCTCATCAGGATTCAGCCCAGTATTGCCTTTCATTAGCTCAAGTGGAATGGTATTCGCAATAATCAACATTTTATTCAGGTAAAATAAAAAAGTTTTTGTAAAAAAGCCACCGATTTTTTTTATGCAAAGGGTATTATGATCTAGAAAGCGAGATTACGTCTAGATACGTAAGATTTACGTAATTATCATGTTAATACGTTGAACTTAGTACGTATATTATTAATAATTTATGGAAAAACTATGATTTTCGAAAATACTTTCCTAAGTGCCATCATTTTTGATTAAATTAAAGTAAGCAGCATTAACTCTGTAAGCAATTTTTTCGATGTTTACCTTTTGCTTGTCTTAAAAATACTATGTAAATAATTTGAACTCATCTTCAAATGAACCTAGATCAATATTAAGCGTAAAACTATTCCACCGAGTCAGTTCAGCTAATCTATCAAAGGTCTTTCGCCTGCCCTTCAATCGCGCCCGACTCCATTGATTGGCGTTTTCGTTTGATTACACTCAAATCAAGAAGTTCACAGTCAGTTACTTCAACCAATTATACTTGGACAATGGCTGGAATTTCATTTCTGACTTCGTCTTTTCTATTGGTTAGGGTAAGTTTATTGAGTTTAATTTAATATCTTAGGTTGAATGTTACCTGTTTTTTCATGGTTTAATTTACCGGGGCGTTCTTTTAATTTAAATTAATTTTGAATGCGTCTAGAAGACGCGAGCAGTGCGCCCAAGCAGGCAGTTTTGACGTCAGAACGCGTAGACATATTGTACTACATACTGAAGGCTGGGACGCGGCAGCTCGGGGCATGTAAACGCACCCATTTAGAAGGAATTGATCCTCATCCTTGCGATCGGTATCCATCATAAAAATACGGGATACCTACTACTTTTTGTAGATTTTACCGGTTCAATTCCCGGCTCAAGCAGGTAATTTACTTATCAATTATTTTTTTATATGGAGTGTTATTCTTGTAAATAAAGTAATATTTTCTTGCAGTAAAATATACTATCATCAATATCCACTTAGCTCCAGTCACCGCCTCTTTCTCCACCCTGTATAATAAGGGTGTCCATTCACAGCGTACACAAAGTAGATCTAGTTATCTGTGTCGCGACACCGGCACCGGCCGCGCCGCGCCGCCGACACTGCACGCTGCAGATAATATCGATGACTCTCAACGGTAACGACCCACTTGTGCCGAGTGTATTGTCTACAACCGGGAACGCTGTGGACATTACTGTTTTGTTACTGTTTTGTTACCGTTCGCTGGAATATTGAATAATAACATTTGAATTAATGTCATTCTGATTTCAATGCTCAAAATGCATCTTTTCTAATTTTGTTACGGCTAGTGTGGTTATAATTCCAGTTCAGTCTCCGTTCACAGTTATTTTGCCTCTGACGTTTCTCATTTTATTTTTGTAAAACGCAAAGTCAGCCTTTAAACTTGGCCTATGAGACCTGTAGATTAGGTTTTATTCTACAGGCTACAAGACTTATAAAAACCTAATATAGACTATATTTTTCAAAAATAAATAAATAAGGTAGATGTCAGAGGTAAAATAACTGTGAACGCACTGTAGTTGTCGTCAAGTTACGAATGAAGTAAATTTGACATAACTAAAACAATATTTCACTACAAGAAGGATGACAGTACATTAACATTTGTATTTTTTTTTGTACTAATATTTCGTAATTTAATTACAAAAATTCTATTCCATACATTATAGAAGGTACCTTTTTTTCTGTTGACGGGGAGGTAAACCTTAAAAGATGCCCATACCTCTTGTGAGAGAGGTCTGGAGTATAAGTAGTACGTATTAAGTGTGTTATGGTTATGACCCGTTTAGGGAAGTAACATAGTTGTAACTTTTTACCCACCTTTCCCGTAAGACCGGGGAATATGGGAAATATTTCATCTCATCATTTTCTCAACGTCCACAATAACAGGGATGATAGTTATAAACTCTAAAGAGATAATCTACCAGTACTATAAACTTTTCAAATTAAAAGTTCGACTATTAATCAATTATTATCATAACACCTCGGCCTCGTAACCTCGTAACCCGCCTAATAGTATTACTGACCCCATTAAAATAAAGCCCACCACACTAATCCGCAGGTAAGGTCGGCGTAAAAATCGCGGTCCATTCAGCGGCTCGGATGAGTTACGAGTACTATCCGCAATGCTGGCGGTACTAAAGATTGTAATACACCGCGATGATGTTATTTTTGGTTAAAAATTTATAATTTTCTGTAGGACGGTTTTGGAACGGTATGTTCACATGTAGGTCCGTGTTAGCTGATCTACGTTATGTAATTTTTTAAAGCTGGCGAAATTTGTAAACTTGAACTGCCTTCCCTCTTTTCTTTTAGCTTCAGTATACCTACTAATAATATTATTAATTTAATAAAAAATTATGCAGTCCCATTAGTTGCGTTAGGATCGGATCTTAGGATCATAGGATCTTTCAGGCAGTACGTCCACGTTTTTTCCTAGACACATTTTTTTTACATGCCGATATTTTTTTTTGACTATTTTTCTATTATTTCTGAGCGTAGCTTATAGTGCCACAGACTGAAGCTGCGATGGCCAGCTCTATTCATGGCGTAGAATCGACATTTTAATTGATACGGTCTGCGTGTACTAACGATCCGAATATATTCATATTCGCCTTCCAGCGAGCATGAGAGGGACTGGTGATTTTCCGTATTTTAATTTTGCACTTTAATTATCACGATGAATAATAATATGGTTATTTTTTAAGTGTTTGCTAAACTTTGAATTTTTTTAAGAATTTAAGAAGAAAAAAATTAATTTGATTTTAACTATAATTATTGATAGACACAAAAACTCACTTGAGATGACTAGCTACAGGTTTTCACCTGGATCAAAGTAGATGTGATTACGTTATGGTCAAAAAAGGCATTACAGAAGATCCAACATAAATGTTTTCAATTAAATTAAATGTCATAAATTATTGGCGGCGTCTTCAACAGGCGCATGCCTCGCCCGAGCAATCAGTTTTGACGTTGGAACGTATAGACACAATGTCATAATATGAGTGCTCGGGTGAGGCATGCGCGGCATATGGACACATCTATTGGTTAAAATTTGAAAAGATTTTTACAAATAAAATGTAAGAATAATTATTTTCTTAAAAATTTAATTCGGGCGACTTCTGGTAGCACCTTATACATGTAGTATCCAAAAGTAATTGTACCAAACCCTACATTTGCAAGGAATTGCAAGCTTATTTTTCACGTCATGTATTTTTTCATATTTTTTCGATCTAAATTTTTATGACCAACTTGTGCCCCGGTGATTGTACATTTACCCCATACGCTACCCCACTAAGTGACTTTCGATGGAACATATTGGTAGGGTCCGACCTTTTGGGGTGCCTTTAGGGGTGGTTTTAGCATTTTTTCTTATAAATCCAGTTTCATGTTGGTAGTCGTTACTAGGGGCCGGTGGCCGCGTGAGAATTTGTAAATTGTATGTGGGAACGGATGATAGAGCGGTCGATGCTGTGTGGGGTATTTGGATAAAGTGTTCTCATTATTACAAAACCCTTCTGTGATGTGTGAGATTCAATTTTAATCTCTACACACATATTTGACGGGCCCATTGGCGTGGTTGGCTGAGATTCGGCCTTCCACGCTGCAGGTTGTAGGTTCGATTCCTACCCGGGACATGCATTTGTGTGCATGAAAATGTCTGTATGTTCCGAGTCTGGGTGTAATGATGTATATTAAGTATGTATTTACAAATAAAAAGTAGTAGGTATATGTAGTAATATCACATATTTGGTTTCCATACTACAAGCTTTGCTTAGTTTGGGATCAGGTAGCCGTGTGTAAAAAATAATGTCCCATGATATTATTTATTATTTATTTATTTATATCAAACCGTTAATCGGAGTCCGTCTCTACCATTAATTAGGGAGTGTTTTTGGGACTCTACTATTGAACTTAAAGCGGCGATTGATCGATGTATCTTAGTTATAGTCACTTTAGCAATTCAGGCTGCATGACATACAAAATATTAGCAGACGATCAATAGTAATAAACTTAAACTCTACCACTGCTCTATGTATGAACGGTTATGAACCAAAGCTGCCCAATGAGCTGAACGAATGCAAATTGAACTTAGCAAAATCAATCTTTCTTTCTAATTCACTGACTACCAAGTAACTATTCAAACATGGCTTATTGGAAATTTGGAATATCAAAATTCTCTTTGTCTAATACAAAAATGGAGGCCATTGAGTCCATCCAGGCGTAAAATAAACGGTCCGTCTGTTGGCTCAATTAAAATTTTATTGGTCCACAGTCTCCGCCGTTATAACTATGTTATATACTTTTTATTATTATCTATTAATTTAATTATTGAATGTGCCTATAAATTTCTATGTAATGGTAGTTTTGAATTGAATTGTGCAGAATCTAGTATTTTAGTCAATTGAAATAAAGATGCTCACTCTTCGTACTGTGTGTTACTAACGGGAGCTAATGATAGGTCACAGCAGGCCATACACGTTACGGTCTACCTGACAGGCCTCCCTGTAAAGTTCTACTGAACAGGTAAACTTGAGCTGAGTGGAGACCATACATTTGCATATTTGTGCGACATACACGCTCCGGTTTGCCTGTCCTGTGAAACTGTACAGGCAAACCTATCAGGTGCACTCTAGCGTGTATGGTATGCTTTAAAGATCTGATATTTGCGCTTCGAATTGTGCTTGTGCTTTAAATTTAAAGTAATACACTCATATAAAACGTCTAAGCAACAAGGGTATTATTAGTGTTTATTATGTGTGTTTTAGCCGATGGAGAGCCATCGCTAATGCCTTGGAAGATCCAACAGATTATTTAAAACTTACTAGGTGTGTTTATTTATTTTTTATTTATGCATTAGATTTTTTTTTTTAATACAGAAGTTGTTTTTTTTCAGTTTCAGCAATATTTTAGTTTTTCATAATAACATTTTTTTTTTCACATACAAGCCTTTTATTAAATTACTAAATTAAAATGAGCATTAAATTACGCTTCTGTTGATGTATAACATCTAAAACAAAAACTATTGAATTTATAATAAACACTAATAATACCCTTGTTGCTTAGACTTTTTTGATGAGTGTATTTGGTCCCAATTATAGAGGTATAATTTTGTACATCTCGAGTGTACCAGATAGAAGGTGAGATTCGAGCCATTATACTGGACATACTCCCCCACATGAATGGATTTCAGGCCATATTCCACCATGTCGGCCAAGAGTTAGTGGGCGAACTTTACGTCACAAAAGACATGTAAGAAAACACATTGGCGCTGGCTATACATCAGTATAGTTCTTGCAATTCACGAAGGCGAGTGGCCCTTGGTTGTGTTCGACATGTACATACACATTGTGACAGTGTGCGTTTACGGCGCCGCCACGCACCGCACACTGTCACAATGTGTATGTACATGTCGAACACAACCAAGGGCCACTCGCCTTCGTGAATTGCAAGAACTATAATCACGAATAACCATACATTTGAAGCGTAGACCACTATGCTCACTGCATTGTTTGGTTGCGAGTTCGATTCCCGCCAGAGGCGAATTTCGGAAATGGCCTTTTCGTAATCTGAATTTCGGAAATGGCCTTTTCGTAATCTGCAAGTCAAGTTACTTAAGTCTACTGGTCTTGGGTTTCACTGGGTTCGCCCCCAGTCCAGTGTACGGTACCCATAGTACAAGCTTTATGTGGTTTGGGGTCATACTGTTGGTATGTCACTTTGGCGATATAATTATCACAGAAGTGATAGAATCGTGAGAAAAAAATATGATGAAAGTAATCAAACCCCCAAATTTATAGAGATTTTAACCAGTTTACAATGGTTTTGAAAAGCATTTTTAGGAACAAATGTGATTTGTAATTACACTGCAAGTCGATCAAAACTTTCTATGAATTTGGGGGTACGTGTATATCTTAGGGCCACCGCAGACTTGCTACTTTTTGCATCGGCGTCCCTTAGTAGAGTTCTCGAGTGGCGGCCGCGCACCGGAAAGCGTAGCTTGGGTAGGCCTCCCACAAGGGTACCGACGACCTGGTGAAGGTCGCAGGAATTCGCTGGATGCGGGCAGCGCAAGACCGGTCATTGTGGCGAACCTTGGGGGAGGCCTATGTCCAGCAGTGAACGTCTTTCAGCTGAGATGATGATGATGATAATGTATATCTTAGTTATACATGGAAGTATGTGAAGGTCGAGGTATAAAAGGAAAATATACAAAGGAAAATGGAGGCTTAGGTGTTTCGTCCTTAATTCCCGACCTCTTGAGGAAATAAAGAGGCACATATCCATTCATAAAAATATCAATAAAAATAATCTTGAGCTGGTTAATTTCACCCTGTAGCCTTAAGAGGGGAGTTTGGCAGTGTTGAGAATATTGGCAGGGCTGCCAACCTACTGAGTACTGAGATTGAAGAATTAAAAAAAAACACGACTGCCCTTCCAAAAAACGAACTAAAAAGTATAAAACAAGTGCAGCGTCATTGCAGTCGGGGGACCGTTCTGTGGAACATATTTAATCTAAGAAGGCCCCCGACTGCAATGACACTGCACTTGTTTTATACTTTTTAGTTCGTTTTTTGGCAGGGAAGTCGTGTTTTTTAATTTTTTTAATTATTTATTTTTATTTTATGCATTTTAGTGACAACATCCAAAAATGAAATATTTGTTTTGCATGTACACCCTACCTATGTTAAATTATGCCTATAAATTCTACAGTTTTAGAATGTGCTCATCAAGGCCTTCCATTTGATACCCATATTGTAATAACGGAAAAATTTTTTTTTTTTTCACATTTCAAATAATGCCGCCATACTATTTTTTTCGAAAATAATTTACCCGGTGTTACCCCGAACGATGTAAGGATTCTAAGCATACCCCATACATCCAAATCCATTCAGGCATTTATAAGTTATGGTGGAATAAAGAATCTCACATACATACATACAAACATGAACCCTAAACACATATACACTCCTTTTTTTGGGCAGTCGTGTAAAAAGCAAGTTTTCTGTTAGCCTGGCTTTTAGTTGGTTCTTTACTAGCCATCTATTTATAACGTAAGAAAAGAACACGTCATGACTGATGACATGATTTGATCTATTAATAAGTTTAGCTTGTCCACGCCGTTTTAAATATTTTCTTGTCAGGCAGAGCTACTTTAGCAAGTACGTAACTTAATCTAAATGTTTCTTGTTTAGTAGACCAATACCATTCTCAATCTTTCTAGTGAGTAATTTTAAAGTAAGTGTTTATGTAAGTTATGAGTAAGTAAAATCTTAATATTAAGATACGTTGACATTAAGGCTGGAAGGTGAAAGTTTTTTTCTTATGGTACTGAGATGGGAAACAAGCGTACGGCCCGCCTGATGTTATGCAGTAACAGTAGCCTATACATGCGTGCAATTCCAAAGGCATTGCTCGCACATTGCCGACCTGAAGGGGAGTGGGACAGAGGGAGGGGAAGGGATTGGGCTTCCCGTTCTCTCATTCATCGTACGAAACCTAGCTGTAATAGCCACTTTTCACGCCAATTTTCTGTGAGAGCGTGGTACTACCCCGGTCAAGCTAGCCCGTATATGAACTGCAGTCGATTGGCTACAGCTTGGCTCTACCACCAAGTTGTGTCTCAGCCCTACTACCTTATACTAGCAAACGTATCGTAAACCCGCACTTTTACGAGTGCGGTGAAAAGATTTACCTTAACACGGGCAGGTTTATTAGACGCCAGGGTAATGGCCGCTTTGCGGCGCGCACCGCAACTCGTCCCGTATTATTGACGGAGAACGATGTACCTACTCGTATGGACAGCCTTTCAGTTATGTAGAGAAGCAACATAGGCAACCAAAATGAAAAGTGTTTTTGTTGGAAATAAAAACGGTTTTATTTACCACCTTTGCATAGAAGACACGACCTTACACAAAGGTAGAGACAGAGACATTCCGAAATAAATTGATGCTTGAGCGACACTTATCCGTATACTTATTTCATCCCGGACATAAAGCTCCGCAGTAATAATAAAAGAACGTTATTAAAAAAACAACGATTTCATACTGGCCACCATGATTACGAAAACTTCAAAGAAAGAATAAATTATTGTTCCAAAATTTTTGAATTTAAAGTAAGTGTTCTTAATTTGAAACAATATCAAAAAGGAAGTCAAACTTGCTACTTGATGAAGAAGAGGGGTTTCTGTAGCGTCATTCATTCGTGTTTTACAAATCTTGTTAACTCTAGAAACAGGGCCGCTCTACCAAATATTAATTAAATCAAATTGTTGTGGAATAGCGAGACTTGAGTCCGGCCCTCGCAACTGCCGGTCTTCTCAGTAACAACGGACTCCCCGAAAGAAGTACTATAAGAATCACTTATATACAAACTATCGTGAAAACTTTAATACCGTGATTCAGATCGCGAATACTGATTGGTTGATGAAAGTGAGCGTATCGGTTCCGTTGGGTGCACATATAGAATTAATGTCACAATGAGTAAACACAATAATGATAATAGCTTATGCACCGGTAAACTGCTATTGTAGATTTTGATTCAATCAAACTCAATCTAAAAATATATACTTTAGCTTCATTTATCGCAAAATAATTATCGAGAAATACAAAACAAGTATAAAATAATAAAATAAATAAATATCGCCAGACAAACACACCAACTGTATGGTCCCAAACTAAGCAATGTTTGTACTATGGCTACCTTACAATGGGCTGGGGGCGATCCCAGTGACACCCATTGACACAGTAATATTGTTAAAATGTTTTATCTAAGGCATAGTCATACAACACATAGTAAGCAAACTGTTCAACTTATAGGTTTAAAAGTTGCAATGTATAAAGTCAGGACATTCAATTTTATATTATGCAGCAGTTAAACGAGAAAAAACTGTACCAATTCAAGAGAGAAAAAGTGATAAAAATGATGTCTGCTGCAAATTGCTGAACGCTTGAACGTTCTCTTCGGTATTCTAACTGGTTTAATGTTATAATAGTGCCGGTCTAAAGGTCTATCTCTCTATGTAAAATATACTCTTTTGAGTTCAGCTTTTATCATCACCTTGTTATCACTAATTATAATTTGGGAAATTATAACTTTTTAATCCATTTTCAGTGTATTGGGTTTGTGAATCATCTAATTAATTAATCTTCCTTAATCCATGTAGGTAACTGCAGCCTTGTGCAATTATGTGTAACATTTAATCATTTTAGTAGTAAAACGTTCTAGATTTCTGAACACAAAATCGGAGGTTTTATACTAAAACAAGTAAGTAGTATAATATCTGAAATTTCAGATATGAACTCGATCGATTTAGTTTATCTCGTAAGCAATTTGAATTTCAAAACCCTATATAAACTTAAGAAGAAAGATATCGTGGCTCCGTAATATTAGGGAGTGACAGCGTAGAACATCTATTTCGCGTGGCAAGGAATAGAGAAGAATATGCTAAGCTGACAACAAATCTCCAGTCGTAGAAGATAACAGCATAACATATACGTCACGACTTTTATCCCTATTCAGGGGTAGTCAGAGGCTTAAGTGGCCATATTGTGGAGGTATTAAGCTAACTCAAAGCCCACGTTTCACCAGATAGTCAGAATCCAACGTGACAGGTGGTGAACCTTGTCGCCGTGTATACAGGAACTGACTATTACCTAATCCCGAGGGATAGGTAGGATTTCTCGCGATGTTTTTCCCTCACCGTAAGCGAACTGTAAATTATGCACATAGATGAAAATTCATCTATTGGTGCATGTCCCACCGGGGATCGAACCTGGGACCTTCTGATTGCTAGCCCAACCTGTACACCCCTAGGCTACAGTCGCTTTTTTTTGTTTTTGTTTTCAGTGGCAAGGAATAGATAAGGATATGCTAAGCTGACAGCAAACCTCCAGTCGTAGAAGAACCGTTAGAAAAATATATAAACTTGGCTCCTTGTAAACTTTTATGATAGAACAGGGGTCAAACCACAGAGTAAAGACTAAAGAAAGAGGTGATTATTAGATATATGTATGAAAAAAATACGTGGTCATTGTTTTTTCATTTTCATTGTTCTATCTACCGGTAAATAGTTGAACTACTCGCTTTGTTTTATGTCGATGTTAGTACTAGGCCGACCACTCGGCCGAGTTGCTTAGGGCCAGTCCCCTTAGTAATTGGTCCATGGGTCAAACGCTGGTACAAACAACAAAACGAAGCATAGAGTATCACCTATTTAATAAACCACTGCAACATTTCGCCGCATAGTTAATACAGAACTGAAAACATTTGCATTCATGAAGTTATGTGAATTAATACGCAAAATAAACTTAGTTTTGAACAGTTATGAATACGCAATACTGTGCTATATTCTCGGTGTTTTAGTGGTCGTGTGGCTGTCTGAAGTCTTTATTGCAGGGTAAAGCCAATATAGGTGGTACATCCACGCTGTAGTCAATTGACTGCAGCTCATATACGGGCTGGTTCAGCCGGGGTAGTACCACCCTCTCACAGAAGATCGGCGTAAAGCGTAAAGTACCTATGACAGCTGCGTTTCGTACGATGAGTGATAGACCCGGAAGCTTAAAAGTCCCCCCCTCTATGCGAGCAAGCGATGCCTTTGGTATTGCAAGCATCTATAGGCTATGGTAACTGCTTAAAATCAAGGGGACCATACGCTTGTTTGCCATCTTAGTCAAATAAAAAATAATAATAATAATAATTGTCTGCTGATTTTAAGTACCAGTTAGATTTTTAAAGTTTTTACTAAATGTTGTTGTTGTGGTGATATGGCCACTCAAGCCTCTGACTACCCCCGAATGGAGATAAAAGTCGTGACGTTATACCTATACCTATACTAAATGTTGATAGGCTCGCGCTTTAATTGACGAAATCACTACACTGAGAAAAACTTTTACGACAACAAAATGGTTTTTGTAATTCCTAGTAGTGTTTTCAATATATTTTACTTAACGTTTTGTATTTACAGCAAATCTCTTATGTAATGTCTCGCATTTATAAAACATTAGCTGTAAATACAAAACGTTTAGTAAAACATACTAAAACGACTACTAGGAACTACAAAAACCATTTTGCTGTCGTAAGTTTTTTTCTCAGTGTATGCATTTTCACCTCTTCAAAGAATGTTATGATGATTTACTGATCCGTACTTATCATGTTAGACAGCGTGACATGCTTTAATAGGATTACCGAACAAAGTGTTGTTTTAATAAACGTTTAATTATAATATTTCAACATTAATTATAACGCATGACTAGCTTAAGTTAAACGGATTAGTTTAAGCTTTAATAGAACCTAGGCCTTCGCCTTAATTGCGTATTAGTACACTTGTGGATAGTAAAACAAATATATTATACAAAATATGTATGAGTTATAAAGGAGAAAGAAGACACACATTTTCACTCATACCCTGTTATACGGTGAGGGTAAACATCGTGAGGAAACCTACCTATCCCTCGGGATTAGGTAATAGTCAGTTCCTGTATACACGGCGACAAGGTTCACCACCTGTCACGTTGGGTTCTGACTATCTGGTGAAACGTGGGCTTTGAGTTGGTTAATACCTCCACAATGTGGTGGTGTTTGGCCACTCAAGCCTCTGACTACCCCCGAATGGGGATAAAAGTCGTGACGTTACATTACATTACCCTGTTATAGCATAGTTTTCAACAATTACATCGAAAGAGAGTATGTAGGTGAAGGTTTTGTGACGGTGGTGATAGAGAATATCGCTCATCGTTCCATTTAATCAGAAACCAGACAAAGACCAATAATGATGCGTTATTTTAAAATAGTAACACAATACATTTTACGAGTTTTTCGTTTTTTTGGTTTCATTGTAAAATTGTTGACTTACGCACTGTTAGAACTTCACCGACGCCTAGTACCTATTAATATTTTTAAACTAAGAGTGTTTTAAAGGAAGTTAGGAAACGGGTGGACTATTGGACTATTAACTGAGTAGTTTTAGTCGATCAATTATGGTTGAAGACAGGTTTGGTGCCAGAAGAGTGGCGGAATTAATAATTTATTTATTTACGTAAGCCGAACGACCTCAGGCCAATTACACGGACTACTAATCAACTACTAACTAACAACTATATAATAACCAGTCATGCATCTTTCTCGCAAAACTTCAAACACACTATCAAACAAATCTATCCTTGCGTCCGAATCCAGGATAGATTTGTTTGCGGATGAATGGGCGAGAATTTTGATAGTGTGTTTGAAGTTTTGCGAGAAAGATGCATGACTGGTTATTATATAGTTGTTAGTTAGTAGTTGATTAGTAGTCCGTGTAATTGACCTGAGGCCGTTCGGCTTACGTAAATAAATAAATAAATAAATTATTAATTCCACCACTCTTCTGGCACCACTTTGGATTATCTTAATTTGACCTGATCTCTTTTAAATAATTGCAAAGGTTTTTTTTTTAGTTTAGCATACATTTATTTGGTTGATCTCAACCCAGTATTTAGAATTCAAAATACACTGCCGCTAAATCTTCTAGCCGGAGCCAAATCAAGCGTCTGTCAGCTAATAACAATAACAGTGTCACAGCCGACGGGACATTTCTGGGGATTTACGACCCTCGTTTATTTTAGCGCAGGTGCCTCCAATAGGATTACTTGCGGTCAAGCCTTGCGCCCAAACAAAGGCGGTTTGTGAAGCTATATTCAGCGATGGAGTTGCTGCGCGGTTGAATTACATTTTTCTTGTGAGATTAGATCTTAGACGTGAAGATGTTGTGCAGCGCTTTTTTGCTATAAGTTAACGTGTTGTATTGCTACGTCACGTGAGGTGATCATAAACCTACACACGCTTGAACATGATTACTCGAAAGTTCATATTGACGAACCTTAGCTCGAATGTTTATTAGGTACGGTCATCTGCATATGTGGTTAATTTTTTAACAAAAGCTGACCTCTCTTTATTATTGATACCCGTAATAAAGAGAGCTCAGATTATGTTGGAAATGTTACCATAGACGTGCAGGCAACTGAACGTCATGTTTGAAGGCAGCAAGCGTTTGTCCTAAAATGACGCCATTCATCGCATCAAATTAGGTAGTTCCTGCTTATATGGATAGTATATTAAGCAACAGCTTATTTAGAACGTATCTTCAGGTATATTTGCAGTTACCACCATAAAATGTAGAGGTATATAAAATTGCCTTATCCAATAGCTTTATACATCATGGTACGTTCTGTAAGTACCTGAAAACTTTCTCACCGTAACCCATTGTTGTTACAATACCTACAACAACAATAGCAGAACAACAGAAAATATTCAGAATATTTACGGTACTCTGAGTGCTGGGCATGGATTTACTAAGGGCCTCCGCAGACTTGCTACTTTTAGCATCGGCGATCGGCGATTTTGATCCTGCGTCTCGCGCGTTCGCGCTTGAAGAAACGCGACGCAGCATCGATACGTCACAAAATCGCCGGTCGCCGATGCTAAAAGTAGCAAGTCTGCGGAGACCCTAAGGTTGTACCGTCGTCTCCGGTAATAAGTATAGTTTATTTGACGCAGACCTTAATATTGTGGCATGTCTTACCTCTTTATCTTGCTTCTTGACGCCTCTAATTGGCATCGGAAGAATTGTATTCAATCAATTAATTAATTTTCTTAAAATATACCTACTTAATACTACCCAGTTTTTCTTTCATGATGAGTTCTTGATAATTCTCGGCCTTTGTTCATACATACTAACTATTTTGTATTTATAAATGATGATCTATACCTACTATCTTCTTCTACGTCTTTACGCTCTTGACAGAGCGGTCGTGGTCATCATGTGGAGTTGCCATGGGCAGATGTTGCTCACGATCTCTCGCCATTTGTCCCTGTTGGTGCTGGCTCTGGTGCACTCATCCAAGAGACCATCCACACAATGTTAATCTGGTCAGTCCATTGCATGGGTGATCTTCCTCGTGGCCTAATGCCCTCTATTCTTCCCTGCACGACAAGATGTTTTATAGAGTCTTGTTCCCGCCTTGATACCCAGTATACCATAATAATAATAATAGCCCTTTTAACGTCCCACTACTGGGCAAGGGCCTCCCCTCAATGCGAGAGGGATTCTAGCCATAATCCACCACGCTGGCCTAGTGCGGGTTGGGTGCCATAAGATTAATAAATGTTTCATGAAAGTCGTAGCACAATGGAGCACTTTATCTCAATAATCACAAAGTACACAGTAATTACATTTTAATTAGATGCCAATCACAGGCGAATTGGTTAAATGTTGCCACGAATTGAAAATTATTGTGTGGCCAGCAGAAAAAATGAAATTAAATGGTTGCAAATGATCCAATTTTCAGTTTACATTTAAGTTGTCTGAGGACTGGGTCAGTTGGTACAGACGACAAAAAAAACTATTAGGTTTTAATTTTCTTTTTACCCGACTACGGCGGAGGGTTATGATTTTGACCGGTATGTATGTGTGGTATGTATTTATGTATGTATTTATGTGTGTGGTATGTTGATCTGTTCCCGCCTAACTTCCAAACTACTTGTCGTAATTTCACAAATGAGGTATGGTTAGAAGCGGCTTAATGGCTTTCTAGTTATAGGCTAGGTGACGTCACATAAAATTGCATATGGCGCCCTCTAGAGGACATAATGTCATGAACTAAAAAAATATACATTTTTTATGAAACCGTGTGGGGTACCAAATGAAAGAGCTTGATGAGCACATTTCAAAAATATATATATTGTTACCTATAACTCCAAAATAATTAAATAAAAATCGCGCTCTAAAAAGTATGAAACAAGAAAATATTCTCATCTAGAGGATGGCCGTGGTCCGCGATTTTTCAGTAGTCGGGTTTTAGTTTTTAAATTTACTTTTTACAGTTACCAAACTAATCACATTTTTAATTATACTAGGTATACTTATAAGGATGTTTTTGTTGTACTTGCACACTATACTAATAATTAGTTTTTTTTAATGATGAACATTATATTTTTAATAAAAGTACAATGTGAATAGGTTGGATTCGTTAATGGATCAGACCGGATAAGAACATTTTATAAAAGATAGTTAGAATGTTTTAGTAAAATCTTTAGGTATCTTTGGCAGCAGGTGTCTGTAAAGCTTAGGTACATTAAAAGTTCACTTATACATTTTTAAACTAAAATAGTTTTTTTTACAACAATATACTACACGTAGGTAACTAGTATTTACGTGTACTGTTTTATTTCATGTCCTTTATACAATTTCAATGTCGTAATATCAACTTTTTTAAAAGCTGATCAAACAAAGCCCCGGAGAGCTATTGTTCCGATGCAATTATGACTGCTCTCGTCGGTAAACGACTGTCGATTTAATAATAAACACGAAATGGGAGCGTTTCGACTGCCAATACGCCCTTTAACGGCATTACGCAAGGCCTGACCTACTGTGTGCGAACATCAAGCCTGCCGTTTTGCGATAACGTGCTATCTACATTGAATCAGGTATTGAAATGAAAGTTTTAAGTGCAGTTTTAAGTATCGTTTGGGACGTTATTATTATTTTTTAGGACTGAGGTGGTATCTAGCGTACGACCCGGCTGATGTTAAGCAGTTACCGTAGCCTATAGATGTTTGCAAAGGTATTGCTCGCACGTTGATGACCTGAAGGGGAGTGGGACGGATGGAGGGGAAGGGGTGGGGGTAGAACTTTCCGGATCTTGGACTACGGTGGATTGAAGTATTGTGTGTTTTGATTTATTATTACAGCTGTAACTACATCATAATGGAGACGCGCGCGGTTGTTGTGACGTCATTTAGACCACGCGCGCTTTGTAATGAACGGCGGCGCGGTAACAGCGCGGGCCGGCGCGGGTACAGCGCGCCTTCAATCCGACGGACCCGTGTGACGTCACACGCCGCACATTTCATAAAATGTGTTATGAAATCGCAACGAATGGACCGATTTCGATGATTTCAAAATGATGAAATGTAAAAATGTAAATGTAACGTCACGACTTTTATCCCCATTCGGGGGTAGTCAGAGGCTTGAGTGGCCATACACCACCACATTGTGTAACGTCACGACTTTTATCCCCGGTCGGGGGTAGTCAGAGGCTTGAGTGGCCATACACCACTACATTGTAGAGGTATTAATCAACTCAAAGCCCACGTTTCACCAGATAGTCAGAACCCAACGTGACAGGTGGTGAGCCTTGTCGCCGTGTATACAGGAACTGACTATTACCTAATCCCGAGGGATAGGTAGGTCAAAATGATATTGATAAGAAAGGTTAGTATTAACTATAGTGTTCGTTATGCGTTGATTTGTTGACCTAGTATTGATTCTCATTGGCTTGCTGTAAGCTTGTGAGACAGCCAAATTGTCCCAACTTGCAAGTGGGCGCAGATTCTATTCGGCTCATACTTTCAAATCTCCTTGAATCAAGATTACCAACACGAAAAACTATAAAAGCCTTGATGTATTATTTTAGCAGATATGGTATCTTCAAACATCGCAATCACTAAACTTGTGCTTAGCGTCACACATCTGTTACCACAATCGCTATTCGATAATTAACTTATTAAACACATCAGAAAGAAGGCGTTCACCAGTAAATGAGCCGTATTGGCAATAACGAAATGCTTTCAACATTATTTTCCACGAACGCTTAAAGGTGGGAGTTGGATCAACGCGGCAGACGGCAGACGTCAGTCGGCAGACGTCAGTCGGCAGACGTCAGTCGGCAGACGTCAGTCTCATACAAATTGTTGCCATGACATGTGACGGCAGACGGCATTACGATTTCTATGAGACTGACGTCTGCCGACTGACGTCTGCCGTCTGCCGCGTTGATCCAACTCCTACCTTAAAGGTGCCATTCGGGAGGACACGGCAGACAGCAGACAACAGTGTCAGACGTGCGATGACATGTGCCGCGACGGCATACGGCATTACTATGCAGTATTAATTTGTATGAGACCGACTGACATCTGCTGTCTGCCGCGTCCTCCCGAATGGCACCTTTATTCGTACTGTGTCCATTGAGGAGGACACATATTTTGCACATATTTCCCTCTTTCTTGGTAATGTCGTTTAAAAGCGTCTTTTTCTAATTGAGCTCTCAAAACTCATTGAGCAAAGGTCCTATTGTTGCAAAACCAATAACGCACCACCTCATCCAATTGTGACTCCATCCCGGTCGGGCACTTTGTTCTTTGAAGGATGAATGGGACCGCGGACGGAATACTAACACCGATACTTTGTGAGAGAAATAAAACATGTTGGGTTTGGCGAGTGTGTTGGAATGTTGGCGCGTTGGTCATTTGGTAACGATTAGGCACACGCTGTATGTTATGCGGGGAGAGGATTGCACGTGTTACGATTCTGAACATCTCTTGTGCTTTATTCATTAACTTTTCATGCACTTCCGTCAAACCTGACTATGCTAGATAGTGAAAAGTTTTCACTAGTATAACCACAGAGTAAAGACTAAAGAAAGAGGTGCCCTTATTAGATATATGTATGAAAAAAAACGTGGTCATTGTTTTTTCATTTTCATTGTTCTATCTACCGGTAAATAGTTGAACTACTCGCTTCGTTTTATGTCGATGTTAGTACTAGGCCGACCACTCGGCCGAGTTGCTTAGGGCCAGTCCCCTTAGTAATTGGTCCATGACTATAACTTACTACCACAACTACTCACTACTCAATACTATAACTTTTTACTATATATCTGTGTTTATTCCACTGTTTCATTGTGTATCACGTAGTTGAAGGCCGCAGTTATGTAACTTCAAAGGCAAGGTAGATAAGGTTCTGACAACATATCTTTTTTTTTTCAAAAAAAGTTTTGAACTTCATGCTAAGGCATGAAAAGTGAACCCCAATCGGCCTACCGTTGGCTTGAATCATTCGTCCTCCAAAACTCGTGGCGAAATAAATGAATCTAAATATGTCACAAATACCAATTACTGTCATCAATCACAATATCTGAATAGGTGCGTCCAAATGCCGCGCATGCCTCACCCGAGCACTCATATTATGACATTGTGTCTATACGTTTTAACGTCAAAACTGAGTGCTCGCGCGAGGCATGCGCGCCATATGGAAACATCTAATAAATTTTATTTTCAATGATTGCGTTGCAAAATTCTTAATGGTTTTTTATTTTCTCTTTATCTTCTAGTGAATAATTACATTTTAGAAGATTTATTAACTAATCAAAATGTTCGTTAAAAATAACGAACTGCTAGTTTACGACCACCTTGAGCTATAATCCCTTAATTAGCCAAATTCACCCCTTCCAAGAAATTCAGGATGACGGAACACCGACAAGATTCTTTGAAATATATTAAATTGATTAAAAACTTCAAGTTCAGTGGTCTCAACTCGTAATTATCTTAGACTAGACCGCGCCAGACCACCAGACCGCCAGACCGCCAGACCGCCAGACCGCCAGGTGCCAGAACGGTCTAGGGACCAAATTGTGAACATCGGACTCCAAGCTGTCGTTTGAATTATTAACCCAATGAATACTCCGGAGGTTAGTTTGACTCTGTGATGTTGTAAACGGATTGGTTTTGGTAATAAATTGCTCGTAGTTTGTCGGTATTAGTGCGGTTGTGGTTAGTTAAGTAAGTTTTCTATCATCTTGGTAGCAATTCGGTATCTGTTTTATTATTTAAGGATTTCGTCCCTTTGGGTATACTGTTTGTGTGATGATCTTTCACCGATCGTATGGTCTTAAACTATGAGTACCATGCATAGAAGTACATTTTAAAAAAATCTCCGAAAGAAATCGAACCCCCGACCCCAAGCTACGCTCGATTTACTAGGCGAAGCAATCATGGTAGAAATTGTGATCGTCTGTGTTCGATTAAGTTAACGCCACAGTGATGATTAATTCACCTGTGTTCTCAACCTTCAACCTCTCTAGTCTATTCAAACAAGTCGATATCTCCCCAACCCACCCAAATCAGAATTCGTTCAAATCAACTTTCCCTTCTCACAAAAGATTCACGGTATTAAGCACCAATAAAGCTATAATAATAAAAGTTTTATTCAAACCTAATATTTGCGTAAGATTCGAGGGTCCCGGAGGAGATTCGGGAGAACTTAACAACCGACAGGTTTAATTAGGGAACGGAGCTAATTCCCAAGTTTTGATGAATGCGATTTCACGGATACAGCCCCATTTCACCCTCTGAGAGAGTAGCATAATTTGAAATTTTGATTTAAAGCCTTGTTTGGTTAATTGCTGTTAATACTATCTGGGTTGGGTTTGGTTATCGCGACTCGGCGCGAATCGCAAACCCTTTGTGATTAAAATCAGGTTAGATTTATATTTACTTAAGTTTTGATTCGCGGGTGGATGAGTTTATATCAATTTTATAGAAGAGTTTACCGATATTTAGTAGCTAGAATATTATTTTTTACTGATCCCACTTATCTATATTATATTATGTACTTACCTACATAACAATTGCGTTGTATATGAGATAAAAATGATTGAAGCAGTTTGACTGAGTTTCTTTGAGTTTGAGAGATAGAAATTCTTTCAACAATTAGTGAGCAGTAGACAATGAATATTTAAAATAATTAATTTAAGTACATTTCTAGTTATAAAACATACCTGCATCTGAAGCCTAATTAAATGAACCGTCAACTTATTTATAAATGCAATCATGAATTTTATTTTATTTTTCAGAATGAATAAATAATAGTTTCAAAGTAAAGATACCTTTCTACTCTTCGTGGTAGAGTGAAATCTGTTATATTAAAATAAATGCATCGTTTAGAGAGGCAAGTAGTTTTATAGTATTAATTAAGTAGGCACATATTTACAGTTCGCTAACGGTGAGGGAAAACATCGTGAGAAAAACCTACCTATCCCTCGAGATTAGGTAATAGTCAGTTCCTGTATACACGGCGACAAGGTTCACCACCTGTCACGTTGGGTTCTGACTATCTGGTGAAACGTGGGCTTTGAGTTGGCTTAATACCTCCACAATGTGGTGGTGTATGGCCAATCAAGCCTCTGACTACCCCCCGAATGGGGATAAAAGTCGTGACGTTATATTTTTATTTATATATTTAACGTAGGCTTTGACATTTGATATAGACGGTAAGTAGGCTTTGTTATTCATATTTTAATTTCAAAAACTAATTAAATTCGTTACGTGTG
Source organism: Drymonia ruficornis (assembly GCA_947859195.1). Classification (NCBI taxonomy): domain Eukaryota; kingdom Metazoa; phylum Arthropoda; class Insecta; order Lepidoptera; family Notodontidae; genus Drymonia; species Drymonia ruficornis. Next base: position 1,366,674 of record OX401913.1, read on the forward strand.
ATAAAGTCGGAATAACAACATCAAATAAAATAAAAATCTTTCACTTCACAAATGAGTTCGTTATTTCATGGAAAAGCTGAATAGCACAATTTGACGGGGCATGCTTTAGTTTCTGCTGGATTTATTAATGCTGACTGCGGCACGCTGGCCTGCAAGTAGAAGTGGGTGCTTAAACGAAAAGCCGTTTGAAAAGTTCGTTTTTTTACGTAAGCACACAAGTGCGCTTACAAACACAAGCGTGTGGCTTTTAAGCAATGACGGCCAGAAAGAGAAAGAAATTCCAAAAATTTACAAAAAGTAACCTTATTTATTGTTATGAAAATACAGCTCAAATCAATATTTAATTAAATTGAACCTTATTTCTTTACCCATGAAAAGCAATACATTGATACTAAATTATATTAGATTGACAACCATATTACTATGTGCATAAGGCTCACTATCAATTTTTCAGCAGATACGTTTTTGCTATCTAAAAGTTCAATGCACAAAAGCACAAAAAAAGTTGAAAGCAGAAAACTAAGTAAAAAGCTGAAAAGCACTTCCGCGCTTTTTACAGCTACTTTTAAAAACAAGCACAAGCGTTACAGCGTGCTTTTAATATAAAGCCGTTTATCACATCTTTACCTGCAAGAAAGGATCACTTTTAGTATGGATAAAGGTATTGAAATTGGAATGGTCGTTGGCCTAGTTCCTAGAACTGGTGATATTAGGAGTAGGTCTTATATGCCTTGGACTTATATGCTTGCAGGACACTGAAAAAAATATTTTTCATTATTCATACGTGGAAAGTAGGTCTGAAGTTGCATGGGGAGCTGAGAGAATGTGATACTTTTCAGGCCAGGCAAAATCGTTTTTCTGACAGTAGAAAAACGATTTTGCCTGTTCTGTCAATGATTCTGTCAAATTATAAAAAAATACGAGTTCTATTTTGACATTTCAATTGAACCATGTTCCAACCAAAGAGAATGTAATAGTAGTATTAGCTATTATAGCTGCGTTTAGTACGATGAGTGAGTGAGTTGGAAGCCCATCCTCCCATCCCCTAAGTCGCAGTACGAGGCAAGGGGGCTGTTAGAATTGGCTCTCTCCTGTATTTATTAATTACCTTTGACTAGGTAAGGAGACGATTTTTATTTTGGGCTTAAACATTCCCCTGGCCATCCCTCAAAGCATCCTGTACGTAAATTCACCATAGAGCCGATAAACGCCTCTCAAACTCAACGATTTCCACCAAACCGCTCCGTCGCACCGGAACACCTAAAAGCCCGATTGAAACATTTCTATTGCCACCTAAAACCATTCAGTTTTTCATTCACCATTCACCGTATTTTAAACTGTGACACTTCCCTTTAATAGTTCCCTCTAACGATCTCTGGGTACATAAAAGATAAGATAATACCGGCCATCGGCGCCGGCAGCGGGAAATTTTTACAGTATTTGATCGCCGGGGCGTGTCCACGGTGAAATTTTTAAATTCTCATTCCGATCCTTATTCTTACAGGCCATTAGGCGTTATCGCTCTCGTATGGAAACGTTGCTATGGGGAATATGGAAGACTTTGATTTTGAATTTAGAATCTTATTTTTTTTCTAGGGGCGAACAGGTTGGGCTAGCAATCAGAAGGTCCCAGGTTCGATCCCCGGTGGGGCATGCACCAATGGATGGATTTTCATCTATGTGCATAATTTACAGTTCGCTTACGGTGAGGGAAAACATCGTGAGGAAACCTACCTATCCCTCGGGATTAGGTAATAGTCAGTTTCTGTATACATAGCGACAAGGTTCACCACCTGTCACGTTGGGTTCTGACTATCTGGTGAAACGTGGGCTTTGAGTTGACTTAATACTCCGCAATGTGGTGGTGTATAGTCACTCAAGCCTCTGACTACCCCCGAATGGGGATAAAAGTCGTGATGTTATACCTATACCTTACCTATTTGGTTTGTCCATATGCTGAACACTCATATTATGAAAAGATTTCTATGCATTTTAACGTCAAAACGGAGTGTCCGGCGAGGCCCACGCCTGATATAGACCCACCCATTTGGCTAATATTTACACGTAGCGATTGCCGCTGCCCTCTCAAGTTGTGGAACTGTCGGTAACTTACCGGTGAAACAATTTTTGTCAGAATTTCGGACTTCAGACCGCTTCTCCGTTTACATTATAACAAACAAACATTGCACAACGAAGCTCCCCGCATTAAATATAACGGTGATAGACAACAGAAAGCGTACATTATGTACATAGACCTTAGCTATTAAATTCTTTGACTCTAACTCGTTGGGGTATAAAGGCTTACAGAGAATACTCAAAGGCTACTCAGATGTTTGAGACGTCGTTACCTGCCATTTTGGTATGGCGCATCATCGTTATACAGCTCTCAATTTGAGTTGCGTACGAGTATTCGGCGGTTATTAGCTCTGTCTACATCAGGCGCATGCCTCGCCCGAGCAATTTTTGATGTTGAAATGTCAACATAATGTCGTCATAATATTAGTGTTGGGGCGAGGCATGAGCGGCATATGGGCAAGCAAATGGCAATCATTTCCACAACTTTATGACCACCGAAAATCTCAATGTGACGTGCAAAGCTAGCACTCTCGTTAAGGATCAAGTAAATCTAAATGAAATGTACCATAGCTTGTCTAATTACAGTTGTGTTAGCGGAATGAGGTCTAGTCACGGAATGGAAGCACGCGATGGCATCAAAAGGGAGCTTGTGGATAGTTATTCGTTTCGTGTGCATGATGATAACGTAAGTGGAGGAATTAATTGTTAATGTTGAGTAAGATGGCAAACAAGCGCACGGCCCGCCTGATGTTAAGCAGTTATATGTAGATGCTTGGGAAAGGGAGAGGAGAGGGAGGTTGGGCTTCCGGTTCTCTCACTCATCATACGAAACGCAACAAAAATTAATTATTTACGCCGATGTTCTGTGGAAATTTAACTTGTGGCATTTAATAGCTCTGTTTATATGTACATTATAATAAGATAAGATATATATATCTTTTTATAGCCAAGGATGGCACACTGGCAGACGGTCCACCTGATAGTAAGTGGAAGCCGCCGCCCAGGACATCTGCAACTTAAGGGGAGCAGACGCGGCGCCGACCTTTTAGGGACCTGTAAACATGCCTTTTGAAGAACCCCATGTTGATATGATGATAAATAATAAATGATAAATATTTATTTTATTATTTAAGCACCTAAGTATTTCTAATTTACATCTTTAGGTATGGTTTGCGATGCTACACTTGATTCTACCACGAAAAGCTGTTGGAGTGTTGTGAAGGGTTCTCTAACGGCCCTCGGCTGAGATCCAAGGTCTAGTTCACGGTCTGCGTGAAATAGTTGAATTGTTCCACTTCGCTCCAAGAATTCTTACAACGGTCTCCAAATTTGTATTTTCTATCCATAGCGTTTTTGTCATAGCTACTTTAAAAAAAATGGGTTTGCTCTTGACCTCAATCTTGCCGCAGGGGCAAAGATGAGGTGAGAAGATGCCTGTTCACCCGATTTTTAAACAGATTTGGGTTGTACGCACTTGGCAATACAGACGCAGGCAGGGAGTTCCACTCCTCGGCTGTGCGCATTATAAATGATGATTTATAGCGCTGTGTGCGGATATGTGGAATATGTAGCCATTGACAAGCATTTGTATGTCAATTGTAGCGGATGTTGTCTTGCCGTACGCTTACTTAGCTTTGTTGAACTATGTCGCTGCGGTAATGTATCGGTCATGCTCACTCTAATGTCCTTGCTTGCGGTGGCTCTGTGGAGCGGGTCACCCTCTTCCCTCTAAAATGGTTGAGGAGGGTGATGCCGCTGCTCAAGTCATGCTCGGGTTCCGGGCGCTGCTTGCGGGGACTGGTCCGCCCATTTTCCACTTGACACCGTTGTTCCAAAACTTTTACAGACCAGACCTAAGCACGGAAGGCATCACACCAAAACAATCGTTCTAAATATTCACCTTTTGGTTTGACTGTTAAGTGGGAGTAGGCATGCACAACTTTCTAAGCTAGTTTTTGTTTATTTTTATTTAAATACCTTATTTTGTTATTTTTTTACTCACACTGTGTTAATGCATGCCTGCTCACATAGCGTTACTGTTTGAAAATGTATACAATTATTCTTTTGAAAACAGTAACCTTTGAGTTTCTTGCCGGCTCTTCTCAATGGAAGCAACATTACGAACCGGTGGTAACGCTAAAATATTGTTTATATTGACTATTTATAAATGCTCTAATGAGCTTACATGAATAAAAACCTTTTGACTTTGACTTTGAAAATCAACCAAGTAGGGATGATGCAGTGCGTCTGGAACTCCGATGGTAGAAGGGGAAAGGCGGGATGAGCTCATGAAGCTCTTGTGCACAGTCTCCGAAGTACAATTTGTAAAAGACTGACAAGCAGCTATTTACCTATTAGGGCCTCCGCAGACTTGCTACTTTTAGCATCAGCGACCGGCGATTTTGTGACGTATCGATGCTGCGTCGCGTTTTTTCGAGCGCGAACGAGCGAGACGCAGCATCAAAATCGCCGATCGCCGATGCTAAAAGTAGCAAGTCTGCGGAGGCCCTTAGGTACATTCGTCTAAATTTTATTTTTATATAGACCACCAAAATCGGTGTAATCCACCAAAAGTAAGTTGCTTGATCCGAAATCCATGCCACCAAAGACTTTCCTACCTCATCAAAATGTATAGCTTCTATTATCTGTATCAGTATCGGTACTAGTATACATAGTGTACGGTATACATTGACAAAGTGTTAGTTGATTGATATGTTGGGTTGGGAAAAATAGAGCATAAAATATTAAAATAAATACCTACTAAGGCCGCGCTCACTTTGGATGCGTTTTCGTCTGAATTTTACTCGTGCATACACGTACGAACAACACGAATGATCCCGACCTTTCAAGTACTTCGGGAGTGCGCACACTGGGTGCGACTTGGTCGTACGTGTACGTAACTCACGCCCAGTGTGCGCACTCCCGAAGTACTTGGAAGGTCGGGATCATTCGTGTTGTTCGTACGTGTATGCACGAGTAAAATTCGGACGAAAACGCATCCAGTTACGTACACGTACGACCAACTCGCACCCAGTGTGCGCACTCCCGAAGTACTTGGAAGGTCGGGATCATTCGTGTTGTTCGTACGTGTATGCACGAGTAAAATTCGGACGAAACCGCATCCAAAGTGAACGCGGCCTTAGTATTTATTTTAATATTTTATGCTCTATTTTTCCCAACCCAACATATCAATCAACTAACACTTTGTCAATCGAAGCCCGATGTCAATATTGACAGTCACTTTCAACGCGCGTGTTCGCTCGTGCGGACCGAACGAGGTGTCGCAAAAACCTGTGGACTCGTTATTAGTAGAGACACGGAAGTTGCGCACGATTTGAAACGTTTTGATTGATTAATTTGTGACTTATTTCTATGGAAATTGAATTAAGAATGTAACAAGAAGAACTGATGGCCGATGGAGCAGAAAGGTATTTAATAATACTAATAATAATAATAATATCCTGGGACATTTTTTACACACGGCTACCTGATCCCAAACTAAGCAGAGCTTGTACTATGGAAACCAGATAACTGATATTACTACATATACTACTTTTTATTTGTAAATACATACTTAATATACATATACACCTTTGTCTGCGGAGAATTGCTAATTGTTAGGGTCCATGACTCATGACAGACATACTCTCGACTGACAGGGAGTTAGGTCTTGTTGGCCTCTTCTATTATCGATCAATTCATTTGGTTTATAATATTGGAGGTTGACAATTCCGAGGGTGAGTGGTGGGTCCCTCTCTATAATTGTTTAACAATGGATTTCCGCAAAGTTACGCCTGATTCTATCAATTATATACACCTAGACTCGGGACATACAGACATGTTCACGCACACAAATGCATGTCCCGGGTAGGAATCGAACCTACGACCTGCAGCGTGAAAGGCCAACCACGCTAACGGGCCCGCCCGTATTTGAGTGGCGACCACGTACTGGAAGACGCAGCGTGCGGTGGGCTCCCCCACAAGGTGGACCAACGACCTGGTGAAGGTCGCGGGAAACCGCTGGATGCAAATGGCATAGGACCGGTCGTTGTGGAAAACCTTGGGGGAGACCTATGTCCAACAGTGGAGGTCTTTTGGCTGAAATGATGATGATGATGATGAACAAGTATACCACTAGTGATTTTGGTTAATTCCGGTGTTATCCACCAAACAGATTTCATTTGCAAAATGTCTCACATGGAATTTTGTGGTTGTCAGTACCTATCCAATAAGTACCGCATAAGCATGTTCCTAGTTTAATAAAAATGGTGCCTTGGGGGCCATCCATTAATTACGTCACACGTAAAGGGGGGAGGGGGTCGACGAAATGTGACATAGTGTGACAAGGGGTGGGAGGGGTCCTAAGTTTCGTGACGATTCATTTAAAAATCAAATATATCTAAGTATTAAAACCTAAATTTGAATTTTTAACGAAAAATTTAGAACATTTCTGAAAATTATAAAAAATATGTGACGTCACACAGGGAGGGGGGGATTCTCGCAAATGTGACCAGCTGTGACAAGGGGGGGAGGGGTCTAAAGATCATGAAATTCGTGTGACGTAATTAATAGATGGCCCCTTGTCATGAATACTTTAATATATTATATAGGTACAGTAGCAGTATCAGAAAAAAGCTGTAACTAGATAACATTTTCGCCACAAAAATCATATCCGTCGCCCCATATCATATTCCGGTTCGTCCCAACCATTCCACCTTTATCTCGCAAACGTGTCGCTTAATTTCAGCACTGTTTAATTGAAACACGCACTCGCTACAAGGCTTGCATTCTTAATGTAATAAACGGTCGAACTCGACTTTTTTGTGAATAATAAAACGGTTTTAATGTAAAAACTTTTACGAGAGCACATAGCTTTTGCGTGTAACTTTTTTGGGCTCTGTTTAGGAAATTGTGCTTTTAATTTCAGATTACAGCGAATGCCTTATTTATGTTCTTTTTCTGGGGAGATTTATTGTTCGTCAAACTTTTTTTGTTCAATTTAGTTCGAAATTAGGGAGTACTTACTGATTCAATTTTTTTTACGATTAGCATTTTAGTACGACGGTTATACAACAATGTGGACAAACGAACTAATTTTATGAAAAAAAAAAAAAAAACACAATTTATTCACGTGTCTGACATCAATGTGCAACATGAGCCTGACAGACGCCGCTAATAAATCATTTTAAAACTTAACGATAAATAGATCTTCATATCGTACCATCTTCACATTAAATTCAAACTGGAGAGAAGAGGAAAATAAAACGGCAAAGTGTTTGACGTGTTTTCCAATACACCAGTGGCGCAAGTTCCGGCAACTTTCAATGGCCGGCTCCGGCAAAAAACATAGCGGTAAGTTTTAATTTAACTTGAAGCTCAGATTTTGCAGTTTTACCTTAATGTAAACATTACTTTGTAGTGGGATTAGTAGTGTTTTATGATTAAAACTTAAGTTGTGTGATTTGTTTTGAGTCTGTTTAAGGTAAGATAGTGAGATTTATAATAATAATATATTTATTTACTCAGACAACTAAAGGTCCACTGTGTTAGTAACATTTTTAATTTTCCTTAGTTAGTTATAACTAACAGCGTTTTAGTACGCTCAATAAGCGCCCACATTAGCTGGCTATCAGCCCGCCCTGCTATCGCACGCAGAATGCCGTTGGGGCTGTCGCGCACTCTGCGCAGTAAAGAGGCAGATTTCTTGCGCCACACCGCGTCAAAACCGTCAGTGCGCGCCTCGGCAAACAGCAGATGCGCTGCAAAAACGCGGCAGCCGCAACAACGCTCTGAATACGTTTTTGTATTTCTCTTCTATCTTTTTCTAGCTCCACCCATCACCTGTTCAAGGGGTCGTGAGGTGGAAGAAGAAGGGGTTGTGCTGTCAACACTAAGGCCGTTTCGGCCAGTAGCGGTAGACTGGCATATCGGCTTTAGTGGGTAGCCTGGACGACACTCCCCCCACATACTCTTTTGGGCTCCACCGTGCCCAGGCGGTATGAGTAAGAAGCATTTACCATCGTCAAAAAAGCGGTACAGGCCCCTAAATATAGGGTGGTGTAATACGGGTTCATAAGGGGCCATCCATTAATTACGTCACACGAATTTCATGATTTTTATACCCCTCCCCCCCCCTTGTCACAGCTGGTCACATTTGCAAGACCCCCCCCTCCCTGTGTGACGTCACATATCTATACTAATATATAAAGAGGGAAATGCTGACTGACTGACTGACTGACTGACTGACTGACTGACTCATCAACGCCGAGCCGAAACTACTGAAGTTAGAGACATGAAATTTGGACAGTAGATATATTTTGTGACGTAGACAAGCATCTATACTAATATATAAAGAGGGAAATGCTGACTGACTGACTGACTGACTGACTGACTGACTGACTCATCAACGCCGAGCCGAAACTACTGAAGTTAGAGACATGAAATTTGGACAGTAGATATATTTTGTGACGTAGACAAGCAATAAGAAGCGATTTTGGAAAATTCAACCCCTAAGGGGGTTAAATAGGGGATGAAAGTTTATATGCAAGTTCGTCATTTTTCAAGTTAGAATTATGAAAATTTGTGTTGAGGTGTCTTTTTAAAAATAAAAAATATGGTTTTCGGCGTTTTCGAATATTCAACCCCTAAGGTGGTAAAATAGGGGATGAAAGTTAGTTGGGAAGTTTGTATAGATGTTCGTCATTTTAGAAGTTAGAATTATGAAAATTTGTGTTGAGGTTCCTTTTTAAAAATAAAAAACTTGAATTGCTGCGTTTTTGAAAATTCAACCCCTAAGGGGGTAAAATAGGGGACGAAAGTTTGTATGGAAGTTCGTCATTTCTGAGGTTAGCATAATGAAAATTTGTGTTTAGGTTTCTTTTTACGTATTAGAAATAATAATTTCATCTTTTTTGAAAATTTAAACCCTAAGGGGTTAAAATAGGGGGTGAAAGTTTTTATGGATGTTCGTCATTTTTTGAAGTTGGAATTATAAAAATTGGTGATTAGGTGACTTTTAAAAGATAAACAATATTAATTTCAGGGTTTTTGAAAATACATCCCCTAAGGGGGTAAAATAGGGGATGAAAGTTTGTATGGAAGTTCGTCATTTTTGTAGTTAGCATAATGAAAATTTGTGTTTAGGTTTCTTTTTACGTATTAAAAATAATAATTTCATCTTTTTTGAAAATTTAAACCCTAAGGGGTTAAAATAGGGGGTGAAAGTTTTTATGGATGTTCGTCATTTTTTGAAGTTGGAATTGTAAAATTTGGTGATTAGGTGACTTTTAAAAGGTAAACAATATTAATTTCAGGGTTTTTGAAAATACATCCCCTAAGGGGGTAAAATAGGGGATGAAAGTTTGTATGGAAGTTCGTCATTTTTGTAGTTAGAATTAAGAAAATTGGTGATTAAGTGTCTTTTAAAAAAATAATAATAATAGCGTTTTTGAAAATTATACCGGGTATGGGATACGGGATACGCGATATGGGATACGGGATTTTGTATATGGGATACGGGTTACGGGATATGGGATGCGGGATTCGGGATGCGGCATACGGGATGTGGGATGCGTGATACGGGATACGGGATACGGGATACGGATACGGGATACGGATACGGGATACGGGATAGGGGGTAAGGGATACGGGATACGGGATACGGAATGTGAGATGCGTGATACGGGATACGGATACGGGATACGGTATACGGGATAGGGATACGGATACGGATACGGATACGGATACGGATACGGGATACGGGATACGGATACGAGATACGGGATATGGGATGTGGGATGCGTGATACAGGATACGGATACGGATACGGGATACGGGATTTGGGTTCCAGAAAACGGAAACGGATTTTTTAAATTTATATTCTGCGCGGACGAAGTCGCGGGCAAAAGCTAGTATCTATATATATATATAAATGAATCCCTATTTCATGTCATTACTTGACGCGAGAACGGATGGACCAATTTAGATGATATTTTTTTTGGATTATTCCGTGAAGTTCTAGGAAGGTTCATACATTTAAAAAAATTGGAAAAATTGCCCGGAAAGCGTTAAAAACCCATATTTTACGTATGATTCAAATTACTTTCAATAGATGGCGTAATGAACGCCGGTGTCAGATGGCGGATGGCGACTATAAATTCCTGCAATTCATCACAAGAAATATATCTGCGTTGTGCACATAACAGTGCTGGGCAAAGGTCTCTCCCCATCTTCTTCCATCCATCGCGGTCTTAGGCTCTCTCATACCACCCGTCTAGATGAGCGTCGAGGTCACCGCGCCACTGTTTTTTGGGTCTACGTCGGCGACGACGGTCGTGCTCTGGGACCGCACTCGGTGATTGCTTTGGCCTACCTTTCTAAGCTCATTCGGCTCAGGTGACCCGCCCAGGTCCACTTAAGTGTAGCTGTTTTCGCTCCTACATCCGCGATAAGGGTCATGGAACGCAGCTGGGTGTTCCGCACCCTATCAGTGTGTTTAACACCCAAAATGCCGCTCCATTGCTGTTTGGCAAACCTTCAGTTTGGACTTCTGAGCCTCGGTTAGTAACCATGTCTGGGCGCCGCACTGTGAGCTGAAAATCGAGCTACATAGTACTTAACATTTTTGCTTTTTTTTTTGCTTTTCTTAAGCTTCTAATGCCTTCAGAAGTCGTGAATATATATATATAAAGAATATAATTTCATAGGTATACTAAATAAATAAAATAAAAAATGAAACTGTTGTATGGCTCCAAAGTAATAAATCCAAATATGTATCTTCAAACCCGCTGTGTTAACCGTTATATCCTTACAGATGGCTGTTCTACAAATTATTTGTAATTTTTTGGTGTATGTTATATAACGGTAACAACTGCGGTTTTTTTATTAAATATTTTATACTAAAATTTGTACTTACATGCGGACCAATGGGTTTATAAACTTGAAATTTTGCAGAAAGTGTCTGTATTTCAGAGAAACAAATTTACAAATTTTAGTTCAAACATTTTTTATATAACGTATTTATTTAAAAAAAAAACCGCAGTTGTTACCGTTATATAAAATACGCCAAAAAATTACAAATAATCGGTAGAACAGCCATCTGTAAGGATATAACGGTTAACATAGCAGTTTTGAAGTTATTTGGATTTATTACTTTTGGGCCATACAAAATTTTAATTTTTTTAAATATAATTTAGTAGACCTACGAAATTATATTCCTTATATATGACTGCTGAAGGCATTAGAAGCTTATCAAAAGCAAAAAATAAAATAAAAAATTGAGAAAAAAAATTAAAGTACTATGAAGCTCGATTTGCAGCCCACAGTGGCGCCGTAGGTAAGAACGGGCGGGATACACATGTCAATGTGTCAGTGGAAGGTTGCCCTTCATGATGTCTCCCATGGACCAGTAGCTCTTCGACCAATTTAGCTATTTTTAGGGTTTCGTACCCAAAGGGTACCAACGGGACTCTATTACTAAGCCGGTATCCGTAGCGTGTTAGCGCTACAACAACAAATACTAAAAATAAAATAAAATTTAAAAATAAAGGGGGTGGGACTCTATTACTAAGCCTACTCTGTCCGTCCGTCTGTCAGCGGGCTGTATCTCACGAACCGTAATAGGTAGTGAGTTGAAATTTTCACAGAAAGTGTATTTCTGTTGCCGCTACAACAGCAAATTATACTAAAAATAAAATAAAAATTCAAAACAAAGGGGGTCCCCATACAAGAAACTTGATATTTTTGACGTTTTTATTCTATGGTGGTACGGAACCCTTTATTTGCGACACGGGAAAGGAGTAGATCAGACGACGAACGGGGGAACGGGGTGGAAGGTTTAGTTCTTTTTTGGCTAATAAGTAAATACAACATTAATTCTGAGGCGGCACGAAGTTCGCCGGGACAGCTAGTAATAATCTAAAAGTGTTAAAGCATTTCATTGCAGAATATATTCCTCACTATTCCCATTTCCCCACACGTTACCACGATAATCAATTTCATTCGCTACACTAATAACTCTTCGAGTGCGCATAGAAACACTATCGAGCAATAAATTTCAAAGCCCATTGAAGTTATCTCCGCGTTGAGAGCTAATATCAGTATATCACGCAAAAAGAAATATTGCTGAGCACAAACAAAACACGAACTAGAAAATAATAGTTCACCGCGAGATTCCTTGGGGATTAGAATACCGTTTCCATCCACAAAAGAATTTCGGGATAAACATAATTTGAGGCAGAAATAATAATTTGGTTTTCGTATTGTTTACGGAAAAGAGTATGCTAAGATGGTTTGGTCACGTAGAGAGGATGAGTGAAAGTCGATTGACGAAAGAGATATACGGAGTGAATGTGAGTGGATGCGTCGGAAAAGGGCGCCCAAGGAGAACTTTTCACGACCATATTAATGGTCTCTTCCAGAAGGGTCAAGTCCGTAGCACCCTCAACCGACGGCAGTGCATGAAAAGATGTATGAATGTGGATGAAGCAAAAGAGGTGTGTCAAAATCGTAGCATGTGGCAATCAATAGTCTCCGCTTACCCCCTTGGGATACAGGCGTGAGTATATGTATGTATGTATGTAGTAAAACCATGGATGTAAGTATTTTTTACTGGATATGGTATCTTCTAACATTGCAATCACTGGATTTGCGCAGCGCACCACTACAGCCAGCGATATTCACACATCTGTCCCCTTAGCCAAGTTGCTCCGACTATAAGCGTTTCTACAATTCGCTACGCTGCATGTATGGAAATGACATAACTTACGTGATCTACTTATCGACTTGTACTGTCATTTCCATCCATTTAAGCGTAGCGATTTGTAGAAATGCTTTTTGACGAAGCCACTGGGCTAGGGGGGTGGGGGACAGTTATCGTACTCGCAATTCGACAATCAAAGCTATGTGTATTATTCACCAGAAATTGAGGCGTATTGACAATATCCACATGTTTGTAATATGAACTGAAACTGAGTCTGAAATTGAGTCGTACTTTGTCCATGTCTCCGTTTAGTAGGGCCTTCTATGTGGGCAGTCACATCTCTCCCTCTTTCTTGGTAATGTCTTTAAGTAAAACTCTATTCCTTAGGGCCTCCGCAGACTTGCTACTTTTAGCATCGGCGATCGGCGATTTTGATGCTGCGTCTCGCTCGTTCGCGCTCGAAGAAACGCGACGCAGCATCGATACGTCACAAAATCGCCGGTCGCCGACGCTAAAAGTAGTAAGTCTGCGGAGGCCCTAGATAGACCACAAAAGTACATATTGTAAGAGATCGCGACATAGAACATAGTGATATTTCCGTTCTAAAGTAGATACTCTACAATTAGTTTGGCTAATATTCACGGAATAATGATACCAAGATTTAAAACTGTAATACTAGTGTGTTTTGCTGAAATGCGTCTTTAATTTATTTATAAACCGACTCCTGGGGACTGTGTTTATCGAATGCGCCAGATAAAATGCGTACAATTACAAACCCAATAAAGCCGGAAACCCACCGCGGCGCACGGAGAGGCCACGCACACGGCCACGGCTACGTTTTGCAAGAAAATGTATGGATGACGTTATTTCGTAGCCTCTCCGTGCGCCGCGGTGGACACGGTGACATACATTTTCATGCAAGGCGAAGCTTGACCCACTTAGCGTGTGCGTAGCCTCTCCGTGCACCGCGGTGGGTTTCCCAGTACAGTGCATCTCTGCCTACCCCTGAGGGGAATATAGCCGAGATAGCCCAAGGTCCAACGTAATATAAATGACTACGCCGATTGACCTACTTCTGCAAATTGCCAAGTCAGGTAGTCGATTTTTCGAAGCTCCGCCCATTGCAACTATATACGCAATTTCCCACTTTCCTTTCGCCAAGACTAATTGCGTAGTTCCTTAAGACTCCCATATATCTTAGTTGATTAACTAAGAATAGTGGAGTAGACGTGGCTCTGTTTCTTTGTTCTGTTTATAAAGTCTAAGGGCCAAGTTCACCAACACATTCACGGACTGTTAGAGCTGTAATCGATTGTTTGGCATATTGGTAGCAATCGTTTAGTGCTCTAACTGGTCCGTTAGCGTATTGGCAAACTCGGCCTTTAACAGATAGGACCTACTTATTTGCAAAAGTGAGAAAAATCGTCGATCAATTTTATTTTAATTTACATGCACCGTAAACTGATTTTTAAACGGTATATTTAAGGCTCATTAAAATAAAAAATAAAAAAATTATAAATATCCTTGGATATTCTTTTACACACGGTACCTGCTGGCCTACTCCGAAATACGACCCTAACGTTTCGGCTGACAGATTGTCGTGATTTGACATTTCTTCTTTCGTTTTTCTCTACGATTTGACATTGTTTTGATCGTAAATCGAATCCGTACTTCGGACGATCCGTCAGCGACGTATTTCGGAGTAACCCCCCTGATCCCAAACTAAACAGAGCTTGTACTATGGGAACCAGATAACTGATATTACTACATACTACTTTTTGTTTGTAAATACATACTTAATACCAGACTCGGGACATGCAGACATATTCATGCACACAAATGCATGTCCCGGGTAGAAATCTAACCTAGGACCTGCAGCGTGATAGGCGGAATCTAAACTAACCATGCCAACGGGCCTGTCATTAAAAGGGCGTAGTTAATAGAAACATTACTAATGATCTTTTTTTATTACAGCACATCTCATTGGTTTAAATGTTGGCAGTGGTGATGCAACACTACATTTAAGCGTAGATTTGCACGCCAAAATTTTGCGGAGCGATTAATTTAATTTCTCGTCGGGAAATGGCCGAATAATGGACGAAGTGGTACCAAACCTGTCCACTCATAAAAGCCATTTTACGATCCATTCTGTACCACAGAATGGTCGTTTACAGGGCACAATGTGTTTCCAGAATCACAGTAGCCCCTCTTGTATGCTGTTAAAAATAAATATTATGCTTTATATTTATTTTTGGCTGCTTAAAAAATTAAATTGCACGTTCATAAAATTGCGGGGAGGCGGTAATGGACCTTTACGTGTTATAGCTGGTGTAATTTTGCGCTTTTAAATTCAGGTTCGTAGAGTATCATAATAACTTAAATTTGTTTGATAACGTAAGGTCTAAAAGTATCACTATAAAAAAAAACTTTAGTAAGTTCTCACTTCAGTGTAGTACAAAAATATTGACATAGGTACATAATCGTTCTATTTGGAATGCATTGCATGCATGGACAAACTAATCACAAGCTTCCAAAAAAAACAAGGACTATTTTTCATTTCCTACCTCTTTTGTACAATATTCAATTTCCATGCCCGCACGGGAGCGTAATTTTCAAAGCTGAACTCCACAATGCGTGGCTGTATGATGATGCACTCTTTTAACCTAATTAACGATGAAGCCCGTTGTTTTAGCTGGTTTGAAATTTGCATGAGGAGCTCAAAGGATTTTTCGAATGCGGTATAGTTTTGAGAATTTTGAAATAGCTTGTTGTGTTAGCTGAATTTTTATGTGCAAACAAACTAAACTAAAATAAACACATTAATAAATAAAAAAAACTCTCGATGTAAAATGAAACCAAACAAAACTTAAACTTTTATGAAACAAAAGCATCTATGAAACAAAACATAAACTGTGTTTAAAACGGTTAATGTAATCCGAAGCTACAATGCCATAGATAAACAGACCGTAGAAAACTAAACTGAAATATTGCCAGTTTTTTGCTAGGTGGCAATATTTTTGAGGCACCTATAAACTTCTCAAAAACCATAGAAAATACAGACAGCAAAGTAATTATTTACCGAATAATATTTCAGAATTAATTTAGAACAAAGACGTAAATTAAAATTCACATGTTCAACAGATAAACACAAGAACTCCGATATTTCTCAAACAACATCTCTGTTATCGAATCAAAGTTACGTTATAATAAAGTCAAAACGTCTTAATTGCGAACTCAACGCTAATTTATTCATGGAATTGTTGGTATAATTGCGGTCTTAGGTTCGGTTGTAATTGCTCCTTTGTCAAAGGGTAAATGCGAGGCCTATATTTTGTGTTAGATTAACGAACAAGTTAAATTTAAATGTAACGTGAGTTATGCTTTCTGCAAGATGAACGAACGCTGTAGTATATGGGGAAAATGGTCGAAAGTATTGGTTTACAATAAGGTTTAAACAATTACCTCTATGAATGTTGACATGTTAATCAGTACAGTTTAGCAAATCTTAATAAACTTGAGGAAAATACTTAAGAAAATCAATCTTAACATAATAGTATCGTAGAAAGAAATTATCTTATTCCTAACATAACTAGTTACGTAAGAAGACATTGTATGCTTCGAACGAAACCCTGTAACCAGTTTTGTTGATTCTTTATCACATAAAATTATGACAGAAAAAAACTAAATACTTTAAACTATTGTTGAAATGGACTGATTATATTAAATACCATTGCTTGCCCTTGCTTATTTGTAAATACAGCAACATATAGCTATTCAATTTGCGGCTTCAAGTAAAACAACCTACACACCTCAATAATATAATTAGCGAACATCAGACGCAACTAATTGTTAGATAATTGATTCACAGTCAATTATACCAGATAATAATGTCTTGTTAACTCGAAGACATGGCGTAGTCGTATCTGTACACTGATTTAACTAACTACTTAATACTCCACCAAGCCAACTAGGAACTCAGATGGAATGCGGCTTCCCCGCCCGCACACCCGCCACCGCCTGCGTCTTCCCGCCCACCGCAACTCCCGCACACTGCGACCTGCTTTTTGTGCAGGTGACGTCACATTTCACAGGTTCCTAGTTGGCTTGGTAGAGTAGCAGTACCCAAATTCTAAAACATCGATGTAAGTATAATTTTAGCAAATATTGTTCCTCCTAACACTCAGCGTACTAACGTGCAGCAAAATTCACACATCTGTTAGGCGCCATCCATAAATTACGTCACACGAATTTAATGAGTTTTTGACCCCACCCTTGTCACAGCTGGTCACATTAGTCAGACGCCCCCGCCCTAGTGTGACGTCACATATCTTTTACAATTTTCGGAAATTTTCGAAATTTTTCGTTATCAATTAAAATTTCGGTTTTAATACTTAGATATATTAGATTTTTAAATGTGCCGTCACAAAACTAAGGACTTCTCCCACCCCCTTGTCAAACAATGTCACATTTTGTCGACCCCCTCCCCCGTTTATGTGTGATGTAATTTATGGATGGCCCCTTATCGCACTCGCAAATCAACTTTAAGGCATTTTGATGCGTATTCACTCGAAGATGAGCCGTGTTGGTAATACCGACATGTTCAACATTATTTCCGCGAACAACTGAGATGTACTGTGGCCATGGCTTTTCAGTCTTAGGAGGACATACTATTAATAGGAAAAATGACAGGTACCAACTAATGGTATCTCCTACCACGAAATAGAGTTATGAGTACTCGTATAGCGTACTTATGTATTATGTATTATTATAGTATGTCAGTCAATGTACTTTAGAATGTAAAGGCACCTAACGAGGCATGTTTGGAAGCTATCTCCTCTTAGACGAGTGGTGTAAAAAATTTGAAAAATATCACCCTTTATTGAACCCTCATCTTTAAAAAATAAGCAGGAAATAAGTGCTACATGCTCTTTTACTATGTGAAAAAAAAAAACAAAGTGAGGCTGTTTTCGTCTTAAAATTTCTATCTCCTTCTTAACGGCTTGGAATTTTTAATTATTTTTTTCACCAAAAGACGAAGAAAGATAATACCGAAAAAAATGTGATCGATTTTGGTTATGCAATAGTTTTTCACGTCACAATTAATGATTTTCGATATTTTCGCAACAAAAGTGGGCGGGGTTTGTGCGCTCTCGACCAATCCAGACGGCCAAAACGCTCGGCCGGGAAGCGGAGCCTTAAGTACTTTTTGTAATTTTTTGTGGTCCGGGATTTATTTAGGTACTACTCCACCAAGCCAACTAGGAACCTATCAAATGTGACGTCACCCGCACAAAAAGGCGGTGGCGGGTGTGCGGGCGATATACGGGCGGGGAAGCCGCATTCCATCCAAGTTCCTAGTTGGCTTGGTGGAGTAGTATCTTCCAGTGTCTATTATGACACGACTTAATTAAAATAATCTCTGTATGTATGTAGCTATAGACATGCCAATAATAGCTATACTTACCAACACACTACTAGAACTTCATTAAGTAAGGGCCACCGCAGACTTGCTACTTTTAGCATCGGCGACCGGCGATTTTGCGATTTTGCGACGTTCGCGTTTCTTCGAGCGCGAACGAGCGAGACGCAGCATCAAAATCGCCGATCGCCGATTCTAAAAGTGGCAAGTCTGCGGAGGCCCTAAGAAGAGTTGTACAGTACTTACATACACCACATACAGCCTTACATCCCAGATCTCAACTAATATCGCCAGCTTGTAGTTCCACCTTAGGGAGCTACCCTACATTAGGTTGCGCGAAAAGGCCTAATGGCTCCCTGAACTAAAATTTCAACAGGCACGGCATAAAAATGAAACACAATTTATTTAGACACGAGCGAAATTTGTGTTTTTTTGTTGCTAGAAATTTTAGTCTGTGGAAAAATACCTATAGACAGGCGCATTGCTTTTCGTAATAATGCTTCAATTACTGTATTAAGTGATGATGACACTCTCCATAAAGAATTCGTAATTTTGCCCTGCATTAGACGATTATTGTTTGGAAATGTAAACAAAAAAAATAACTCAATAAATTTTCGAATGCACTAAAGCAAACAGAAAAGCCAATTCTAATTCAGAGAACCGCTTCTTTTGAAAGCTAGTCTCTGAATCTCAAAGCTTTTAAACACAGTGGGTCAACAAATTTACAAAGCTGAACAAAATACTGTTAAAATAAATATTAAAACATACCTAATATTTCTAAAAGTAGGCCGCAGTAAGTTAATATAATAAGATTTGAGAATTAAGTTAAATCAAGGTAGGTACCTAAGCAAATGGCTTGTTAACTAAACTGTTGTTTAAGACAACTTAACTTGGTTGTTAGAATCCTCCTGCCCTTAACTTAATATGTGATATTATCATGGATTAAATGATAAACAATTTTTCCCAATTATTGAGAGTGCATTTCGCTGATTCTAAATTAAAAAAAAGATTCTATCAAAAACGGACGGCCAGTTATTTGACCCAAACGCAATAAAGACTTCATAGTCGTAGCGAGTGCAAATGAACTTTTTAATTACACTTCCCTTTCAATTTCGGCGTTTTTTGCTGTCCGCGCAGCATTGCATTTTTTCCAATTCCTAATTGTTAATTCACAATGTTTAGTAACTGTTGTTTTTATGTGAAATTGCGACGGTATGTATAATTTGATATAAAAAACCCAGTGGTTGCAGTCTAGAAGTGCTGGATAAAAAAATGAAACAAACCGTGACATATATATAATTTGTATTAAATCAACAATATTCTTAAGTCTTTACACTCTTTGGCATAGTTGTCAGCTCATTAGGTACAATTATCTAGTGTTTTGTCAATTAAATTCACAATATCATCCGACTGTATCGAATACATCTACCTATTTATATTTATTTTATCAATTATTTTTTATAATTTACACAATTGTTTTTGTTATCTTAAACGTCTATGTGTTATTTGCCCAAATAACGATCTGGAGTAATAGTAGAAATTGGCACACTTGTAGTTTTGATCCGGCTCCCGGTGACGTCACTGTGAACAAAATAAAATATTGAGATTTTATTACAAATCGAAGTGTAACACTGTGCAGTTCGAAATTCAAAAGATTTTACAGAATGGCGGTTAAAAATCGGAGCTCTGAGGTGTCAGAGGCCCGTGTTTAATCCAGAAATTTCATAAAAATGTCTCATAGAGTTTCATTGATGTGGCTAACGATCAAAGGTGATCTAAGCGAGAATTCTCGACTTAGTGACCATTATTGACCGATACCTAACCGTCAGCATATTCCTAGCTTAATTGGACGGCTAATGGGTCTACTGGTAATGCGATAACCTTGTAGATCAATATATCTAGATATTTACAAATTAGAAATCATGATTATTTATTTCGACTCACATTTCAAAGTGACCGCAACAAGGATCATTGTTCTATCATAACACCTTTTTAAACCTTATACCTCTAAAAAGCTTTAACAAAATAAGCTCTTATTCCACTCCACCTATGTGAAAAGGCAAGAGGCGTGTAGAACTCAACAACCCTATTCTGCCTTTGAAAGCCTTTAGTAATTTAATTTGCACCGTTCTTAAGGTACGCGCACACGGAAAATAGTAACGACGAATGCTAGTCTGAATTTGAATGTTGAAAAATAAAATTATGGTCCATAACATTTGAACGGAGTGTGTTAATTTTATTCAAGAATCTAGTTAGTTCTATTAAAAGCACACCATTTTTTTGTATAAGTATACAAAAGAATCATAGGTACCTGATTATTCATATTATTACTAGAAGTGAACATATTTTTTTAAACCTATTTTCTATAAATATATTTATTGTTATACCCAGGGAAAATATACGAGACTATCAGTACGTAAAATGTTAAATTCGAAGACATTTCCGCTCTTAATATTTTGCTTGTAAGTTCTAGCTTTTACTTCACAATAATAGGAAATAGTAGTTTCATAGTATTTTTTTAAACAACATCAAAGTCAAAACTATTACTTATTACAGCACAATCCTTATGTCTTACTCAACCACATGTACCATTTTAACGCGCCATCAATTCTACGGAACACATTCCAAAGCAAGCATGATTTAATTAAAACACCAGCGTTTATGTATACCAGTGTGCGTGCTTCCTGCGACTGCCGCGCCAAAGATAAATTTATTATCTCCCTACAAACGCCTCACTGTTGCCCTCAGAGGAAATTGTCTGGGCAAATGAGACGGGAGGCAATAACTCATTGGCCCTCAATGCCCTCTTTGGTTCTCGTAATCTTATTAGCTGGCTTCCTCTCCGCGGATATTAAAGCTGGAATGCGGGCTGTGGTTTCAATGTTTTGGTATTTAGGTGTCGAACATTTAAAGAAATTTCAGGGGGCTAACAGCGCCACAGACATTCTGCAAACGCATTAATTTTTATGATTTTCTAGCTGTATCCTAAGCAATTCTGCAAATTTTCTGTAAAATAGTCACACATCTTAGGTACGCCATTCGTGACCATGTCACGGAAATTTTGCGGAATTGCTTAGGATTCTGCTAGAAAATCAGAAAATTTTATGCGTTTGCAGGATTGCTATGTGACGCTGTTAGATCCAAAGTTTTACTTAGTATTTCAATGTTTTATTTGTCTCAATTTATTCTGCTTATTATGTAAGTATTATGTAATGCGATACCCAATAGAATCAGTCGAAAATAATTCCAAATCAAAAAGTAAATTTTGTAACGATGGCTAAGCTGTATTATACTTCTGACTACCCCACAATGAGCCAGTATATAAACCTGTTCATTGGCCATATCATACACAATAATGTTCAGCGCTTTAGCAGTGTCGTTGAGAGCGTGTAGTTTTATGAACACAAAATTAGCTGTAAGATAGCTGTAAAGATGAGGCGAAATTACCTCCGGGTGAAATGAGGGCACGCTGAGGGTTTAATTTGAGACTTTGCTAGCAGTCGTAAATAAATTAATGCCAAGTTAGGTATTTTTGTCTAAGTCGAAAAGATGTTGCTAAAATTGTAGGTATTAATCAAAGGAAACTAAAGGAAAGAAAGGAGCTCGGAGGCACGTTATATGCTGACTTCTCTACGGCTTTACATACATTCTATACATACGGCTTTCTATACATTTAAGTAAGTACCTTCTAATTTATAGAAATTGTAATGTATTTACAATGGCTATATAGAACAACTTTTGCTACAAACTTGCATTGTAATTCTACTTAAAATCTATTACAGGGTGGTGACGACATCATAACAATAATTGAAACCACATACTGGGTATCACATTAGTAGTTCGCACGTAAAATATTATTAAATTATATTCAAAGGTATTGCCACGGGATTGCTTTATTATTTTGACTATTTTAACTTTACGCCTACAAAGTTACCGCTAAAAACACCGACACCGAAGCGATGTTGCCACGCTTGTACTTACAGGTCAGTCTATGAGGTCAGTAGACGTTTATAAAGGGTGTTGCGTTTCGTTTAGACTATTTCCGCATTTATTTATTTTGAAAATTAGAAATTTTGGACTTTGATGTAAACCTAATTTTATAATTTTAATGTGTTGTGATTGACTAGCAGGGGTCGTGTTTTAATTTATTGTCACTATGTCGTCACCACCCTGTATAACTTTTTATTAAAAAAACCGCTAAAAGTTGAGTGAGTATGGAAATATTTTAGTTCTTTGGGTAGACGATTACCTTACGGTAGACAAGCAAGCGAACTCATGAGGTACCTCACTACATGTTATATGATAATCCACAGATTTAATATTCCGTCACATTATGGGAGACATGAAAATTGCAATTACGCTTGAAGGGGCCTACAAGCCCTTCCGCAGAACATCATAATGAATAAATTTACAGGGAGTTGTTGGGCACTTTACATAATTTCACATTATGAACCCCCCTTGAGATTAGTGTAATCCAGAGTTCACGGAAAGGTACAACTTGTCATGTTCAGATGTTACAACATTTAGGGATACAGTATAAAAGCGGAGAAGAGATGGCTCGATAAACTTGGGTGGAATTAATTTGGAAGAAAGACATGTCAGTATTACACAGCCTGGACTGCAGCCGAGAGATATGTAGCTACTTTACTTGCTTTACAGTTCGCTGACGGTGAGGAAAACATCGTGAAGAAACCTACCTATCCCTCGGGATTAGGTAATAGTCAGTTTCTGTGAACACGGCGACAAGGTTCACCACCTGTCACGTTGGGTTCTGACTATCTGGTGAAACGTGGGCTTTGAGTTGACTTAATACCTCCACAGTGTGGTGGTGTATGGCCACTCAAGCCGCTGACTACCCCCGAATGGGGATAAAAGTCGTGTCGTTACGTTACATTTGCAGCGAGCAATATCGCTGATTCCCACCACCACTTTGATGGGAATACCCTAACCCTCCTAAGAGGAGATAAGTGACATAACACACATAATATGTGTTTACCTAATCTTCTCAATTTACACCTAGATTTTGGTGAATCGCCCGATGATGCCACTAAACCAATCTACAGCATCATCAGCATAAAATAAAAATAAAGAATAGTTAGCCCGTAATGTCCCTCACACTCCTTGGCACGGGCCTTCCCTCAATGCGAGGGGGATTCATGCCATAATCAGCCGCGCTGGCCCAGTGTGGGTTGGTGGATTTAACAATTTTCGACCCTCGAAAATTGGTTAGATTTCTATGTTTCCCTTCGCCGTGAGCAAGTGATAATCATACTGAAAATGTGTGATTCGCACATATATTTCTACAACATGTTAAGAAAACCCTGTCCGAGCCGAAACCGGTAATTAGGTTCCCCAATCACATGACCAAATAAAATAATAAAAAAAAAACATGATAGTAAACATATTAATGAACATTTAAAGTTCCAATTTTTTTTTGCCTTTTTCCCACATAATGTAGCTAATTTTAAAAATATGACAACACCGTTACCGGTAGTAATTATGTTAGATCGTGTGGCGTCACCTCAGACCACAAAGTATGTGATGACGTCATTTTATGTTTTTTTTTATGTAAACGAGGTATTTGTATTACAAAAAAATATAGGAGGCCTTTGCCCAGCAGTGGGACACATACTATGCCAAAAAAATGAAAAAAAGTATAATTGAAAAATTAAAAAAATCAATAAAAAAAAAGTTTTTTTTACAAAAATGGAATCTAATCTCGATACCCAACAATACGTTTTCGGGTCGGACAGGGTCTTTTTAACATATTGTATAGGCCCAGTGGTGCGGGCTGGGGTTTAACACTGGACCTTAAGCATGCACGACGCGTGTTTAACCAATCAGCTATCACTGATCTGCATAGCCAACATTATTTTAGGTCGTTTATGAATTCAGAATGAATATCAGTTTTACGTACAAAGGTTGTAAGTTTTAATTTGTCTGTAGACAACCTTAGTTACGAAAATTTGGACAGTCGTTGTAATTGGAAGAGGAAAATTCTAATTTCAAAGTTTGTAACGAAATATTTTGATTACCGTTATATTTCTCACCAGTAACAATTACACTGGTTAACGTAAATTTAGATAAGTGGGTGAAATTTGGCGAATCTTGGAATACAGACATTTATTTGACTGGGAATGGCCTAAATTGGAGATCTCTTTGTATTATTTTAATTGAAACTAATTGTAGGCCAAAGTTATTTAAGGAGACGTAGAAAAGGTAGACTTTTGTACTACATTTTAAATCTCTTCGAATTGTTATTTATATACAAGAATATAATATAGGTAATATAGCCAGCCTCCTGGGCACCCTGCCCAGGGACAGCAATCCGGATGCTGTTTTTTTATTTATAGTCATTTTAGGTTTTTCTTTTTCATATAGGTGTTTTTTAGGTACTTTAGTAGTTTATATGTATTTTATATTATGTATTGTTGCGTGCGCTACCAGATGCCTACTAAAATTAATAGCATTTTAATCTTAGCTCAATAGGTACGTCCAGAAGTGTCACATGCCGCGCGAGGAAAATTTTCCTCGCCAAGTTTGACTTGCCTCACGTGAGGCAAATGCGCGCCCTGCCTCACCTGAGCACTCACATTTGCCTCGCCTAGTTTGGCAGTCGTGAGACAGAACGATGTCAAACGTGTCAAACTGATTGATCGGGTATACCTTTCCCTGTCTAGAGTGTCAGTTGCCTCGCCATTTGCCTCGCGCGGCATGCGACTGAGGCAAACGTCGTGCTTCGCGAGGCATGTGGGTGAGCAGCCTCGCGCGGCATGTGCATGTTGTAGACACGTCTAATAACTTTTGAAAAAAAAAAGGTTTATAAAAATTGTCAACCCACCTCTCTCAATCTTGGGGTCGCTATTTGCGGAATACAAAGCGACCGCTGCGTCCTCTCTGTACAGATCTCCGATCTTGGCCTGACAGCGGAGGATGGGGGCCCCTCGTTCGTAGTGCGCAGGCCACAGCTGGAGTTGAATGTAGAGCTCCGAGCGGAAGAGACCTTCGGGCGCTGAATGCACGGGGTGGAGGCCTGGGGTCACCTGCAGAAATAACTTTGATTAAGACCTGTTTCAGAATCCTTAGATAACGTTCATCATCATTATTATTTGAAGGTGGTAGAGCCAAGCTGTAGCCAATTGACTGCAGCTCATAAACGGGCTGGCTCCACCGGGGTAGTACCACCCTCTCACGGAAGATCGGCGTAAAGCAGCTATTACAGCTGCGTTTCGTACGATGAGTGAGAGAGCCGTAAGCCCACCCTCCATCCCACTCCCCTTCAGGTCGGCAATGTGCGAGCAATGCCTTTGGTATTGTAAGCATCTATAGGCTACGGTAACTGCTTAACATCAGGCGGGCCGTACGCTATTTTGCCACGGCAGTCCTATAAAAAAAAAAAAAAAAAACATCATTTCAGCAAAAGACGTCCTCTGCTGGACATAGGCCACCCGCACGGTTTTCCTCAACGACCGGTCTTGTGCCACTTGTATCCAGTCCAGCGGTTTTCAGCGACTTTCACTAGGTCGTCGGTCTACCTTGTCGGGCCTATACACTCTGCAGGGTAGATAACGTTGATTCTCCAAAATTAAATAGTATATTTTACAGATTTTCCATAGAATATCTGTAAAAACGTCAAATTTATTTGGTGGATAAAAGTTAAATGACAATTCTGAAACAGGAATTAATACATTGATAGCAGCCTTATTGCCCCACACTATTATAATTGACGTTACAAGATTATTTTCGAAATCAGTTTCATCAATTTCAATTCAATTGTTTATACAACACAATTGCACAAATAATTGGCTACACATTATTGCGGCAACACAATTATTACAATTTCATAATCAAACAAAACTGTCAAAATTTAAATAAAATCAGTATCAAACAACTGCGGATAGGTTGATAACCGAATACCGACTGTAATCCTGTTAACGTGGAGTTTAATGTGGTGCACACGGTAGTCGGGGATGTGATTAAATCTAAAGAGTCCTCGACGCGACTGGCGGAGCTGCTTATGTTGGAAATTGCAAATATCAACACAGCGAACAATGAGACAACTGTTGTAGCGCCCGTGCCGCAGTGGATTCCAACAATTGATGAAACACGCGAATGTGGGGTTGAACGCTTATGCTATACTAGCTTTTGCCCGCGACTTCGTCCGCGTAGACTTCAAAATAAAAAAAAAACCGGGCAAGTGACTTGAGACTTTTTAGTACTTTTTAGTGCGCCAGGGTTTTTTAAGTCAGAATTTGCTTTTTTATAAAAATAATGTTATTTCACGATTTTTATTGGAGCCATACAAACTTTATCACGGTACCTAATTCGGTGAATGCGTGTTTTGGTAGGTAGGTATATAGAGCCAAAATCCCAAATCCCCCTCCCCTTCTCCACCCCTTTTCCTCCCCTCTCTTCCTTCTGCTCCCTCCCCCTCCATTTCCCTTTCCCTGTCCCCTCCCCCTTCCACTTCCCCCTACCTTACGTCTTCCCCTTCCTCCCTCACCTACCCTATGCATACTAAGTTTCAAGTCAATCGGGTACAAACATATTTTTCTGCCGTACTTTTCTACCTTTAGTTTCCCCCTTTTGGGTGTTGATTTACGAAATGATTTTTTATGGGATCAAACTGAAGTAGTACCTACCATATTCAGCTCAGCTTATACCCCAATTATTTAAAATGAACAATCATAACCAATTTCGAGATATGGATGACTAAACATTCGCTGACCCCACTCTCCCCTTTTCCTTCAAAATATTAGAAATGCTGAAACCCCAGTCTGATTATTTAAAATGAACAATCATAACCAATTTCGAGATATGGATGACTAAAAATTCGCTGACCCCGCTCTCCCCTTTTCCTTCAAAATATTGAAAACGCCGAAACCCAGTTTGATTATTTAAAATGAACAATCATAACCAATTTCGAGATATGGATGACTAAACATTCGCTGACCCCGCTCTCCCCTTTTTCTTCAAAATATTAAAAACGCTGAAACCCCAGTCTGATTATTTAAAATGAACAATCATAACCAATACCGAGATATGGATGACTAAAAATTCGCTGACCCCGCTCTCCCCTTTTCCTTCAAAATATTAAAAACGCTGAAACCCCAGTCATTTAAAATGAACAATCATAACCAATTTCGAGATATGGATGACTAAACATTCGCTGACCCCGCTCTCCCCTTTTCCTTCAAAATATTAAAAACGCTGAAACCCCAGTCTGATTATTTAAAATGAACAATCATAACCAATCTCGAGATATGGATGACTAAACATTCGCTGACCCCACTCTCCCCTTTTCCTTCAAAATATTAAAAACGCCGAAACCCCAGTCTGATTATTTAAAATGAACAATCATAACCAATTTCGAGATATGGATGACTAAAATTCGCTGACCCCGCTCTCCCCTTTTCCTTCAAAATATTAAAAACGCTGAAACCCCAGTCTGATTATTTAAAATGAACAATCATAACCAATTTTGAGATATGGATGACTAACCATGCGCTGACCCCGCTCTCCCCTTTCTCGTCAAAATGATTAAAAATACGGAAACCCCAGTCTGATCAATTCAAATAAGCAATCATAACCAATATCGAGATATGGATGACTTATTAAAACATCCATTGACCCCGTTTTCCCCTTTCCCGTCAAAATAACAAAACTCGACCACCCCTATACACACTTTCACTCCACATTTCACCCCTTAGGGGTTGAATTTCCAAAAACACGAAAGAAATCTAAACACAAACTTTCATTCCCCTATTTCACCCCCTTAGGGGTTGAATTTTCAAAAACCCTGAAATTACTCTTTTTTATTTTTGAAAATACACCTAATCACCAATTTAAGTAATTCTAACTTCAAAAATGACGGAACTTCCATACAAACTTTTATCCCCTATTTTACCCCATTAGGGGTCGAATTTTCAAAAACCCTGAAACCCATATTTATTTATTTTTCAAAAGACACCTAATCAGGAATTTTCATAATTCTAACTTCAAAAATGACGAACTTCCATACAAACTTTCATCCCTTATTTTACCCCCTTAGGGGTTGAATTTCAAAAAACCCTTTCTTAGTACACCTCTACACATCAAGACAAACCCACCCTCCAAATTTCAAGTCTCTACGATCAGCGGTTTAGGCTGTGCGTTGTCTGTCAGTCAGTCAGTCAGTCAGTCAGTCAGTCAGTCAGTCAGTCAGTCAATCAGGACTTTGATTCTTATATATTTAGATTTGAAGCTCAACTCAGTGTTGTTTTATATTATAGACCGATATACACGACCATTAGTGCTCTAAAAACGGCACATTAAATGTTACCTAGATATCAATAGACGTGTCTACAACATGCACATGCCGCGCGAGGCTGCTCACCCACATGCCTCGCGAAGCACTACGTTTGCCTCAGTCGCATGCCGCGCGAGGCAAATGGCGAGGCAACTGACACTCTAGACAGG
Source organism: Drymonia ruficornis (assembly GCA_947859195.1). NCBI lineage: Eukaryota > Metazoa > Arthropoda > Insecta > Lepidoptera > Notodontidae > Drymonia > Drymonia ruficornis. The sequence continues at coordinate 1,395,326 of OX401913.1, forward strand.
GAAAGGTATACCCGATCAATCAGTTTGACACGTTTGACATCGTTCTGTCTCACGACTGCCAAACTAGGCGAGGCAAATGTGAGTGCTCAGGTGAGGCAGGGCGCGCATTTTCCTCACGTGAGGCAAGTCAAACTTGGCGAGGAAAATTTTCCTCGCGCGGCATGTGACACTTCTGGACGTAGCTAATGAATACAAGCTATAAACGCAAGACCTGCGGGCCTAATAAGGTCGCTATGCAATACAGAATCATTAAGGTATAATTATTTTGATATTAGCCATTAGATGTGTCCATATGGCGCGCATGCCTCACCCGAGCACTCATATTATGACATTACGTCTATGCGTTCCGACGTCAAAAGTGAGTGCTCGCGCGTGGCATGCGCCTGATGAAGACGCCGCCATTGACATTGACAATTTGCAATTCCTCTATTGTGGACAATATTAGGGATATTCATAGAAAACTGTCAAATACATGAATTGCGAATCATCAAGCAATTCATATATGAATTGCCACTAAGTGACCATCTTACGATTTTCGGTGAATCATATTATTATGATCATAAAGTGATTCATCTTAGTGACGGTATTAGCCCCGCTGTTGATAGAAAGAGATGGTTTTTTTTCTATTACACTCTGCTATTAAACGCCGATGAACAAATGATAACCCCTTATTTTCACAAATGAATAAATTTAATAATCGGTCTATGCAAATACTTTGTTCAAATTCACACCGCTCATAATGAAATGTGGCTATCTATGATTAATATTTCATATGATAATAATAATTGGATGGACTCATTACCGTGATAGAGCCGTTTGAAAGAGCTTGCTTTTCAATGAGATAATGTATTCTATATTAAATTATATGATTATCGTTATCATTATTTTAAGCTGCTATACGAATTATGTCCAATTCATACCTAGGGGTACTCAATTCCATTTTAATTATATTATTATCATCGTCGTCTACTTTATGTAGCAAATTAATAATGAAGATGAATACAAGTATATTATAATAGCTTTTGCCCGCGACTTCGTCCGCGCATAATTAAAAATAAAAGTAGCCTATGTGCTATTCCAGACTATAATCTATCTCTGTGCCAAATTTCATCCCGATCCGTTCAGCCGTTCTGGCGTGATTGAGTAACAAACATCCATGCATCTATCCATCCATCCAAACTTTCACATTTATGATATTAGTGGGATTACATAATAATTTTTTACCTTTTGTTTTCCCAGATCAAACAATCCGTTAGGGCCCTAAGTCGTTAGCCTTTGCCATTGAGCTGCTAAAGTAACCGACTATTGGCCAGTCAGAATCTACCGACCAATCAGAGGGTTGATAACAATAGCAGCTCAATGTCAATGGCAGTTCAATGGCTAAGCGACTTAGGGTCCAGAACGAATATTATTTTAAACAAACGAAAATTATATCGTCAGTAAAATTTATTCAGCATCCAACTACGCTAGAACAATCGGTTTTAAATTTGTGGTAGAAATACGAAAATCGCGAGAGAATTGTCGCTCGAAGATCCCCGAAATCCGGAACCGCCGAAGGTATTAAAACTTGCCACTATAGAATTTGAGTTGAAACAACTATGGCTTCGGTGAAGTTATTTTAAGTGCTGGAATACACTTGAAGTCTGAAAGGATTTTGATGCGGATGTCTGCGTGGTTAGATTGCTCGTGGATGGAGGGGTTTAGATTTACTTATTGAAGTGCTAGAAGCATTTATCATTGTAGCAAGATACTTTATTTTTGAAGCTTAAACAACATTTCACCGTCAATAGCCCAAAGACCACACTATGCTAGATGGTATGGCCAGTGCTGGCGGTATGTGAGCATTAACGGTCTACGGGTCTACGGGGTTTTCTTATCGCAGCAAGGTTGCAGGTTCAAATCCTATCAACGCCCGTCACTAGTGAGCTTTCTTTTGGTAACTGACTTGAACCCGAACATTAGTGTTATTTCGTATCGCTTCTTGGCGGCCGTGGTATATACATACCTTGATCTCTGTCTATTAAAAAGGGTGACATGCATGACACTCAAAGTTAAGTTTAAAAAAGGTTGCGTTTAGTAAATAAAAACAATAATCTTTGTCCAAAACCTACATGCATGGAATTTTCCGTTCAACATCGATATTTACATTTGAAATTCGTTAACAGTAATAAAGGGCTGCAACAAAAGCTTTGAATCTGCAGATTTGTTCTGGACTGTTGGGATTAAGCGCTTGCGGTGAGCCCGCCCGAGCTGAGTTTAACAGTGGCTTTTTGCCGCAAACAATCCAGCCTGGTGGGCTGATTCCAACTAACTGGGGCGGGCAAGTTATTTGTGGAATCCACTGTAGGATTTAATATACGAGCAAGTGATTTCTAGCGTGATAAAGGATGAACATTGGAAATGCAAAAGAGTTACTAAATACTTATTCAATTTGGTACTTTCAAAGATGAACATGACGAAAGAACGAAATAATCTTTATCGATTAGCTACGTCCAGAAGTGTCACATGCCGTGCGAGGAAAATTTTCCTCGCCAGGTTTGACTTGCCTCACGTGAGGCAAATGCGCGCCCTGCCTCACCTGAACACTCATATTTGCCTCGCCTAGTTTGGCAGTCGTGAGACAGAACGATGTCAAACGTGTCAAACTGATTGATCGGGTATACCTTTCCCTGTCTAGAGTGTCAGTTGCCTCGCCATTTGCCTCGCACGGCTTGCGACTGAGGCAAACGTCGTGCTTCGCGAGGCATGTGGGTGAGCAGCCTCGCGCGGCATGTGCATGTTGTAGACACGTCTAATGAGTAGATGGCAAAGTATTGCAATTATATCATCGAGAGACGAAAATCTTCTGTAGGTGTAATCAATTTCTTAAAATGAATAGCAATCACATGATGCAACTATAACATTAGTTTCTTGAAAATATCGAAGATATAAACAGACCTAGTAGTGAAGTTAGATGAATAACTCTACAACCAGATCGTAACGAGATCTCACTGAACTGACAAGATTAGTGATGGGATGTTCTCGAGAACATTCTCACCTTCGGAAACTTACTCGTGACAATTTCCGAAAATTTATCTTCTGAAGCATGTTAAACTTGGCACAAACCTCATTAAACATGCAAGTATGGTGGTTTTAATTGTTATTAAGATTGAAAGTTAGGATAACGTCACCCAAAATAAAAAAATCTCACGAGTAAGTTTCCGAGGGTGAGAATGTTCTCGAGAACATCCCATCACTAGACAAGATTCAGCAAGAAACTTACTTAATATTTTTTTTACAGTGGTAACTCTTGTTCAATTGGTTGGAAACCATAGAAAATATGAGATAAAGAATCAATGTATGAGGTGTGTACTCACAGGCATGTCGTTGATGTAGAAGGCTAGGTCGGACGGCGGGCGGCTCGGGCCAGACGTGCAGTTGGCACGTAGGATGTCGCCCGGCATGTAGTAGTGCTGACTCGTTTCAATCGTCGGCAGTGACGGTGGGAGAACTGCGCAAGGAAAACACAAATTAGTAGACCATTTTATGGGAAGCTTTTTTACCCCACTACGGCGGAGGGTTATGATTTTGACCGGTATGTATGTATGTATGTATGTATGTGCATCTGTTCCCACCTAACTTCCAAACGACTTGTTGTAATTTGACAAATGGGGTATCGTTAGAAGCGGCTTAATGGCGCGCTGGTTTATAGGCTATGTGACCTCACATAAAATTGCATATGGCGCCCTCTAGAGGACATAATGGCATGAACTAAAAAAAAACTTTTTTTAATGAAACCGTGTGGGGTATCAAACGAAAGAGCTTGATGAGCACATTTCAAAAATATATTATTGTTACCTATAACTCCAAAATAATTAAATAAAAAGTAAGTTTAAATACTAAAACCCGACTACTGAAAAATCGCGCTCTAAAAAGTATGAAACAAGAAAATATTCTTATCTAGAGGATAGCCGTGGTCCGTGTTCATATGCCATTTGGCCTCAAAGGACCTACACGGACCACGGCTATCCTCTAGATAAGAATATTTTCTTGTTTCATACTTTTTAGAGCGCGATTTTTCAGTAGTCGGGTTTTAGTTTTTAAACTTACCTTTTTTACCCGACTACGGCGGAGGGTTATGATTTTGACCGGTATGTATGTATGTATGTATGTATGTATGTATGTATGTATGTATGTACGTATGTATGTATGTATGTATGTATGTATGTATGTATGTATGTATGTATGTATGTATGTATGTATGTATGTATGTATGTATGTGCATCTGTTCCCACCTAACTTCCAAACTACTTGTCGTAATTTGACAAATGAGGTATCGTCAGAAGCGGCCTAATGGCGCGCTGGTTATAGGCTATAAGACGTCACATAAAATTGCATATGGCGCCCTCTAGAGGACATAATGTCATGAACTAAAAAAAAAACATTTTTTAATGTAACCGTGTGGGGTATCAAATGAAAGAGCTTGATGAGCAAATTTCAATAATATATATATTGTTACCTATAACTCCAAAATAATTAAATAAAAAGTAAGTTTAAAAACTAAAACCCGACTACGGAAAAAACGTGCTCTAAAAAGTATGAAACAAGAAAATATTCTCATCTAGAGGATAGCCGTGGTCCGTGTAGGTCCTTTAGGGCCAAATGGCATATGAACACGGACCACGGCTATCCTCTAGATGAGAATATTTTCTTGTTTCATACTTTTTAGAGCACGATTTTTCCGTAGTCGGGTTTTATTTACGTTGAGCTGCTATGTACTGTTCACTAAAGCAGATACGGCATATTACTACACCGCTGTCATATTAAATTGCGGCCCTATGGCCGCACTTCTCTCAGTCATACTAACCCGCCCGCGCTCGGCACATAATTATACTTACCATAATTTCTTGAACTGAACGCCTAGTTAGAGTTTAAGAGCTTATTACACTTGGCTAAATTTAGAAGCCTAAATTCAGAAGCTTCTAAATATGTAAACCATTCTAGCTTCAGAATAGCTTGCTGAATGCGATTACACTTGCCTAAATTAAGTAATGACTAAATTAAGTAGCCTAAATTTAGTTAAGTGTAATAACCCCTTTAGTAATTGAAGCTAATAGCATAAGTAATCTGCAAATTATTACCAAACTATAGAATGACCGGCGCAGTGGTTTGAAAGCTGGCCGCTCGGCTTACTGAATCGGGTGGTTGCGAGTTCGATTCCCGCCAGAGTAAACGGCCTGTTCTTAATTTGCCCTGGTCTGGGTGTCAATGGGATCTCCCCCAGTTCATATAGTAGCCATAGTACAAGCGTTGCTTAGTTTGGGACCATACAGTCGGTGTGCCTATTCACTCCCGTAAAATGGTTCGCGCAAGATATTTACTGCACCACCAAGCCAACTAGGAACCTGTCAAATGTGACGTCACCCGCACAAAAAGGCGGTGGCGGTGTGCGGGCGGTATGCCGGCGGGGAAGCCGCATCGCATGCGAGTTCCTAGTTGGCTTGGTGTAGTAATATAAGAAATTATTTCTTTCTCCATAATTACTGCTTCTTATATTTATTTGTGTATGTATTAATTTATTTTGTCTGTGTCTAATCTGTTGCGTGCTACTACATAACCGTTATACCTACTACATAATAGCTAAAAGAATATAACATTCTTTTAGCTATTATGTAGTAGGTATAAGTATATGTCATATTTTCGTGTTTATATAATGAAATGTATATGTTTATAAGTTAATTTATGTAGGTACACCCCCGTATTATTTTTCTTTAGATCCTCTCCATCCTGAGGTTGCCTGGTAGAGATCACTATTAGTGATAAGGCCGTCCATTTTCCACTTTCCGTGTAATTTATGTCATAATTTATAAATGTTTGTTTTTTTCCTAGTGGTGGATTAATAAAGAGTTATCTATCTATCTCAATAAGTTGCATGCTAAAATGTCCTCAGGCAAACTTACCGACTACCTCCATAGTATTGGACACGATGGAAGTGGCGAATGATGGCGCGTCAGCCGTCACCTCGCAGCTGAAGTTCCCGGACAGGCCGAAGCTTACCCTCGTCAGCACCACCTGACTTTGATTCGACCTCGCCAACTGTTGGACAACACAATTTGTCGTTTACTAGCAAGAATTGAGTTTTCTTGGTAGTAGAGCCAAGCTGTAGCCAATTGACTGCAGCTCATTACGGGCTGGCTCGACCGGGGTAGTACCATCCTCTCACAGAAGATCGGCGTAAAGCAGCTATTATAGCATTTCGTACGATGAGTGAGAGAGCCGGAAGCCCAACACCCTCTTCCCCTTCCTCCTTCCCACTCCCCTTCAGGTCGTCAAAGTGCAAGCAATTCCTTTGATATTGCAAGCATCTATAGGCTACGGTAGTTGCTTAACATCAGGTGGGCCGTACGCTTGTTCGCCACCTCAGTCCTATAGAAAAACCTAACAAACCTATTCTTCTTTCTATCTTATGGTTAGTGGCCAACGTGGCGTCAGAGTTGAGTTGTTCAAGTCGTCAGAAGGTCTGACAAGGCTTAACAACTGCTGCCTAGATGAAAACAACCGGGACCGACTCTTTATCTTTACATTCCCTCCAAAGCACGGAGACGGACAGTTCAAATGCCACTTAATGATCACCCATCTCTGTCTGGCCTTGCCAAGCGTTGTACCTCCGATCGTTTACCGGTCAGTGATTGCCGCTGGCTATGATCTCCTTAATACGATTATAAGTATAAGAAGTTTATGCTTAAGATTGTATTCTAACTATTTTTGCCCAAGTTAGACAATTAAATTTAAGGTAATTGGGTTACGCCAAGCTTAGTGCCAGACTCAGAGTGATGATAATTAAGAGGAGGGTTCGAAATTTGGTTGATTTTCTATTCTACTTTTTCTTTAAGTAAGTATGTGGACTAGGAATCTTATATTTAGATGTATGATTTTTGACTATATTATCTTGAGTATCTTTAAATCCAAATCACGATTTGATGAAATTTTCTCGATAAAAAAAAATTATGAAATGAGCTCTAATTATTTACAATTTTCCTTGCTACCACGATGTTTTTACGATTTAGATCACGAAATTATTTCTAAAACATAGCAAATAATGATATCTAAACTACCCTTCAACCATATTTTAATTCATGAAGTAGTTTTTTTTTAATTCAAGTAAATGTGGTTTGGCGCTTACGTTGTTTATTTCCGAGCGCGCGCACAATATCGCCATCTCACATTTTAAGTACTTGAACTAACCATGTCTCTCTCTAACTTTGTATTGTCAGTGTCCGCTCGGACTTGTTCGACGTCGGACCTGTGAAGGATTTTTTAAAAAAATATTACGAAAAAATATTACGGTCGTGCCACATTACAGGTACAGTACAGTATTTACAGTCCGCCGACGCCTATGATAAATAAATAAATATCCTTGGAAATTCTTTTACACATGACTACCTGATCCCAAACTAAGCAGAGCTTGTACTATGGAAACCAGATAACTGATATTACTACATATACTACTTTTTGTTTGTAAATACAAACTAAATATACACTTAATTACACCTAGACTCGGGACATGCGGACATGTTCATGCACACAAATGCATGTCCTGGGCAGGAATCGAACCTACGACCTGCACTGCAGCGTGATTTTCGTTTGCTTTTCCTTGTCTTGTGTAATTTCTATTCATCTCTTGTCATTTTGTGTCATCTCTTGTCATTTTGTGTCATCTCTTGTCATTTTGTGTCATCTCTTGTCATTTCATAGTTATTCGTGTCATTTCTGTAAAAACTCCCTATTTCGCTTACTGTTATATACTTGCAGCATGGTCTTGGGCCGACAGTGGGAATACATTGCTTGTCAAAACAATGGAGTCGCTTTATTGCGTTTGTTGTAGGTATGGATGGGCAAGTAATAAATATATCATACATCAATAAATTATCGTAAAAAATAACATTACAGATATGGATAGGAAAATGTTTGTCCGTCCTATTCAATCTATTATATTATAAACGAAAGTAACTCTGTCTGTTACCTTTTCACGGCTAAACCGCTGAACCAATGTTGATGAATTTTGGTATGGAGATAGACTGGGTCTTGGCGGAGAACATAGGCTACTTTTTAAACCGACTTCAAGAAAGGAGGAGGTTTCTCAATTGGACCCTATATATATATATATATATATATATATATTTTTATGTGTGTTCGCGGATAACTTCGTCGTTTATGAACCGATTTTGATGAATCTTTTTTTGTTGGAAAGGAGATATTCCAGCGGTGGTACCATGATAAGGAAACCAGGATCTGATGATGGCATCCCAGAGAAATCGAGGGGAACTTTCGAAAATCGTAAGGGCGACTAGTGCGTTTGTAATTTTAAACTATTTTAAAGCACTACTATTTTATGAAGGTCTGGAGTCGATCTGATGATGGAGCCGAAAGACAGTCGAGTGAACTCCTCAACGATTTACAGCAATTACCTGGTGTTTGGGCTTGATTAATTTGTATTGATGAGAACTTTACACCTGGATGGGTTGTGACTGTCATTAGGGGTCTGATGATGAAGACGTAGGACAGTCAAGGGAACTCCTCGACGTTTTACAGTAGCTACCTTGTGTTTGGGCTTGATTAATTTGTATTGGTGAGGACTTTACACCTAGATGGGTTGTGACTGTCATTAGGGGTCTGATGATGAAGACGTAGGACAGTCAAGGGAACTCCTCAACGTTTTACAGTAGCTACCTTGTGTTTGGGCTTGATTAATTTGTATTGGTGAGAACTTTACACCTAGATGGGTTGTGACTGTCATTAGGGGTCTGATAATGAAGACGTAGGACAGTCAAGGGAACTCCTCAACGATTTACAGCAATTACCTGGTGATTGGGCTTAATTCATTTCTATTGATGGGAACTTTGCATCCATATCGTTTATAAGTGCCATTACAGGTCTGATGATGGAGACCATACACAGACGAGGGAATTCTTCAACGATTTACAGCAGTTACCTTTTGTTGGGCTTACTTCATACGGTTCAATATGCCAAAATGTTCATTGGTATGGCGCCACTAAAAATCGTGAAATAAAATTATTTTTATAAAAAAAAAAACCGACTTCAAAAAAACCTGATGCACTAAAAAGCCTGAAATAATATTTCTATTACCACCTCTGCCTACCCCTTCAGGAAAACCAGACGTGATGGTGTGTTATCGAGTATTTGAAGTCGGTGCCAATCTTGGTATGCCAAGTCTACCTACTATAAAAGTAAGAAGATAGATTGGCACCGACCCCAAATACTCGATAACACACCATCACGTCTGGTTTTCCCGAAGGGGTAGGCAGAGGTGGTAATAGAAATATTATTTCAGGCTTTTTAGTGCATCAGGTTTTTTTGAAGTCGGTTTTTTTTTTATAAAAATATTTTTTTAGGGTTCCAAAGGGTGCTAACGGGACCCTATTAGGTACTAGGCCTACGCTGTCCGTCTGTCTGTCTGTCCGTCTGTCAGCGCGGGCTGTATCTCACGAACCGTAACAGGTAGAGAGTTGAAATTTTCACTGAATGTGTATTTCTGTTGCCGGTGCAGAACAAATACTAAAAATATAATAACATTTAAAAATAAATATCAAGTCTCAAACTTGATATTTTTGATGTGTTTATTCTACGGTGGTACGGAACCCTTTATGTGCGAGTCCGACGCCTTCAGATCTTATGAATGTTTTCTTGAAATAAATATAGTGTATTTTAAGTAATTAACTGGCCAACCCTCAGGTCCTACCTACCATGTTAGGATCTTTTTCGTTCTAGCGGGTGTAAACCGTGATTTAACGAGTTAATGTGATAATTTTTGTATTTAAATTATTCAATTCAATGTATTTGTTTCAGACATAGTCCAATATTGATTATTAAAATTATTATAATTCACAATAAATATAAAACAATAAATAAAAGTAAAATTAAATTTAAAAAAAAAAAACAATATTTTTTATTTTTCATGTTTTATCATTAAAATACAATATAATATAACATAAATTAAAATAAAATACAATAAAATAACAACCTACCCCTAATTAAACAAATACCGTCCGCGTGGGATACTGGCTGCATGTCCTCCCTGTATTCAAGCTGTTGTCAAGCGAATTTTTTGAGCAAGGAAAGAGCCAGCCCTCTTGTCACCTGTGGCGGTAACCAGTCTAAGGGTGATTTTGATAGATAAAAAAATAAAGATAAAAAGATAAACAAAAAATAAATGCATGGTTAAATCAATAAAATTTATAAAAACTGAAAATTAAATTAAAAAATAAATTAAATATGGTAAAAAAAAATATTATGACACCGCTGATGACTTCATGATCGGCATCGAAGTTAAGTACCAAAGTATTCCTTTGCCTACGAAACATGAAAAAGATACTCATATCCGGCAGTCAGTCACTGACACAGAGTATGTACATTTTTACCCGACTACGGTGGGCGGAGGGTTATGATTTTGACCGATATGTATGTATGTTCATCTGCTCCCGTATAACGTCCAAACTATTTTTATCATAATAATTTGACTAATGAGGTATCGTTGGACGCGTCTGGATCGTCCGCTGGTTATAGGCTATTATACGATCGAAATATTGTTATACGTATCTATCAGCATATTGTAGGTATCGTTTGTCTTCTTTTGACTTACTTTGTCTTCAGCAATAAAAACAACATAGAAATTAAATTATTTTTTTCAAATACACTCGACATAAAAATCCCATATAAAACGAAAAAAATATATTTGAATATTTTCATCCATTTCATCTATTTTAAAAGGTGCACTGGGACATATTATTTTAATTGTACGAATTAAACAATATTGTTCCTTCAAAAAATAACTATACTATAGTCTACTCCATAGCTGTTCTGTCCTAGCTAAGCGAGAGGGATATATCCTTCGGCAGCTCACGCGACGCTAGCCACACCCCGAAACTAAAATTCATTTTTTTCTTGTATCGTCTTAATGGAGCCCGATTGCTGAAAGAACATAATGTATTACATGCCTCGATATTAATTATTACCTCTTGTTACACTGACAAAACATTCACAGCAGTATTGTTACCAGAAAATAAAGTCCACAACATAAATTTTGGTCACAAGCACCGAACGTGCCGCGCCCGAACTATTAGACATGACGTTATGTCTAGGTGGCCAGTTGTCAAAACTTATTGCTCGGGCGCACCGCTCGGCCTATGTAGACGCACCTGTTGTCTTGTTGTTATGTAATAATAATAATTGATAGCGCGTCCAGCATCTTTGTACTTGAACTATATCGATGGTTATGTAAGGTTACTACGCTACCCACATTTAAGTCTAAGCTCCTTGTTAATTAGTGGATAGCAAGTAGTTAGCAACGAAGAAGGCTATGTCCGATTGGCCTAAAAGTCCTTGATATCCTTTATACACCGTCTACGAAGACTCGTAGCTATGTTCAAAGTATACTTGTTTAACAGCGGGAAATTGTTTTACTTAGGGTGAAATTTAATCTCTAATTAGCTTATCTAATTAAGTAATTAGATCTCGATAAAGATCGTAGCTATGTTCACATTTAAACATTATATCGTTATCTACTGAACATACTTCTCTACTTAACAAATTAACATACAATAATAATGAAAAGACAGCGATTTTTCCTGACTAAATTGACTTACACTTAAGGTCAACGCTCATCTAACGCCCCCGCACCCGACCAGCACCGCCTCGCCGCTCAGCGTCCACTAACTGAACCGGAAATAAGTGGACCACGTGCTGACCGCGCGGCGTTCACTCGTTGACCCCGCGCGGTCCACTGGGCGATCACGTGACGTTTATGGTGTAAAAGCAGCGTCCGCCCGCGGACCACCATGTGACAACGAGTGGACGCCGAGCGGCGAGGCGGTGCTGGTCGGGTGCGGAGGCGTTAGGTGAGCGTTGACCTTTAGACTTTTTTAAGGGCTATATATAATGAGCTCAGCCTATGCCCAAATGAAAATATAATACAACTACCTGCAAAAATATAATAAGTCTTCGGTGACCAAATATAGTAGCCTACTATAAAAATAAAGTAGGGGTAGCAACCCTATCTCCACTACAACTTCATTCCATCAGTTCCTCGTTTGAACATGTACCGATATAAAAAGCAACGGCTGTATTCCAACGAACATGCAACTGGAGGAAAAATAGCGCAAAAACGAAACAGAACGACCCATTGGGTTATTATCGCAGCGAGGCTGCGAAATAAGAGGCAGTGATAAAGGGTTGGATTTATGAACATACGCCGGCCGGGTGACGAGGAGAAATGGCACTTTTCTGAGGAAAAAATGTAAAGAAAGGCGCCCGGGACACGGGTATAAAGCATGTGAGAATTGCTCGGATTTCCTTCATAGCCAGCGGAGTGAATGGTTGATTGTTTTTTTAAGGTTTACGCGAGTGGAATGGGCTAGCCAGCTGGTCCTCGAATTAACTCACTTTGAACTTCTCCCACTGTATATTTGCTGAAAAATTACGTACGAAATTGTTCACTCGAATTTTGTGTAGGTAATAAACGTTTAGGAAATTATATTCTGAAAGGTTTTATTCGGTGCCGGTTTCATGACTCTTGTCAAGTATTTTGAGGGGCACAATTGTTTACAATTTTCGAGGGCCCGTTTCTTAGTAATATAATTCTTTTGCAAATTTATTGAAGCTACAATAAACCTTAACAATAGTCAAAATTATGAACAGATTAATCCGTTTCAATAATTTTTACAACTTCTATTATAATTTGACTGAAATATCTAATCAGAACGAATTCATAAAATAACTTAAATCGTCATGAAAATTGATATCCATTGTCCAATCACCATTTTTCATCCAGCCATCAAAGTTAAATATTCCTTTGAATAAACCAAAATCAGTCAGCCTCAATGCTTAATTAAAATTAATAATCTCAGGAATAAAATATCTTTTGAACCGCCAATATTCGGTTGGCTTTCGTTTGAATAGAAACTGTCTAAAACAAAACAGATTTAGGATGGCGATTTATTATTCGAATTATAAACAATATTTACCTTCGCTTCCCTGTTTCCCTTTTGAATTAATTAAATTCCCAGTCAACTGTTTATTTGGCGAGTTCGTGATGTAAGTGATGGGGTGTTAGCGGTTGATATAAGAACCTTAGGGCATAGTCAAGGGCTAAAATAACAATATTTAGCTCCACCGCATGACTCGAGAATCTCACTCATGACATTATCGGCTGCCTTAACATACTTTTAAATGGCGCTTGGCTCGTCATACACACTAGTCCTATAAGCCAGGATCTACAATGGTGTCCAACAATAATGCCAAGGTTAACATACATGTTGCCTAGGCCTACACACATCACAATAGGTGATAATTCTAATATTTTTAGTAGGTATATAACTATACAAAGTATGTCTTACGATTACTAAAAAATGTACTACCTAAATAGGTATGATCAATTATGCCTTCATAATTATTAAAAAAAAATTAAATATCTCACGATATGTCAAAAAATAATTAATACTTTTGAGTTAATATAAAAATTAACTAAATTCGACATGAGGTTATGATAAATATTATATGCCTGATTACTGAAATATTGTGAACAATACGATTTCCTTCACCCATTTCCACTTCCGCAACCTCACGCGTCTATGACTTGTATCAAAAGTGAGTGAACACCGCACATCGCATCGACGCGTCCGAACAATAATGTAACATTTGTTATCATTCCGTCCCTCTCTTATTGTGGACACGAGCTCAGATTAAACTATTTTAATTGAAAACCCCAATCCGTTTGGATAGTTTCTTTGACAATGTTATATGGGGTAAGCTATTATTATGGTGAGTTTTGTGTTTATAATGTTTCGTAAGGGTGACAACAAATAAGTCATCAATAAATGAATTGTTATCTACTATTATAGGGAAACTCCTTGTCCTAGATTTACTTGCAATAAAAGAGTCCTTTCAAGATCAACCGCTGACGAAGGCTTTGCGCAGTGGTTAGAGCGTTGGCCGCTCGGCTCACTACATCGGGTACTGGCGGGTTTGATTCCCGCTAGAGACAAATTTCGTAAATGGCTTTTGCGTAATTTGCCCTGGTCTGGGTTTCACTGGGACTGCCATCAGTCCATTTTACGGTACCCATAGAAAAAGCGTTGCTTTGTTTGGAATCATACATTTGACAAAAAAAATCGAAACACCTATTGGATTATTCATTTATTGGATGAAAATTCTTAAATTTAAATTCAAATTTGGAATTGTGGTACACCATTGTGTAGACTAAACTGCCAGCTATTTATTGGCGTATTTTTTTTTGATATCAATCATTTTTTTTTTATTTAAATGCCTGAATAGTACTTGCAGTACTGTTTCGATTTTTTTGATGAGAAGTATATTATTATCAACTTTTTACTGTAATTTTTCTTAGATACGGCTATTTTAAGGAATGATAGATGGTTACAGAAGTTTCCATGCATATGTGTAACCAAATGTATGAACATGCATGACCTGGCCTAATTTCTCTGCACCTTTTCAGTCTGGATTATTATAGCGCAGGTTAATTTAATATGATATGCGGCACACATGTTTATTTCAGACGCTTTTCAGTCCAACGGTATTTTGACCTAGATGTCAGATTATGAAACTTAATGAAACGCATAAATTAAGCTGAAATAACCCTTACACTATTTACATTTTTATCTTTTTCAGTAACTCATGTAGGTATACTTGAAAACATTGTTAAACAAACCCTTTAGGACCTTCATATATAACTAAGGAAGTATGTTAGTCATGGTTTTAGTTTTGATTAATATTAGATCAAAAGGCAAGATCCTGGAAACTTCAGGCACAGTTTTGAAGGTAAAGTTTATAGTTAGGGCTTCAGGGCACACGGTAATCAATCATAGTTGGTGTATGTGATAATGGGCTGACAAAATGGCGATCAAAATCTATATAGGTATACCGCGTATTTCAGACACTTTACACTTTTATGTCCCACGAATATTACAGAATCATTGTCGTGTAACTAGTGTAGTTATTGATGCCAATTCTGTTGTCTTAAAATCGAATTAACAAAACAAAATGTAACTAAACTACTTTGAAGTAACTAAACTAAATATCTCATAAAAACATAAAACGATCATACATTACGCATATGAGAAGGTCCATACAGTGGATGTGCCAACATAATCAAAGCCAATTTTAAAATATAACTGAACATCCTAGGATCATAATTTAGAACACGGTACGTTAAAAATAAATTGATACAAGAACCAAAATATAAAACTAAAAGGGCCTCCTAAAACAAGCTCTCATCCCAAATAAGTCTCCTAATTTATCACACAACACGGAGAGCGAATCTCTACATTAAGTCGGTACAATAACACCATAAGCAGCTTGCGAAATTATTTAACGCCGCATATTTTCCAGATTTTAACAGCGACTCAGCACATTTTCTCTTCCGCTAAACTGAACCAGTATATTAACCGAATTCCAGACCATAAAGTACATTGTTTCAACAGCTCAACAGGTAAAAATAATTGTACGGAAGTTCCTCAGGCCGGCACAAGAGTTATGGCCTACGGAGGCGTTGCCTTTGATATCCGAGATTTTTCTTCTCTCCTCGAGATTCGCATATTTTCGCCCGACAAGAGTTTTTACATGGGATGTAATAAATCTGTTTCGTGGGATGAAGTTTAGAACCGGTGCGCCAGTGTGAGCGAGGGTAATGCGAGGGATATTTTAAACTGTTCGCTAATGGAATTCGAAGTTTTTTACGTTACAACTTTGACGGTAATCGATTTAGGTAACATTAAATTTAAATAAAAAAACAGTTTAAATATTATTAGATTTTTTTACATGCTTTAGTTAATTTAATACTATGCAATTAGCCTTTTAATCTAACTTTTACTTAATTAGAACTACTTAATAATGGGTTTATTTTTCGATCTCTTAAATTTCTAGTACCCCAACCTCAGTTAGTTCAATCGAGTGTTTTTAGCTTTACAAGAAACAGGACCGATTGGAATAAATAAGTGTATGTGTAATTCTCTTAGTGACTAATTTTATTTCAAAATCTGTGAATGCAGGCCAGAATGGCTCAAAAAGTTAATGACAGTCTCCTAAAAACGTTTTCCTGTAGACAACGGTTAAGGTACCTTTCCTTACTGCCTCGTCTGAAAAATCCACCCATTATAGCATTGTATATTATAGTAATCACTGTCTACATCTCCTGCTTTAGTGACGTGCATTTACATGACGCAAGCACTGGTTTGAGACATTCCCACGGTGACAAATCGTCTTGTCGCGCACAAGTTGTCAGGAATGACGCAAGACGGAGGACAAAGGGAGATTTCTTGCACTGACTTATGTTGAAGATATTTCCCTAAGAGCCCTCTTAAGACGATACAAGAAAAAAATGAATTTTAGTTTCGGGGTGTGGCTAGCGTCGCGTGAGCTGCCGAAGGATATATCCCTCTCGCTTAGCTAGGACAGAACAGCTATGGAGTAGACTATAGTATAGTTATTTTTTGAAGGAACAATATTGTTTAATTCGTACAATTAAAATAATATGTCCCAGTGCACCTTTTAAAATAGATGAAATGGATGAAAATATTCAAATATATTTTTTTCGTTTTATATGGGATTTTTATGTCGAGTGTATTTGAAAAAAATAATTTAATTTCTATGTTGTTTTTATTGCTGAAGACAAAGTAAGTCAAAAGAAGACAAACGATACCTACAATATGCTGATAGATACGTATAACAATATTTCGATCGTATAATAGCCTATAACCAGCGGACGATCCAGACGCGTCCAACGATATCTCATTAGTCAAATTATTATGATATAAAAATAGTTTGGACGTTATACGGGAGCAGATGAACATACATACATATCGGTCAAAATCATAACCCTCCGCCCACCGTAGTCGGGTAAAAATTTACATACTCTGTGTCAGTGACTGACTGCCGGATATGAGTATCTTTTTCATGTTTCGTAGGCAAAGGAATACTTTGGTACTTAACTTCGATGCCGATCATGAAGTCATCAGCGGTGTCATAATATTTTTTTTTACCATATTTAATTTATTTTTTAATGTATTTTCAGTTTTTATTAATTTTATTGATTTAACCATGCATTTATTTTTTGTTTATCTTTTTATCTTTATTTTTTTATCTATCAAAATCACCCTTAGACTGGTTACCGCCACAGGTGACAAGAGGGCTGGCTCTTTCCTTGCTCAAAAAATTCGCTTGACAACAGGAACAGCTTGAATACAGGGAGGACATGCAGCCAGTATCCCACGCGGACGGTATTTGTTTAATTAGGGGTAGGTTTTTATTTTATTGTATTTTATTTTAATTTATGTTATATTATATTGTATTTTAATGATAAAACATGAAAAATAAAAAATATTTTTTTATTTTTTTTAATTTAATTTTACTTTTATTTATTGTTTTATATTTATTGTGAAATTATAATAATTTTAATAATCAATATTGGACTATGTCTGAAACAAATACATTGAATTGAATAATTTAAATACAAAAATTATCACATTAACTCGTTAAATCACGGTTTACACCCCTAGAACGAAAAAGATCCTAACATGGTAGGTAGGACCTGAGGGTTGGCCAGTTAATTACTTAAAATACACTATATTTATTTCAAGAAAACATTCATAAGATCTGAAGGCGTCGGACTCGCACATAAAGGGTTCCGTACCACCGTAGAATAAACACATCAAAAATATCAAGTTTGAGACTTGATATTTATTTTTAAATGTTATTATATTTTTAGTATTTGTTCTGCACCGGCAACAGAAATACACATTCAGTGAAAATTTCAACTCTCTACCTGTTACGATTCGTGAGATACAGCCCGCGCTGACAGACGGACAGACAGACAGACGGACAGCGTAGGCCTAGTAATAGGGTTCCGTTAGCACCCTTTGGAACCCTAAAAAGTAGCCTATGTTCTCCGCCAAGACCCAGTCTATCTCCATACCAAAATTCATCAACATTGGTTCAACGGTTTAGCCGTGAAAAGGTAACAGACAGAGTTACTTTCGTTTATAATATAATAGATTGAATAGGACGGACAAACATTTTCCTATCCATATCTGTAATGTTATTTTTTTACGATAATTTATTGATGTATGATATATTTATTACTTGCCCATCCATACCTACAACAAACGCAATAAAGCGACTCCATTGTTTTGACAAGCAATGTATTCCCACTGTCGGCCCAAGACCATGCTGCAAGTATATAACAGTAAGCGAAATAGGGAGTTTTTACAGAAATGACACGAATAACTATGAAATGACAAGAGATGACACAAAATGACAAGAGATGACACAAAATGACAAGAGATGACACAAAATGACAAGAGATGAAAAGAAATTACACAAGACAAGGAAAAGCAAACGAAAATCACGCTGCAGTGCAGGTCGTAGGTTCGATTCCTGCCCAGGACATGCATTTGTGTGCATGAACATGTCCGCATGTCCCGAGTCTAGGTGTAATTAAGTGTATATTTAGTTTGTATTTACAAACAAAAAGTAGTATATGTAGTAATATCAGTTATCTGGTTTCCATAGTACAAGCTCTGCTTAGTTTGGGATCAGGTAGTCATGTGTAAAAGAATTTCCAAGGATATTTATTTATTTATCATAGGCGTCGGCGGACTGTAAATACTGTACTGTACCTGTAATGTGGCACGACCGTAATATTTTTTCGTAATATTTTTTAAAAAATCCTTCACAGGTCCGGCGTCGAACAAGTCCGACTGGACACTGACAATACAAAGTTAGAGAGAGACATGGTTAGTTCAAGTACTTAAAATGTGAGATGGCGATATTGTGCGCGCGCTCGGAAATAAACAACGTAAGCGCCAAACCACATATTCTTGAATTAAAAAAAAACTACTTCATGAATTAAAATATGGTTGAAGGGTAGTTTAGATATCATTATTTGCTATGTTTCAGAAATAATTTCGTGATCTAAATCGTAAAAACATCGTGGTAGCAAGGAAAATTGTAAATAATTAGAGCTCATTTCATAATTTTTTTTTATCGAGAAAATTTCATCAAATCGTGATTTGGATTTAAAGATACTCAAGATAATATAGTCAAAAATCATACATCTAAATATAAGATTCCTAGTCCACATACTTACTTAAAGAAACAGTAGAATAGAAAATCAACCAAATTTCGAACCCTCCTCTTAAAATGTTTATTACGGAACTCAATTTTATTATGCTGCGTGATGGATGTTTGTGAATTAAACCCTTCTAAGACTTGATGTTAAAAACGGAGAAGGGGAGGATTCGTTGGAGGGCTTATTTCATTCATATCACATGTCAGATTTATCTTATAATCTTCAGTAACGTTATGATTATTATTTTTGCCCATACTTACGCCATCTTATTAAACTTAACTGAAACGTACCAAAATGGAATTTAAATCGACCGCTGAGGCCAAACTTGAGTGTTTTTGTACCAGTCAAACACTGATCGGTAAACAATCGGAGGTTAAGCAAAGCTCGGCAAGGTCACGCAGAGATGGGTGACCATTTAATGGCATTAAACTGAGTATCCCCGTGCTTCTGCGGGTACGTAAAAAGTCGGTCCCGGTTGTTGTAATCGAGACAGCAGTCGTTAAGCCTTATGAGAGGCCGTCGGGCAGCTTGAGAAACAAGCGTTTCTACAAAACGCTACGCTTCATGTATGGAAATGACATAAGTCACGTGATCTACTTATCGACTTGTAATGTCATTTCCATACATTCAAGCGAAGCGTTGTGTAGAAACGATTGTAGACGTAGCTACTTGTCTAGGGGGGCTCGTTTGCGACTAACCATACGATAAGAAGGAAGAATTTGAAGTCAAATGTAATACTCACGTCGACATTAATCCCAGCAAATGGGAATATCTTAGTGGCTGGTGACTCAGTAGGCGAGTAGCGGTAGAACTCGTGGCGCCCTCTGTACCACTTGACGGAGTAGAGGGGGGCGTCTGTCAGCTCGTACAGACAAGCCAGGATCGCGTCAGACCCTCGCTGGACCACTGGAGGAGATATCCTGAGGTCTGTGGCGCGCAGGCCGCC
The DNA here is from genome assembly GCA_947859195.1 of Drymonia ruficornis. Taxonomy (NCBI): domain Eukaryota; kingdom Metazoa; phylum Arthropoda; class Insecta; order Lepidoptera; family Notodontidae; genus Drymonia; species Drymonia ruficornis. The sequence goes on from OX401913.1 coordinate 1,415,410, forward strand.
GGCACCTGATGGAAAATGAGGATGTTAGTGACTTTGACACAGAGTATAATCAATTGTAGAGAGGGACCCACCACTCACCCTCGGAATTGTCAACCTCCAATATTATAAACCAAATGAATTGATCGATAATAGAAGAAGCCAACAAAACCTAACTCCCTGTCAGTCGAGAGTATGTCTGTCATGAGTCATGGACCCTAACTATTAGCAATTCTCCGCAGACAAAGCGAATCCTAAATAAATTTGACACGTGTTTCGCCTCTAAACGAGGCATCCTCAGGAAAGCTGGACTACGACTGAGCCATTTCCGAGGGTGAGTGGTGGGTCCCTCCCTCTCTACAATTGCTTAACAATGGATTTCCGCAAAGTTACGCCTGATTCCATCAATTAACAGAGTATAATCCTTAATAATTAGTCGAACTTCATAATTATCAGGCTGTGTTTTCAACCAGGCCAAGTTCACCAACACATTAATTGGCCGTTAAGAGCATTAAAAACATTTACCAGTATATAAAACGATCGACTAAGCGACTGTAGCCTAGGGGTGAACAGGTTGGGCTAGCAATCCGAAGGTCCCAGGTTCGATCCCCGGTGGGGCATGCACCAATGGATGAATTTTCATCTATGTGCATAATTTACAGTTCGCTGACGGTAAGGGAAAACATCGTGAGGAAACCTACCTATCCCTCGGGATTAGGTAATAGTCTGTTCTTGTATACACGGCGACAAGGTTCACCACCTGTCACGTTGGGTTCTAAGTATCTGGTGAAACGTGGGCTTTGAGTTGGTTAATACCTCCACAATGTGGTGGTGTATGGCCACTCAAGCCTCTGACTATCCCCAAATGGGGATAAAAGTCGTGAAGTTACATTAAAACGATCGGTTACTGCTCGAATTGTACGTTAGTGAGTCCAATTAGGTAGGTACATCATATTAGTGGTTACAGATGTTTTCTTCTTATTTTCAGAAAAAAATATATATTACCTAAGTATTAAAGCAACAAAAGCGTGATGAAAATAAATTAGGTGCGTCTATAAGCCCCTAGCCGCCGTTCTCGAGTAATCAGTTTAGACGTTATGTCTTGAACAAATGTCTAAGCATTATGACTACGAGCTTAGACGTCAAAACCTGACTACTCGGCGGATGTGGATGCCGCCAATAGACAGTGTTTATCCAGATTTATCTACGGATCTTGTTTGGTTGTTAACAACGAAAATAAAGTTGAATCTAGGATGAGCAGTAACATTTTGAATGTCCACCTGTCCAACCCGTTAAAACCTAACATTGGACTTGCCCATCCCTTTTTCTATTTCATTTCCCGCGTCCCACACTAAGTGAGGGCGCAGGTGTCACCTTTCCCCCTTTATTTTACTAGCAACCCCTTTGTGCGTTCACATTTTTATGATTCCACCTTTGTTGTCCATTGTCTGTTACGGTCAAAGAGTTTTAATAATACGCGTTCCGTATCTGTTTTTTGGAGAGAACGCGAAATTGTACGAGTTGAATTTCAAATATTCCTGTGAAGGTGGCGATGAAATAAAATATATTCACGTGTGTCGGTAAAAACTGAAAACTCTGCGTCTCTCACTATTATTTTATTCCTTTTGGAGCATAGTTAACATAGATGTATTATTTCCTTCTAACATCGCAGGCACTAAAGGATCAATCAGTAAAGCAATCAGTAGCGATACCTTATGGTGTGATTAATTGCTTTCGGTAGCCAAATAATTCCACAATGTGCTATCTAAAAGCAATTTAACATTGAACATAGTTAAATTTGACGTATATTTATTATAACACATGAAATATTTATTTTCATCATTACATGCATGAAAGCAAATTACATGGCTGTATCGAGGAATAATTAGGCATGTATGTGTATTTTCCATTTTCGTGTTCCGTGTCTTTACGCTCATGCTAACATGTGGATAATTATGGTTACAGGCAACATAAACATGCTTTTTAGAGTTCCGTACCCAAAGGGTGCCAGCCAACGGAACCCTATTACTAAGCCTCCGTTGACCCTCCGTCCGTCACTTGGCCGGTTTTTAATTTTTATATACTTTGCCGAGATACAATAATAATAAAAAAATAACAAAGATACAATAGGTATAGTATACTCGGACAAAAGCTGGTTTAGTACGAATCAAAACTACACAGATTTTTGCTTTACGAATTATGTCCTAACTAACTGTCCTTATCTTGCTAACTTCCAGGCAGATATTGCTTAACTTATCTGCAACTTAGCAGTTGCCAACGCAAAATAGAGTCGTAAACAAGTTTGTGAAACATGGCACAAGTTCCTGACTTCAGACTCGCTGAAATACTTTGTTTAATCGTTACTCCTGCTAGACTTTGCGCGACTTAATAAAATTGAATTTATAACGGTACAGCGTGCTTAGTGGGCGTGCCTGTGTGCTCTATAGAGTAAAGGGTTAAAAATAAAACTTCATTATAGGCGTTGGAAAAATATAGTGAAAATAGAAATGTTACTTACTAATAGAAATACACTTCTCATAAAAAAAATCGAAACAGAACTTGCCAGTAGGTACTATTCAGGCATTTAAATAAAAAAACATGCCAAGTGCTGCGTGTCGGACTCGCACATAGAGGGTTCCGTACCGACCACCGTATACATTTTATTTAATTTTTAGTAATTGATATTAATTCTGTGAAAATGTTAGTTTATACATATGCGACTAGATGGCGCTACTGTCGCTTAAAAGTTAATTAATTGGTAAAAAAATGTAGTTTTACAATATTTTTTGTCAACAATTTATGTAAAAGCTGTTATAATGATCACTAATGGTTAAAATATTAGTTTCCCCTTTATATATAGTTTAATTTATGAGTTATAAATAAAAACGTCGAAAATTTCGAGTTTATTGTATGGGGACCCCTTTATATATAAACTTTATTTTTATTTTTTCGTATTTGTTGTTGTAGCGGCAACAGAAATACACATACTGTGAAAATTTCAAGTCTCTAGCTATTACGGTTCGTGAGATACAGCCCGCTGACAGACAGACGGACGGACAGACAGACAGACAGACAGACAGACGGACAGCGTAGGCTTAGTAATAGGGTCCCGTTGGCACCCTTTGGGTACGGAATCCTAAAAATGATTGATATCATTAAAAAAAATACGCCAATAAGTAGCTGGCAGTGTAGTCTACACAATGGTGTACCATAATTCCAAATTTGAATTTAGATTTTAGAATTTTCATTTAATAAATGAATGTAGATGTTTCGATTTTTTTGATGAGAAGTGTATTTATCCTAAATAGTCCAGATGAAGATATAAGAATATTTTTAACGCCGTGATCAGCTTATAACGATAGTGATACGGATCATTTTGAAATGATGTCGTTTGTAGAATTTACATAATTTTGACGGTTTTATAAATAGGTTTGTAGAGCCTGTCCTTTAAATCAAGCGTTCAATCCACCTTAGTTGACGATTATCTAAGTACCTTTGTATATTTCTGTGAGTGAAATACATTTTTAGTGGGTATCAGCGTCACATAAATATTCGCGACTGGTTATTTGTTAACAGTATTAGCGCAAAAATAAATAGACTCGATGCTTTGTAAGTCAAGAACCAAAGCTGTAGGCCTCCAGCCCCCCTAGACAAGTGGCATGAACACTAATCGAATAGAATAGAATAGACTTCACAATGTATGAAAATGTCAAACGTCGCTATGTAGATCAACAACAAGTTGCTATGTAGATCACGTGACTTATGTCATTTCCATACATGAAGCGTAGTGATTTAAAGGAACGCTTGTAGCCGTCAGCCACTTTTCTAGCCCTTCTGGTCCAATTCTGTTTAGTAAATTTTCGATTTGGGAATAAAATGATTGTACCCCAATTTTCATTATCATATTTCACACAGTTCATATTCATTCAACTGTTAATTTTTTTGTGTATTATTTCTATAAAGGTCTGATGATGGCTTACCAACGACATCAAGTCGCCCCGTCGCAGTGTAGTGCGGGTAATTGGGTGCGTTCTGAATCACCTCGCAGCTGTAGTTGCCGCTGAGGTTCGCCGGGACCCGCAGCAGCACCACGTGTGTCTCGTTCGACCTTAACCTCTGCGGGAGACATAAGTAGCTGTCAAGAATTCATAATCCCAACAAATAAATTGTTATGGCAAGTCTCTTACGAAAGAGGAAAACCGGTAATTTTTTATTACCACGATCTGCCCGGCATCAATGTCAGATTTTATAACTGGTAATTTTGATATTATAAGTCTGGAAGTTGTAGTAAGTACCTATAAGTTTGATTTGTTTGGTCTATACAATTTTTGAAGACTAATCCAAAGGTCGAAAGGTGTTTAAAAATGCTAAGAAGAAATTGTATTTACAATTAATTTATTTTGAATGTCATGACTGCTGTTACTTACAACCTGACGCTTAATCTTTAATTCCCTAGCTAATCCACAAATGACCCAAAGCAATACATTTACATAGAACACTTACATCAACTCTAATCCCGTTGACTGGCAACACCCTCGTCGTGGGGTTCTCCAGCGGAGAGTACCTGTAGAACTCCTGAGTGCCCTTGTACCACTTCACCGAGTATATTCCATAGTCGTGTAGCTCGTAGAGGCACGCCATCGTCACGTTTCTATCGCGCTGAACGACGCGCGGCGTGATCCGGAGTTCCGTGGTACGGAGGCCTCCAGCCCCTAGGGAGAAGATACCAAGTTTAGATTTGATTTGTCTTGAAGTTTAAGTTCAATTGAGATTTGGATCGTGATAGCGTCGTGTTGAAATTTTGGAAGCTTCTGTAAAATCGATACGATGTAGTTAATGACTAAGATTTAAATGGTATTTGTGAAGCTGAACCCTATTCTTAATTATTTAGTAATTCTATATTCTTGGATGGTTTTTGAATAAATAGTCGATCAAATAGTCATTACGTAAAAAAAGCAGTAGGTTCCATTTGAACCCTTTCTCTAAATTAATTCATACAAATAAAAAAGAAATCAAAAATGTAGATAGGTATCCCATAAATTCCTAAAACAAACAAGGCGAAACGAACATAAACAAGGAATAAAGGAAGCAGGAAAAACAATGAAACGGCCCATGCCACGAACGCAAGCCAGAGGCCAAACACGACCTGCTCCCATTTATCTACAAAACGATTTCAGCCAAATAAATAACGTCGCGGCCAAAAAGCCGGCAAATGAACCCACTTAGACCCGGAGCTATCATTAGCACGATTCTCCCAATTCTCTTGGTTCTGAACCCATACTAATACTCCGATGTATGATATGCTATTGTTATGTTGCGCAAACTATTAGAAATAAGACGCAGATGTGATTAGCCGCGTCCACACCGGACGATCCACCACGCTCCGATCGCGCGCGGCAAGAGCACGATCGGATTGACGGTGTGGACGCGGCTAATTAGGTCTTTGTAGCACAGCCATCTAACATACGTCTGGCTAGTCGGATCTTTTCATGAGATCCACACAGGGTATGGGATTTGAACGCTTCTCTGTAAAGACAATTGCAGTGCGCTTGATGACGCATTCAGATACCATTTAGTGAACATCTAAAGTACAGTACATTAGCGATTATCGATTTACAGTAGCGCTCCTAGGTCACGCTAGGAGCGCTACTGTAAATCGGGACCCAGTTATTAAATTAATTGTCGCTGCATATAAACCGCAAGAATATAGGCCCTTTGGTCCGATCCTGTTTAGTGATTTCCCGATTTGGAAATAAAAGATAAATGATTGTAGTGCATTGTGTATTTATATTGCCACGGCAACTTACGCGTGTGCCGTCTCGCTTACATAATAGACTTCATGAATAAGAATAAGAGCAACAGCATGCTTTCTCGTTGACAAAACGCTTAGGTATGTTAGAAGATTGTGCTTATGAGATGAGATGTGATTGCGAGAAATTATTATTATATTAATTTTGTTTATAGTACCTAGTTATAAACAAGATAGTAGTAACAAGAGGTATGTAATTTCTCGGGATCTTTCATTTCATATGAAACCTATTTTTCATCTCATTAATTTAATTTTATTTCTATCCCCAAATAAAATTGTACACAAATGAAGAACAAACCTAACCGGTCCTTTCAATGTCCAGTCTGAGAGCTTTCATGATACATTGCTCAGAGCACTGTAGTGCATTAATCCCCGGTCAAGAATAATTGGCACCACTTGTACGGTAGAATGAGAGAGATTAGAGAACATTATCTTAGCAAATGAGGTGGGCACTTTGATTTAGTTCGGTTAATTAGCAGTGGGTTGTCTAGCATACAATGTTTTAGTTTTAGCTATGAAATATTGATTTAGTTTTGTTGTATATTTAACGTTACGTACCTACTTGATAGATGTGTAGGCAACTCGTTAGTTTATAAGTAACTAGCTGTGCCCCGCGGCTTCGCTCGCGTAGAAATTAGCCTATGTGTTATTTCAGAGCCTACACTATTATCTATTATCTACGTTTCAAATTTCATTAAAATCTGTTTAGTAGCTATGGAGATACGTGGTATCAAACATAGGTACATACACACACACACACACTTACTTTCGCATTTATTATATTAGTAGGAAGGATACTCTTCGTTGGTTTGCTTCATGGACCAATTACTAAGGGGACTAGCCCTAAGCAACTCGGCCGAGTGGTCGGCCTAGTAATAACATCGACATAAAACGAAGCGAGTAGTTCAACTATTTATCGGTACATAGAACAATGAAAATGAAAAAACAATAACCACGTTTTCATACATATATTTATATGTATTTATATGTATATATTTTCATACATATATGTAATAAGGGCACCTCTTTCTTTGTCTCTGTCTTTGTCTTTACTCTGTGGTTTGCTTACATGATAAAAGTAGGTAACCTTCTCCCCACAGACACTACCTAGACTGTTCTATGGACCAGATTTTCTTATCTATTTTTTATGAAAACCTAAATCCAGTTGAATACGTTACAATGAGCTTTTTTCTTTTATTTTGGATATCATAACGTGAACACACCCAAAGGATTACCACGGGCAATGAATATAGAGAGGAATTCTTTTTTAGCGGCGAGGCTAACCCGGATTTGTTTATTTAATTTTGGACACTGATATTTGCCTGATATTCTTTCAGGCTTTTATAAAGCGGATTAAATTGGTTTTCAACGTATGTGAAACGTTTGGTTTGACTTTCAATATTTCTAATTCGTTAATTTAATTGACAGTATACACAATTATACAATTTGTTATTATTCATTGTTAAAAATGAACAAAAGGTAAATATCAAAATGATTTCTGAATTTAATTCGAAATGAAACTTCGAGACTAGTTGTTTTAACCAAACCCTTAAACTTCTCATTAAAAAAATATCAAACATTTCCAACAACAGAATGTTAATTTGCGTCAAACACGAACAGTTTTATAATTTACAACCTAAGGCAGTCAAAACAAGATATTTTTACTTCGTAAATCCGCTACCATATGCTCCAAACTCGCTTTAATATCGAGCAATAATCGTAAGTTCGAACGAATATAGACTGTCGCTTTTTCTTATTGCCGTCGGAAACGCACCTGCTACTGTCCTAATGGCGATATTTCTCGCTGTCTTTACTGTTTTCTTGTGGCCGATGGTAGGGCCCAAGTATAAGCGATTTTGAACAGGCATACATGAAGGTTGTTTATTGGTGGTAAAGCCAAGTTGTAGCCAATTGACTGCAGCTCATATACGGGCTGGATCGACCAGGGTAGTACCACCCTCTCACAGAAGATCGGCATAAAGTAGCTATTACAGCTACGTTTTGTACGATGAGTGAGAGAGCCAGAAGCCCAACCCCCTCTTCCCCTTTCTCTGTCCCACTCGGCAATGTGCAAGCGATGCCCTTGGTATGGCAAGCATCTATAGGCTATGGTAACTGCTTATCATCAGGCGGGCCGTACGTTTGCTTGCCACCTTAGTGACATAAAAAAACAGCAAAAAAATTAATTGTTAAATAATTTATCAGGAAAAAGTTTTGTGCGCGTATATCGTGCAGTAGGCTGAGTATTATAAAATAGGTATTTAAGTTTTTATAGGGACTGTTTCTGGTGGGATTACGTCGTCGTCGTTTCTATTCCAAACGTTTATTCGCTGTGTATTTAAAAGACCAGGGCCTATACCACCACCTCTTATAGCAGTATTATTTTAACCTTACAGCGAATGACGTTTCTTATTGTCATGATAATAAGGTACGTCATTGCACAAAAAGTCGCTGTAAGGTGAAAATAATACTGCTATAAGAGGTGGTGGTAGGCCCCTGTTATTCCGCTACAGCTTATACGCGGCCACACCCGATAGTTAAAGATAAACCGTCGCTTGTTTCAAGAATAATTTCAGTGGATACATTGTTTTATTACTTTCGCAGCGAATTAAATTGAATAATGGTTGAATGTAAGTGCTGTTTATCGTTTTATAGAGCGATTTGTTTTAAAGTCGATATTTAATTAGTTTTCCTTTGAACGATACAATTTCCTTTGTATGTTCATGAACTCGTTAAGATATGACATTTTTTGTATTAAACTTTTACTAATAAGGTTAACAACAAATACATTTCTTAAGGTAAATCCCCCTCGCATTGAGGGGAGGCCTGTGCCCAGGAGTGGGGCATTAAAAGGGCTAATATTATTATTATTAAGGTAGGTACTACTTAAAGTATAATAATAAAAGAAAGCTGAACATTATATCCAATACGAACATTATTATCTTAACTATTTACGGCTAAAAGCTTTTTATATTTAGCAAATAACCCAATAAGCTATACAAATTTATTACTGAAATATTTTGAAAGCATCAATAAAAAGGTATTAATATTCTTTTATAACTTCTTCGGTACGCATTTAAATAAAACTTGACGCTTATATGATTTTGTTTTACGGACTATTAAGTTTGTACATGGGTGGAAAAAAATAGCAATAGATTATTGTATTTTCTGTCTATGTATTTGATGACGTCACTCAGGCAAGATAAACTTAAGTATGTAACTCAAATTATCACTTCTTGGTTGATACATGATTATACTGGGTGAAATCGAAATCATGGGCATCCTTTTAAAGGGTGATTCTACACATGATTCAGAATACTTAGGGAATATTAATCAACAAATCAATTTATAAAACATTATTGCCTCGGTTAGGAATGACAGTTAACGGGTTTGCTTATTTGCTTACTCGAGCAATATTTTTTCATCAATAGATTTTTATTTTATTTATTTCTATTTTTATTTTTTATTTTTTTCCCAAAATATTCTGAGTCATGTGTAGAGTCATAGTTTAAAAGGATGCCCATGATTTCAAATTCACCCTGTATAGCAACGTCCTTTGCGAAAGTCTTTCGAGAAGAATTTCCTTAACACATTTTCTTAGTTCGTTATGTAACTTACTTTAGTTATTATTCAAGATGGATCGGCAAAATATGCTGAAGTTACCAAAGCGCTCGGCGTTGCCAAACGTGGTATATTCGACGAGTCAGTGCATTGTCATATTTTACTAAAACTTAGCAGACTAGATTTGGAATATATTCCAGCTTATAGTAAGCATTGAAAACAGTCCTCATTTCCTCGATTGTGGTAAAGTTGAGTAACCAGGAATAGTTTTAAATACTTTTATGTTACTAAGGTGGCATACAACTGTACGGTCTAATGTTAAGCAGTTACCGTGACCTATAAATGCTTGCAATACCAAAAGAGCACTATCACGTTACTGAGGTAGACGTCACATAATATTGGCACCTCATTTTACAAAAGTTACTTTCTTTATAAAGGTAGTTTGGGGGAAAAGGGAAGATCTTCCAGCCAGGCGGGTGGTATGCCTGGCGGGGCCGGCCGCTAAGCCCCAATGGTTATTGTCGGGGTCTTCTATATATACTAAGTGTTCTGCGAATCTTGCTTGCGCGATTCAGACTTCATTTTTGTACTGTAGCGTGCTTGCACCCAGTGCCATCTTAATGGTGGCGTCGTGAATGCCTGTATGGTCGCTACAGTAGCAAGAATCTGTCAAGTTGATTGTATGAGAGCCTCAGATCAAATAAAAAAGACAAGATATAACGTTGCGAAAAACGAAGTGAGGCCGGTTCAAACTACGCTTTGCCGTGCACATACACACTTACACACATAGACGTACAATGACACTACGCCTGGCCTTGTTCGCGGCGCGTCGCACACATGTTTATAAAGACACACTTCGTTGTTCGTAAAGTGCTATCTTGTCTTTTTTACTGGAGGTGAGAATCTTAGCCACATACTGGGTATTACGTGAGTAGTTCATACATAAAAAAATATTAAAATATATTCAAAGGTATAGGTCACGGGATGGCTTTTTCACTTCTACCATTGTAACTTTACGCTTGCAAATGCACCGCCAAATACACCGACACCAAAGCGATTTTGCCACCCTCGTACCTATAGGTCAGTCGATGAGATCAGTAGACGATTATAAAGGATGTAGTGTTACGTTTGGATTGTTTCCGCATTTAATTTCTGTGAAAATTAAAATTTTACAATTTTGGTGTAAACCTAATTTGACAATTATAAAGTATTTTGATTGACTAGTAGGGATTATATTTAAATTTATTGTCGTAAAGTCGTCACCACCCTGTATATCACTTCAGTACGATTCAAAGCTTTGACAATCAACACATCAGGCCCTCAACGCCTACGTCACGTGGCACGTCCGTTGTAGCTAATAGCGGCCAGTTGAGCAGTTTCCGGTCCGCAGTGCGCGAGATTGCAATCACGTTTGATAGACTCTCCGTTGTCCAATATTGCTTTGATAAACGGTCTTTGGCAAGTGTATGATGTAGGTTTGATGGGGCAGTATGATCAAAGGAATAATCCTTTGTCTTTTATTATTGGTTATATTTTCCTGGAGAAAACCTACATTGATCTATTTGTCTGTTATAATGGCCATAGACTCGTTACATTCCAACGAAAGTTATACCTTTGGCAAAAGGCAAGGCAGGCAAACTCTCGTTCAGTGCCAAAATATTTTTTCATCACTCATACGCGGAAATTAGGTCGAAAGGTGACTGAAGAGCCGACAGAAGGTGATACTTTTTAGGTCGGGCAAATTCGTTGACAGAACAGGCACAATCGTATATCCAGATATACGATTGTGCCCGCTCTGTCAACGATTCTGTCAAATTATAAAAAAATACGAGTTCTATTTTCACATTTCTATTGAACCATGTTCCAACCAAATAGAATGTAATAGTTCCAACCTTCTTACAACCACTCAAAAAAACAAAATGACGGGTAAGCGGCGATCCGATCTTCATTTATTTTTTCGAGTTGTAGAAGTATAGCTCACTCATTTTTTCTTTAGCTACTTAATTTATTTTTTCATTTTTACTTTCCTTGTATTCGTGATGAAAAGCACAGTGTTTACCTCGGGTCAAAGTAACTTATTATTGGTCCCTCGAACTATTAGTGGCCAAACCCCGTCTCGGGACCAATTAATAAGTTACTTTGCCCCGCGGATAACAATGTACTATTGTTACTACTCGTTTAAATGCATTACAACTCGATGCCGCATGGCATCGTGTACAATCGCCTGCACGTCTACGGTAATACATTTAAACTTAGGCTACTTTTATTTAAGCAAATTTGTTTGTTAAATTCCACGCGGACGAAGTCGCAGGAACAACTAGTTGTCAATAAAATTGCCTGTGCTTTTTGACAACTAGCTTTTCATAGTTTTCACTTAGTACTTAGTTTGTACTTTACCTACATTAATCTTTTCTTATTTTATTGTGATTAGAACTTTCTCGTCTCAATGCATTAGTTCTCCCAATTTACTCAAATATAACTCTCGCAGCAATTATTTCTTTTACCTCCCAACTAGAATATTGTAGAAAAGAATATTGAAAATAAATTCCAACTATGAGAACTACAGACTGCCAATAACATTGTCAGATCATACGTTACGCTTCGGCGAGCCGCGCTTTGAGCCGTTTGAAAGAAATGTCATATTCCGTATCGCCAGACAGGTGAACTGATGTGACTGAGAGCCTGAAGATGTCTCGCAAGGATTTATTTAGTCTGAGATCCAGTTTTTCTCTGTGCTTTGAAATGTAGTATATTGTTTGATAAATTCTTATTGGAGTAATTAAAACGTGTTTGAGTAAAGAATAATTGTCATAATGTTAATAAACTCAATATTGGACATTATATCTTAAGGGGAGGTAGGCGAGGGGAGGGGGGAAGGAGATACTTTTAAATAAACATATGGCCAGAGTGACACAACAACTGCATGGCAGTGTGCAATGGAATGGGAGCGATCCCAGAGATTCCCAGACCAGAGAAAATTACGGAAAGGTCGTTTCTGAAGCTTATGGTGGGAATCAAACCCGCAATCACCCGATGCAGTGAGCTCGAACTACTGCGCCGAGAGGTCATAAAAACGGGTCAGTTTTACGAAAACATATTACACTGCACCAAGACAGGTCGGCATTATGACATTTTTTTTTTTATTTTTTTAAAGCACACCAATATTGTAGTGGATCCGAAACAACGGGAAACAACAACGCGGCAAGCCCAGGAAAAGATGGCGGGATGAGCTGGACTCCTACTTGACGGATTGGTCCCGGGTAGCCATAGACCTGTACAAGTGGAAAAAGGGAGGGAGGCCTTTGCCCTGCAGTGGGAAAGTACAGGCTAGAAATGAAATGAAATGAATATTGTTTCAGAAATTCCTTGGTGCCAACATATTCAAATTGGAATCCCTAAAATATGAATAGCATATTTCAAATGCTTGAAAACAATAGCACGGTGTTGAGGCTCCCGACGCCACTGTTTCCACAATAGAGACTTGAAAGTTCCCACCGTAACATCTTTACTTTATATTATTTTCTTTTCCTACCTTCTCAAAGTCTTCAAGACTGCTGTTATTGGCAGTTCCCGTCTTTCGTTTACTTAGCTGCGAATATATACCTAGTTCAAGTAGAAGTTTCTGGACGGTACGGAAAATTGTAGACTTTCTAGTTTCTTTTTTTTCATAGTTTTAGTTTCAACTTATACTACCAATTTATTCCACTATCGCTGTAATATTATTTCTTGTGGAAACACTTTAAAATTACATTACATTTTGTGCCTACTTGTGTTGCTATGTGAATTACTTAATTATGTAATCGCATGAATAATAAGTATATCAAGGAATAACTATACAGCATCTATAGAATTAACATCATTATGGTGATTGAGTTTTACTTAATTGAAACTAATGACCTTTCAAATATTATCTTTAAATTTGTCGAGCACCAACGCTGAAAGTATTTTCAATAAAATGAAAACAGTATCACCTAAACCAGCTTCTTTAACACCAACATTCAAGAAGAAAATAACATAATTTTCAACTGAACTTCAGTGAAGCTACAGTAAACTACTTCCCTGAAGCGTAAGGAACAAGCGGAATTTTCCACAGTCTTGCACCAATGAAACTCGTCGGCAGAATTTTCTTTGCATATTAAAAAACAGTGCAGCGGAAAGAGCAAAGTCATCCAACATCTAGTTAAAGTTAACAGTTTTTTTTCTATGACGGGCGTACTTAAATAGAAAGACAAGATTGTTCCCCGTCAACTTTATGATAAATGTGCCTCATACTAGGGATGTTATGGATATGAAATTTCGGATCTGGATACGGATTCGGATACGGATTAGGAATAACATTACACCGATTACAGATACGGTTACGGATATTAAATTATTTCGGATTATCCGCTAATTTCGGATAGTTTCGGTTACGGATATTAGATGTTTAAAGAATTATAAAAGTATTAAACAAATAAATCGGACCGGCACAGCACTAAATACAGGGGACCCGCGCGGCTTGTGTGTCGGCTCGGTCGGGAAAAAACAACAACCTGTCATGACATGTATCATTTAGACTCCGTCCCTATCCGAAATTATTCGAAACTTGTATATCGTTTTCGGTTACGCATTTTTTTTTTCGGATATCCGATAGCTTCGGTTACGATTACGGCGCTCCATAACATCCTTGCCTCATACCTCTGCCCGAGGATATTTTTTCTCGATTATCTCAAGGCCTGTCTTGTTTCTGAATAAAGTATGGCGATAGATCATTTTTAAAGTCAACGTGTCCGGGCTGATAATAAAGACGATGGGGAAACAGAATTTAAGCTTCACAAATTTATCTTAGGATAAGGACAGTGATGGAGGCTGAAAGGAAATTTTTATTCATATTTAAATGGAATTTCGATGTTATGGATGAATTGATTAGCGACCATTATTTTGCTCTAAGTGTGTTTGCGTTTCTTTCAGAATATAGTTTAAATTGAAAATGATGTTCTCAGAATTTACTTACTTCGATAATAATATTGACGCAAATTTATATTAATAATAATAATAATATCTTGGGACATTTTTTACATACGGCTACCTGATCCCAAACTAAGCAGAGCTTGTACTATGGAAACCAGATAACTGATATACTACTTTTTTATTTGTAAATACATACTTAATATACATATACACCCAGACTCGGGACATACAGACATGTTCATGCACACAAATGCATGTCCCGGGTAGGAATCGAACCTACGACCTACAGCGTGAAAGGCAACATCACGCCAACCACGCCAACGGGCCCGTACTGAATTAGTTTTAAAACTAGAATATCTCTAAGGTCACTTAAATTCTATTAAACTGGCGCTTGTATAACTTGCATAAGAATTTCTAAGAAATGAAGACGTAGGTATTAAGCCGCCTCTTTTCTATTTATAGCAAGCGTATTTTTCTCAAGTCTCTTAGCAGGAATTTTGATGTAGGAACTGTACTAGGGAATGCTACTTATATTAAACATGACTTAACTGTGTTCCCGTCCTTCTTATAGTCGTAATATATGACCAAGATAGCAATACTTTTAGTTTTGTCTTTGTTTTAATCTTCATTTGTATAGCCTCAGACCAACAAAGCCAGTCAGCTAACAAACTATTGCAACCTTGCCGATTGATATACCTAAATAAAACAAAATTACGCAACAGACAAGGAAATCGGCAAAGTTTGCCTCCAGTTTTCGGATACATCTCCTCTCACATATTTGCATTCTATATTTCACTCCAGTAACAAGACTACGCCTTCCTCCTTTGAGACTATTTGTAACCATTCAAATTAGCAACAATGTTATGCTATTCTGTAAACTGAATTATTTTTATTGATTAGGTAATAGTCAGTTCCTGTATACACGGCGACAAGGTTCACCACCTGTCACGTTGGGTTCTGACTATCTGGTGAAACGTGGGCTTTGAGTTGGTTAATACCTCCACAATGTGGTGGTGTATGGCCACTCAAGCTTCTGACTACCCCCGAATGGGGATAAAAGTCGTGACGTTACATTTGAATTATTCTCAACAAAGCGCAATGATTCACTGCTTTCATATTTCAAGAATAACAACCAAACCAAATCATATCTTCCAAATAAACACCCACCAAAGGGTTCGCGGACACGCTGTAAACACTCAGATCGAGGTACATGCGGCCACACTCTGAATAATTGTTTGTTTGTTCGTCGCCGAGGGGAGCCACCTTCGCCATTAGCCGTTCCGCTAATGCGTTTCTGTTTGTTTTTGAGGAGATAGTGCAGTGAATATTCCTAACTATTGGGCGAAGTTATTTTAGTGTTGAGATGTTATTATTGAGTATTGTGCATTTCGCGCTGTTTACTTACTATTACTGAGTGCGGATGCAATAACTTTGGTGCTTAAGTTTGACTTACATAGATGCATAATATAGGAAGATACGTCGTCTATACCCTAGGCTATCCTAGGGTGCATGTCGGCACAAAGCATTATTATTTTTTTAAACCGATATAAGCCAACAGCGCCCCGTTCACTTGAGTTGAGCTAGTTCATAGGACAGCTAGGTGGACAAAGGCCCTTGTTTTTCAAAGTTTGAAGTGGAATAAGTACCATACACACATGGTAGGGTTACTTGGATCATCTAAGTTTAGTTTTAACCATAAATCAGATGAATAATAAAATAAATGAATCAAGACGATCCCTTGTTGTTATTTCGATGGACAGAACGTATTCGAAATATTCGCGGATATAAATCATATGCCTCATTTTAGAAGCCATGAAAGCATTCTTAAAAAACAAAAGGAGAAAAAAAAGTATTTGAACAACCCTGTTAAATTATGGCGCTGGGTACAAGGTTTAGCAGGTAGCGTGTAGGAACTGCAGTTACTAAATAAATATGAATTATCGTAGGAAGATAAGCTCATAATTTATCTGTAATAGGTAGGTGTAAGTTATTTTAGAAACACCATAATACGGATAGTTTTTTATAATACTGTTTCATCCTTTGCCGATTGTATTGGCATATACGCAACTCTATGATCGAAACATAGAGTAGGGAAAAGAATATAAAAACCAAAGGCGATTTATATTTTTTTTATGACGAACAGCTACCTCTCTAGGTTCTCTGGGACTTTTTTCATCTGAAAATATCCCAATAATCTTAAACATAAACTTCCCAACACAAGAAACGTTTACCTTACCTGCTCAATAGCCTGCCTGTGGGTATCGGTAGTGAGACCGACAAGCGGATTTTTAGGAGTAAGTTGTCAAAACATTATCTGGCTCAACTGCCTACCTACAATGGGTAGGTAGTTGGGTTGAAGGGTGTATTGGCGACTTTGTTTTGAGAGTCCGTTTGTCGGCTTCGCTGCTGGTGCCTTCCGGCGGGCCGTTGAGCGGGTGTGGTGAGTGTTTTTGGGCGTTCTATCTCCTCTGCTAGTTACTTTTTCCTTAATTATTTACTTATTATTATTATATTATTGATTTCCAATTTACAATTACTACTAGTTACTATTTTCTTTAATTATTTACTTTGATCCCACAGTCAAACCGACTGCTCGGTTTTGTGGGACTATGCCTTAATGTTTTATTATTGTATGTTTTTATGAAATAAATAAATAAATAAATAATCAATCTTATCGATCCGGTTAACGCTAACCGCTCATCACTTGCACTCCACAACATAAAAGAAGCGTTTGGAATACGCCAGTGAATCACAGCGCAGGAAGTGGGGAATGCGTTAATAAGTCCCGAGGCATCCTTGGATTGCGACTTACCATACACACTGTCTCTATAATAAAATGCTCAAGTTTGGATGTGTGTATGTGTGAACCAATATCTGGAATAGCTGCAACGATTTTGATAAATATTTCTGATGATTCTACAGCTGAAAACATGTACTCGAATCTAGGTAATACAATAAAATGAAATTAACAACTAAATAAATGAAAACAGCAAAGCATCATAAGTAATCGTAACAAACAAAAATCGTTTTCACTGTTAGGCGCATACCTCTTCTGAGCACTCAGTTTTGACGTCGGAACGCATAGACATAATGTCACGAGTAACGTCACGAGGGCTCGGGCGAGGAATGCGAGGCATCTGGACGCACCAATTCAAATCTTATTTAAATAAAAAAATATATAGTTGGTAGTTTTGAGGGACAGAGGCTAAACGTTAAGCTAAACTGAATTTCTAATTAAGATAGTGACGAAATAACACGAGCGAATTTCAAAATCTCAAAAAAAAAACCACGCAAAACACGACGCAAGTACATTCGCGTGCCAAAGCGAGCGTGTATTCATACACACTGTATCTTTGTCGAATAAAAAACGTTGTGAAAAAATAACGAGATGAAGACAGCATCCGAAGATTAAAAAGGGAAGGATACGATTGCGATTCTCTGAACACGGGATGTGCATGTGAGGAGGATGCTTTCATTACTCTTTGAGCTAAAATAATTGTAATGGATGGATTACAGCGCCTATTAATAATGTGGCGTTGTTTGGTAAGTTAAGACATCATTTTTTGTGTCTATGCAAAAGGTAATCGTTGTAATAGTCTAGTCCAACGGTCGGCAACCGGCGGACCGCGGTCCGTTTGCGAACCGCGAACGGTCGAACCTCGGACCTCCAAATATTGTAATGTATTGTATACCAAGTATAAATTAATACGTAGATCGAAATTAACGGACGCCCACTTAGAAGACACTTCGAATTTGCTGTTCTTCTCGAGAACCAAACTATAAAAAGTAAGATTAAAAACTAAAACCTGACTACTGAAAAATCACGCTCTAAAAAGTATGAAACAAGAAAATATTCTTATCTCGAGGATAGCCGTGGTCCATGTAGGTCGTTTAGGGCCAAATGGCATATGACCACGGACCACGGCTATCCTCCAGATAAGAATATTTTCTTGTTTCATACTTTTTAGAGCGCGATTTTTCAGTAGTCGGGTTTTAGTTTTTAAACTTACTTTTTATTTAATAATTTTGGAGTTATAGGTAACAATATATATATTTTTGAAATGTGCTCATCAAGCTCTTTCATTTGATACCCCACACGGTTTCATTAAAAAATGTTTTTTTTTTTAGTTCATGACATTATGTCCTCTAGAGGGCGCCATATGCAATTTTATGTGACGTCACATAGCCTATAACCAGCGCGCCATTAAGCCGCTTCTAACGATACCTCATTTGTCAAATTGCGACAAGTCGTTTGGAAGTTAGGTGGGAACAGATGCACATACATACTTACATACATACATACATATATACATACATATATACATACATATATACATACATACATACATACATACCGGTCAAAATCATAACCCTCCGCCGTAGTCGGGTAAAAAACAGGCTCAAGACCTTCGGTGCAGTTTCTCACATTAATTTTAGGTCTTGTGTTTTATAATTCGGAATTTTATTTGAAACCATACAATTTTTTCTGGACCTCGTTAAAATTTTGCCACAGTATCCGGACCCCACCTAAAACTACTTGCCGACCCCTGGTCTAGTCACTGTCTTACACGGCTTTGATAACTGTTTTGTACGGTACGCAAGCTTAAGCGTAAGCCTACTGCGTAAATCGGGAGCGCTTGTGAAATCAAATGGCTGCGTCTACATCAGGCGCATAACGCGCCTGAGCACTCAGTTTTGACGTGGGATGAGTGCTCGGACGAGGCTTGCGGAGCATCTGAATACACCAAATGCCGTTTGCTCGGTTATGCAACAGGTTTATTTTGTGTGTTTGTGTATGTCGGGTCTATAATATAAAACGTCACTGACTAATTGTAATCTTATTGCACAATTAGCAGATTTTGCGAGAAAAACAATAAAAATAAAACCATAGTAGTTCAGCAGCAATCTATCATCGAAAGTACACTAAGGGTGCGTTTCCTTTGATGCGGAGCTGGGCGGAGCGGAGCGGCGGACTGTGATTGGCCAACTGTGATGGTCCAAGAGCGGAGTGGAGATTTCGAGCACTGTGATTGGCCAATTCACGGTCCGCTCCGCTCCACACCGCGTGAGTGGAAACGCTTCACGGTCCGCTCCGCTCCACACCGCGTGAGTGGAAACGCACCCTAAGGGTCAGTTCAGACAGCATACGCGAGCCGACATAGGGCAAGGCCCCATTAGCGCGTTGCGTTGCGTCGTCGCAAGATTTTGTACTGGCGCATCACCCTCCCTCGCTTCGTCTCTCGCCCGTCGACCTTTTGATCCATTGCGACGAAGCAGCGCAACACGCTAGTGGGGCCTCGCCCTTAAGGCTATGGTAATACGGTCCTATGTTCAATGGAGCCAGTAAATTGCTCACACATTTTCCGCTCTGTCTGAACGGACCCTAACACCATCGTTCAGACTCTCACAGACAAGGTCATTGGCTATAGAAGGCAGCTACAGAAAATGAAAACGATATTAGGTGATCGATCATCGCGGAGTATTTCTATAGTAAGATATGTTTGCTCGGGTGTGTAATATAGGTACCATTAACAGCGTGGTAAATATGATAGCTATTAGGTATAAGCATAATATTGCTTTACCATTAAGCAATTCAGACGATCTATAAAAAAATACCGCTTGTTGCTTCGTTCTTTTATTCCTGAGTGGCAGGAACCGACAGTTTTCTTTGAAGTTTCATTCCCACTAATATTATAAACTAGCTGTGCCCGCGACTCCGTCCGCGTCCAGTCGGTGAAGCCCTTAAATAAAATTTTGTCTATCGTCTAATCTGTATTACGTCAGTCTGCAACAGTCTGAGTTCGTCTGTGCGTGCCTGTCTATCTGTACCAGTCTATACCAGTAAGGTGGTAGAGTCTGACCAGTAAGGTGGAGATCGGCATTCAAGTAGCTAATTTACCTTCGTTTCGTACGATGAGGGAGAGAGCCGGAAGCGCAACCCAGCCACCTCCCCGTCCCCTCCCACTAACCTCACTCCCTTTTAGGTTGGAAACGTGCTACCGATGCCTTTGGTTGCAAGCATCTATAGGGTACGGTAACTGCTTAACAACAGGTGGGCCGTACGCTTGCCTGGCGCCTTAGTTGTATAACAAAAGTTTGACTTTATATGTCTGTGTGTATCAGTTTAGCTGTAAGAATCTGTCTGTCTGAATCGGTCTGTCTGTAATCTATCGGTAGGTGAGTATCTCTGTCTGTACCAGTCTATCTGTATCCGTCTATCTATATCTGTAGTTACTCACAGTATCACGACTGAGCGGTTGGACTCCAGAGCTCAATGTTTAAGTTTGTACTTGATACCCATGTTCCTTATTTAAAATGAGTGAGTGCTCCAGACTCACGGCTTAGGTAAGAGTCACTTCGCAACATCGTGCTTAAAAAGTTAGAGTCCGGAGTTTTTCGTCTAAGTCAATAGTCAAAGCGTTTATTTTGTTTAGGCCTAGGAGGGCACTTATAAGTAGTCATTTTACATGTTTTCCTTAAATTCTAGCGCCGGATCGGAAACGCGACCTCGCCTGAGAAGTTTCTACTTGATACCCACATTGCTAATTCAAAGTTAGCAGGTCCTCCAGATTTAGGGTTTAAGCAGGCAGTTACCCAGCAGCATCATTCCTGAGGGGTTGGAGTTCAGAGTTCAATGTCTATGTTTCTATTACTACTTAATTCAAAATCAGCAGGTCCTCTAGACTTACTTCTTAGGTAGGTAGCTTCCCTACGGCATTAGTACTGTGGAGATGAATTCCAGAGTTAACGTCTAAGATTCCGCGTGATACAAAGACCCGCTTAATGTTTTTTATTCGTAATTAGGCATAAAAAAACTAAATTTCTTGAAGCAAGGAAGATATTAAATGTTGACATGTGGTGCAAGGCAGGTATTGTCTGATTTTAAGTATAGCGACATCTAGTTAAGAAAAACGAAACTTAAGATTGTAGAACGCAGCAATAAAATATTTATTATTATTATTAAAATTAAGATTATCTATTCCAAATAGTGTCGTACACACACAACGTAGGGCTCCGTAGGGCTCCGCTCTAAATAGACGTATTTCAATAACTAAAACTTATTTTTTGCTAGAATTTCTGTGTGGTTATAAAAATGTACAACCTAATATTTTTGAAAAAAATATCCTAGATGTTAAGTTGGACTATTAGTCATATCCATGCCAAATTTCATTGAAATCAATCCATTGGATTCGAAGTTGTGCGTGTTCGAATATTTAGGTAGTTTTTGAATGTTTTGTGGCAACCCTAAACTTTACCGAAAAAAAAAAATATGCTAGATGTTAAGTTAGACTATTGGTCATATCCATGCCAAATTTCATTGAAATTAATCCGGTGGATTCAAAGTTGTGCTCTTTCAAACATTTAGAATTTTTAAGTAGTTTTTTAAATTTTCTGTGGCAACCCTAAACATTTTCGAAAAAAAAAGTATCCTAGATGTTAAGTTAGACTATTAGTCATATCCATGCCAAATTTCATTGAAATCCATCCGGTGGATTCGAAGTTGTGCTCTTTCGAAAATCTGAGCAAACATACAAACATACAAACATACAAACATACAAACATACACACAGACAAAAATTCTAAAAATGATAAAAATGAATTCTGCTGGTCCATCTAAGTCCCCCCCACTATATTTTTTCCAAATATTTCGAATGTACAGACGCGACCAATTTTACATTCTTATTATATGTATAGATAAGATTATCTATTCCAAATAGTGTCGTACACACACAACGTAGGGCTCCGTAGGGCTCCGCTCTAAATAGACGTATTTCAATAACTAAAACTTATTTTTTGCTAGAATTTCTGTGTGGTTATAAAAATGTACAACCTAATAATTTAGAAAAAAATATCCTAGATGTTAAGTTGGACTATTAGTCATATCCATGCCAAATTTCATTGAAATCAATCCATTGGATTCGAAGTTGTGCGTGTTCGAATATTTAGGTAGTTTTTGAATGTTTTGTGGCAACCCTAAACTTTACCGAAAAAAAAAAATATGCTAGATGTTAAGTTAGACTATTGGTCATATCCATGCCAAATTTCATTGAAATTAATCCGGTGGATTCAAAGTTGTGCTCTTTCAAACATTTAGAATTTTTAAGTAGTTTTTTAAATTTTCTGTGGCAACCCTAAACATTTTCGAAAAAAAAAGTATCCTAGATGTTAAGTTAGACTATTAGTCATATCCATGCCAAATTTCATTGAAATCCATCCGGTGGATTCGAAGTTGTGCTCTTTCGAAAATCTGAGCAAACATACAAACATACAAACATACAAACATACAAACATACACACAGACAAAAATTCTAAAAATGATAAAAATGAATTCTGCTGGTCCATCTAAGTCCCCCCCACTATATTTTTTCCAAATATTTCGAATGTACAGACGCGACCAATTTTACATTCTTATTATATGTATAGATGTGAAAGTTTGGACGGATGTATGGATGGATGTTTATTACTCAATCACGCCGGAACGGCTGAACGGATCTGGATGAAATTTGGCACAGCGATAGATTATAGTCTGGAATAGCACATAGGCTACTTTTCATCCCGGTAAAGTGTATGGTTCCCGTGGGATAGATTTGTTAGATTTGTTTGCAAAGGATCTACATGATTTTTTGCATAGGTCGTGGTAGTTTAGGGATAGGGGGGGGGGGGAGGAATACGGGATCCGGTACCGAATTTAAAAAAAAAATATTCAGCGCGGACGAAGTCGCGGGCAAAAGCTAGTGTGACATAATCTTGTTGGTACACAAACTAAACATGACTAAACTAAATATATTGCCGTAGTTATCATGTTCGTAATTTATGAGCAAGACAGAAATGGGTATTAATGACACTTTTAGTTTGGACGCGATTTGATACAACATACAACAATATTTGGCCGTTTTTCCACTAGCCGGCACGGCACCGGCAACGGCACGGCGACAGCAGCCATCGACGTGCCGGTGCCAGTGCCGTACTGGCTAGTGGAAAAACGGCCATTTACTTCAAATTACTAATATGTATTATAATAAAAGTAAAATAATACGATCCTCAAAGCATGACTAATTACAGCAAAATATAAAAATAAAAAGAAATTGCTGACTTAACGTCGGCTGACGTTAATTGATGAGTGTCCATTAATTATGAAAGAATAAGCCTGTCCGAATGTGGATGATACATTAGCCGTATTCACTGAACCAGTATATTTTTAATGTTGGAGATTACAACACGGATAGATAGGTACCTAATTATGAAAGTGACACGGACGATTTCGTTTATTACTCGAGTTTTAAGCTTTATAGGTGGTAGAGCCAAGCTGTAGCCAATTGACTGCAGCTCATAAACGGGCTGGCTCGACCGGGGTAGTACCACCCTCTCACAGAAGATCGGCGTAAAGCAGCTATTACAGCTGCGTTTCGTACGATGAGTGAGAGAGCCGTAAGCCCACCCCCCCTCCCCCTCCCACCATCCCCCTCCCTCCATCCCACTCCCCTTCAGGTCGGCAATGTGCGAGCAATGCCTTTGGTATTGTAAGCATCTATAGGCTACGGTAACTGCTTAACATCAGGCGGGCCGTACGCTTTTTTGCCACTGCAGTCCAATAAAAAAATAAAATTAAAAAAAAAAAACTTTTGAAATTGTGATCACAAAAACGACAAATTTTCTTCTTTAATGATACTTATAAGGGGGTATGCCCTGGGTGGGGGTTTAGGGTGTCCGTGCCCCCTCTTAGCCAACGTAAAAACGTTAATATTCGCCAAATATACACCATTTCCAACCTTCCTGGACGTCGTGATTCGAGACAGTATATTACAAGAGTATCTATTACATATTAACGCTACCATTCCTTTATTCATTGCGTAATTAATTTGTGAGCAAATACCCTTTATGTAACTCGACCCAACCTTGTATAGAAAAATAGGTTTCCATTATCCCCACGAGCTATGAGTCAGAGCTACTGGCATAGATCTCAATATTCGCAGACGGCTCGCTACTTGGCTACGGATATTGAAACGACAGACATAAATTCCGATGCTGATAACACGCCGTATTGAGATTTACATTCCATAACTTAAGATTTATTTCAGGCTAAAGGCCTGAAGTGATGGTTTCCGTAACCTCTATCTATGTATTTCATTGTTACATCAAAAGAAGACTAGACATGACGTTTTATAGACCACCAATACCTTAATGGACCGTAAGAGCAGTAACTGATCGTGTTAAGTACTGGTAATAATCAGTTACTGCCCTTAAGGCCCGTTAATGTGTTTGTGCAGACGGCCCTAATTCATTTCTAAATAGACTTTGAGTCCTTTTATGTCGAAGTCTTGGTTTTTAAACATACAACTCTCAGTTATTTCGGAAGAGGAAAACATAATATTAATCAGCGCTAAAATGGCACACAATGTTACACTTCGGCAAACTAATAGTCGTACGTGGTCGTACAGACAAACACAACGCACAAACATATAAATCTATCATGTAAGGTAAACTCAGACACCCGGTATTTAGGTACACCTTACAAAACAAATCTGCAGGATTACAACTGTCTACAGAGCTAATCTCATCAAGTTCAATGCGGTTACCAAGTGATTTGAGATTAATTTCGCACAGCCACCCCCGGCTGTGACGTAAACAGATTCACAAATTGTCTCTTCACAGCTGAACAATTTTTGTTACAAATGCCTTGATTGGGTTGTATAACGCTGATATTTGTTACATTAACTTCTCAGCTTATACTCTTGGCAGAGCCACTGCGGTCATGTTCAGACTTGGTGAATTGTAGTCTTGACTACATATCTTCACTGGTCTCGAGCCGACGTTCGGCGTACGCTCTGAACCATTTTCCGTAACCAAATGGTTACGGATGGTATGGCGGATCTTTGTGATTGATCTAGTTTGGTCAATAATAATAATAATATCCTGGGACATTTTTGTACACACGGTTACCTGATCCCAAACTAAGCAGAGCTTGTACTACGGAAACCAGACAACTGATATTACTACATATACTACTTTTTTATTTGTAAATACATACTTAATATACATATACACCCAGACTCCGGACATACAGACATGTTCATGCACACAAATGCATGTCCCGGGTAGGAATCGAACCTACGACCTGCAGTGTGAAAGGTGCCTCCGCGCCAACCACGCTAACGGGCCCGTCAATCCAGCGCATGGGGCTACGTCCCCTAGGTCTATTCCCGTTGACTTTGCCCTGGACAGCGAGTCTTTCAATGAAGTCATTACCAATCACGATCAACCAAGATACCAGATCATCAAGATTACCAAGATCGTTATTGTAACAGATGTTTTTAATTCGCAATAAAAACTTATAATAGGTATATTTTAACATCGTGTAGATACATCTTATTACATTTACAACACGTTCATTTTCAATATAAATCAATTTTGTTTGCATAATATAGTTATTATATTTACCTTCTCGAATCACTCGAATAAAACTGTTGTGTAAAAGCTCCACTCTAACCAAAAGGGTCGTATTACCATCATCATAGGGTTGTGAATTAGATAATCGATATTGCATCTGTTACACTGAAATCGGATACCGTTGAGTGTTTGCTAACAAGATATTTTTTATGTTATTTTTCGTGAATACCATTATGTGTTATAATGTCGTAAATAGGGAGATACTTCGTCGTCAAAGGGATGTTATGGGTTTATTATTTCCGGTACTCGCCCTTTGAGTTCGGCTGTCCGCTCCCGTTTGATTTAATGTATTTGTTGATATAAATTTACCTTTCCAAACAGGAAGATAGACAATACGGTTGTTGTTTTTTGGTTCATTGATTTTGGTTGTTTTTATTGATGTGAGCGGAAATGTTATGAACATTCTCCTTTATATGATACAGTCTGTTATAAAACAGTAATTTTATTTTTCTTTGATAACAATGACGGGGGATATAGTTACGATTTATTTAATGATGTTTGGCATAATGATTATACTGGGTGAAATCGAAATCGTGGGCAATATTTTAAAGGATGATTCTACACATGATTCAGAATATTTAGGGAATGTTAATCAACAAATCAATTGATAAAAATTTATAAACCAGGTAAGGTGTAACAGTTAAGATGAGGGTTCGAAATTTGGTTGATTTTCTATTCTACTTTTTCTTTAAGTAAGTATGTGGACTAGGAATCTTATATTTAGATGTATGATTTTTGACTATATTATCATGAGTATCTTTAAATCCAAATCACGATTTGATGAAATTTTCTCGATAAAAAAAAAATATGAAATGAGCTCTAATTATTTACAATTTTCCTTGCTACCACGATGTTTTTACGATTTAGACCACGAAATTATTTCTAAAACATAGCAAATAATGATATCTAAACTACCCTTCAACCATATTTTAATTCATGAAGTAGTTTTTTTTTAATTCAAGAAAATGTGGTTTGGCGCTTACGTTGTTTATTTCCGAGCGCGCGCACAATATCGCCATCTCACATTTTAAGTACTTGAACTAACCATGTCTCTCTCTAACTTTGTATTGTCAGTGTCCAGTCGGACTTGTTCGACGTCGGACCTGTGAAGGATTTTTTAAAAAATATTACGAAAAAATATTACGGTCGTGCCACATTACAGGTACAGTACAGTATTTACAGTCCGCCGACGCCTATGATAAATAAATAAATATCCTTGGAAATTATTTTACACATGACTACCTGATCCCAAACTAAGCAGAGCTTGTACTATGGAAACCAGATAACTGATATTACTACATATACTACTTTTTGTTTGTAAATACAAACTAAATATACACTTAATTACACCTAGACTCGGGACATGCGGACATGTTCATGCACACAAATGCATGTCCTGGGCAGGAATCGAACCTACGACCTGCACTGCAGCGTGATTTTCGTTTGCTTTTCCTTGTCTTGTGTAATTTCTTTTCATCTCTTGTCATTTTGTGTCATCTCTTGTCATTTTGTGTCATCTCTTGTCATTTTGTGTCATCTCTTGTCATTTTGTGTCATCTCTTGTCATTTCATAGTTATTCGTGTCATTTCTGTAAAAACTCCCTATTTCGCTTACTGTTATATACTTGCAGCATGGTCTTGGGCCGACAGTGGGAATACATTGCTTGTCAAAACAATGGAGTCGCTTTATTGCGTTTGTTGTAGGTATGGATGGGCAAGTAATAAATATATCATACATCAATAAATTATCGTAAAAAATAACATTACAGATATGGATAGGAAAATGTTTGTCCGTCCTATTCAATCTATTATATTATAAACGAAAGTAACTCTGTCTGTTACCTTTTCACGGCTAAACCGCTGAACCAATGTTGATGAATTTTGGTATGGAGATAGACTGGGTCTTGGCGGAGAACATAGGCTACTTTTTAGGGTTCCAAAGGGTGCTAACGGGACCCTATTACTAGGCCTACGCTGTCCGTCTGTCTGTCTGTCCGTCTGTCAGCGCGGGCTGTATCTCACGAACCGTAACAGGTAGAGAGTTGAAATTTTCACTGAATGTGTATTTCTGTTGCCGGTGCAGAACAAATACTAATAAAACCCGACTACTGAAAAATCGCGCTCTAAAAAGTATGAAACAAGAAAATATTCTCATCTAGAGGATAGCCGTGGTCCGTGTAGGTCCTTTAGGGCCAAATGGCATATGAACACGGACCACGGCTATCCTCTAGATGAGAATATTTTCTTGTTTCATACTTTTTAGAGCGCGATTTTTCAGTAGTCGGGTTTTAGTTTTTAAACTTACTTTTTATTTAATTATTTTGGAGTTATAGGTAACAATATATATATTTTTGAAATGTGCTCATGAAGCTCTTTCATTTGATACCCCACACGGTTTCATTAAAAATGTTTTTTTTTTAGTTCATGACATTATGTTCTCTAGAGGGCGCCATATGCAATTTTATGTGACGTCACATAGCCTATAACCAGCGCGCCATTAAGCCGCTTCTAACGATACCTCATTTGTCAAATTACGACAAGTCGTTTGGAAGTTAGGTGGGAACAGATGCACATACATACATACATACATACATACATACATACATACATACCGGTCAAAATCATAACCCTCCGCCGTAGTCGGGTAAAAATATAATAACATTTAAAAATAAATATCAAGTCTCAAACTTGATATTTTTGATGTGTTTATTCTACGGTGGTACGGAACCCTTTATGTGCGAGTCCGACGCCTTCAGATCTTATGAATGTTTTCTTGAAATAAATATAATGTATTTTAAGTAATTAACTGGCCAACCCTCAGGTCCTACCTACCATGTTAGGATCTTTTTCGTTCTAGCGGGTGTAAACCGTGATTTAACGAGTTAATGTGATAATTTTTGTATTTAAATTATTCAATTCAATGTATTTGTTTCAGACATAGTCCAATATTGATTATTAAAATTATTATAATTTCACAATAAATATAAAACAATAAATAAAAGTAAAATTAAATTAAAAAAATATATATATTTATTTTTATTTTTCATGTTTTATCATTAAAATACAATATAATATAACATAAATTAAAATAAAATACAATAAAATAAAAACCTACCCCTAATTAAACAAATACCGTCCGCGTGGGATACTGGCTGCATGTCCTCCCTGTATTCAAGCTGTTCCTGTTGTCAAGCTAATTTTTTGAGCAAGGAAAGAGCCAGCCCTCTTGTCACCTGTGGCGGTAACCAGACTAAGGGTGATTTTGATAGATAAAAAAATAAAGATAAAAAGATAAACAAAAAATAAATGCATGGTTAAATCAATAAAATTAATAAAAACTGAAAATTAAATTAAAAAAAATTATTAAATATGGTAAAAAAAAATATTATGACACCGCTGATGACTTCATGATCGGCATCGAAGTTAAGTACCAAAGTATTCCTTTGCCTACGAAACATGAAAAAGATACTCATATCCGGCAGTCAGTCACTGACACAGAGTATGTACATTTTCACCCGACTACGGTGGGCGGAGGGTTATGTTTTTGACCGATATGTATGTATGTTCATCTGCTCCCGTATAACGTCCAAACTATTTTTATCATAATAATTTGACTAATGAGATATCGTTGGACGCGTCTGGATCGTCCGCTGGTTATAGGCTATTATACGATCGAAATATTGTTATACGTATCTATCAGCATATTGTAGGTTGTCTTCTTTTGACTTACTTTGTCTTCAGCAATAAAAACAACATATAAATTAAATTATTTTTTTCAAATACACTCGACATAAAAATCCCATATAGAACGAAAAAAATATATTTGAATATTTTCATCCATTTCATCTATTTTAAAAGGTGCACTGGGACATATTATTTTAATTGTACGAATTAAACAATATTGTTCCTTCAAAAAATAACTATACTATAGTCTACTCCATAGCTGTTCTGTCCTAGCTAAGCGAGAGGGATATATCCTTCGGCAGCTCACGCGACGCTAGCCACACCCCGAAACTAAAATTCATTTTTTTCTTGTATCGTCTTAAATGGTTTGCTTATTTGCTTACCCGAGCAATATTTTTTTATCAATAGATTTTTTTATTTGTTTTGTTGAGTCCAAAGAAATTGGAATAAATGAGTCATATTTTAAAATATTACCCACGATTTCGATTTCAACCTGTATATTTAAATAATCAGCATCATTTAGTAGGAACATAGCTACATATCTCCGAAATGTAGGTCTGAAAAAATACACATCTATTTCTAAACGGAGTTATGTATTACACTGTCATATATTTATTTACTACAAAATAATATGATATTACCTATAAGAAAAAGATGTTACATTGTTTTATAAAGAAAAATCTACAATTCCACGTAGAACTTCAATTATTAATTACAACGGGACTGCTTTAACTGAAGCACTCTTTGCGAGATTTCCAAGAAACTTCACTAAAAGAATACCAGAATACCAGTATTACAAATGGATAACTTACTTTAAAAGTCGAGTACTCAGCCTAACAAACAAAACGTGGAGAGTTCTCAGAATTCATCATCACACAAAATAATATACAGGGTGAATTTGAAATCATGGGCATCCTTTTGAACGGTGATTCTACACATGATTCAGAATATTTAGGGAATATTAATCAACAAATCAATCGATAAAAATTTATTGCCCAGGTAAGGTATAACAGTTAACTGGTTTGCTTATTTGCGTACTCAAGCAATATTTTTTTATCAATAGATTTTTTATTAATTTTCCCAAAATATTCTGATTCATGTGTAGAATCATAGTTTAAAAGGATGCCCACGATTTCAAATTCACCCTGTATAATATAGAAGCGACTCTCCTCGAAAGAATGTTAAGTCAAAGGGCATCCAAACTAAGTGGGCGCATACCTCCATGAATGGCTGCGTCTACATCAGCCAAGCTGCGTTTCGTACGATGAGTGAGAGAACCCGAAGCCCAACTCCCTCTTCTTCTCCCCCTGCGTTCCATTCCCCTTCAGGCCAGCAACGTGCGAGCAATGCCTTTGGTATTGAAAACATCTATAGGTTTCGGTAACTGCTTAATATCAGGCGGGCGGTACGCTTGTTTGCCACCTCAGTCCCATAAAAAAAACGTCGGAACGCATAGACATAATGTCATAACATGAGTGCTCGGGCGAGGCATGCGAGGCATTTGGATTGGACGTACCGTAAAGTCTTAATTTAATAGTGCATGAAATTTTTTCCTCAGTATTTTTTCTTATGGGACTGAGGTGGCAAACAGGTGTACGGCCCGCCTGATATTAAGCAGTTACTGTAGCCTATAGATGCTTGCAATACCAAAAGGCATTGCTCGCACTTTGCCGATCTCCGATCGAGGAGGGAGGGAAGGGCGGGGGTGTTGGACTTCCGGCTCTCTCACTCATCGTACGAAACGTAGCTGTAATAGCTTTACGCCGATCTTCTGTGAGAGGGTGGTACTACCCCGGTCGAGCCAGCCCTATATGAGCTGCAGTCAATTGGCTACAGCTTGGCTCTACCACCTTAAAATGCTATAGATCATGTATACCTCGAATACTTGTTTGACGACCTCCATGAGATTTGACTGGATATATCGTCGTTCGGACGTTCTATCTCTCCGCTAGTTCCTATTAGTTCTATTTTCTTATTTCTATTTTCTTTTACCTAAATTAAAATTGCGATCCCACAGTCAAACCGACTGCTCTGTTTTGTGGGACTATGTTATATTATTATTATTCTATGTTTTATGAAATAAATAAATAAATAAATCGTGCGTTCGCCTTTTACCCGAGCCCTTTGTAAAAGGGTTTCAGATGCTTATGGTAAGTTATCCAATTTCAATATGTGCAACTTCCTGAAAAAGTTTTTCCGATGGGTTTTCCGTGAAGCCTTTGAGGACGAAATAAAATATCGGGAGGTTATTTGTACTGACATCAAGTCAAACAAAAGAGTGACTGGACCCCGACGTGAACAAGAAAGAGGGTTCTTGGGGTTTCTTTTAGTTCGGTACTTATATTGATTTTGCTATAGAACTAGCTAGGAAGGGGTTCATAGTTTGTCTACTGAAGTACCTAACTAATACAATGTTGGTACAGATTTATGTGGAATTACCGTACTTCTATTACTCATTTAAATGGTTAAAATATGAGTATATGACTTTGAGGTTATTAACTAACTTGAGAACATTTACTATTTAGTTTGACAATTTCATATTTTGAAATCGATTTCTACAAAATTTGGTAACATTTAAAATAAATCGGCTAAGTCATTTTATTCCCGACCATATGAGGTTTAATGTTGTATACTTTATATTGCACATAAGCCAGCCGATTCATCAAACCATTTACTAAGACCCATCCAGTTGAGTCCAAATATTGTCCAAATACTCTTTAAGGTAATACATATTACCTTAAAGAGTATTTGGACACGCATATAATCATAGTATGTCTAGTTCTTGAAATACCAAATGTAATGCTCGGGATACACGGCGACACTCGACACTCAGTGTATCTCAGTGTAGCGACACCGCCACTACATTTGTAACAAGGTGTGGCGGTGGTGTATACGCGCAGACACTCGACGTATACACGGAGTGTATTAGTGTCAAGTGTCGTGTGTATAGCTTTAGATACTTATTTCAAGTTGCACTAATTGTACATTTGAAACACGTTGCTTGCATGTAAGCTAAGCTTGTAGAGACAGCCCTCTACATGTACCTAGTCGTCCACGCTGTACACAAAGACCCATAAATACATATGCCCACATATAACAGCAGGACACGGTCAACTATACCCGACAAAATGGGGCGACCACACGATGAATGAATTTACGGGAGACAACGGAATTCAATTTATCGAAAAATGGTTTTTGCGAGGCACCCATGAGAGCAGTTTCAGAATAAAAATAATGGACAAGCGCGTTGATGGGATTTTGTGGTTGACGGTCTTTATTTGTTTATTTTCTATGCGCAGTTTTTAATAAAGCTACTTCAGCGTACGGTGGAGAGAATTGGCAGCTGGTTATAATCGATAAAATCTAAGCCAGTGCTATATTTCTGTAGAGTATTTAAATAATAAATAAACTAGGTCATTCAAAAGCTTGTGCAATATTATGAATAAGCAATGCTTGGCAAGGTCAGATAGAGATGGGTGACCATATAGTGGCATTTCGATGTCTCCGTGCTTTGGAGGGCTCGCATCATTAGACAGCAGTCGTTAAGCCATGTAGAGATCCTTGGGCGGCTTAAACAACAGTGACACCAGCCCCCTAGACAAGTGGCATGAACGCTAATCGAATAGAATAGACTTCACAATGTATGGAAATGTCAAACATCGCTATGTAGATCAACAACAAGTTGCTATGTAGATCACGTGACTTATGTCATTTCTATACATGAAGCGTAGCGATTTGAAGGAACGCTTGAAGAAAATATGAAAGGTCAGACTAGTTTTACAATTACTGGAAAACATTATTAAACTTTAAGCAACACAACGAGATAACCTTTCAGCACTTTGGTATCTTATTAATATCATTATAGGTATTGACTACGCCAAAATATGTTATATGCTTCCAAAACATTGCATAACAATAAACACTTAAAAGCAAATCGAAAATAGCTTCTGGAACCATGTCATTCTCATTTATCACAATCACAAGTCATAACGTCTATTACTAGCTAATACACCATTCAGAGACGGCCAAACGGACGAGAACAAAGGATTATGTATATCAGATGCAGAAGAATATGAATCAAATAAGGGCTTTTGGCACGGGACGGATAAAGACCAGACGAATGTCTGGCGCAAACCGTCAATCAATGTCACCCCAGTAGATATATTTTTAGATAAAGTGTGTCACTGTTGCACTATTATTTAACTTGTTTGTTGCTTCCATGAAAACGTTTTGCAAGTAATTTTCGTAACATGATAGTTTTTGTTTTTTTATGGTTCATCGATTGACAAGTAATACCTAATAATCTAAGAGGTTTTCCAGGATATATAGAAAACATAAAAATTCACAGCCGTTATATCGTGCAGTTTTTAATTTTAGGCACGCACTGTATTAAAAGGATCAAAATAAAGAAGAGCGTTAATTAATACGGTAATAGAATCTCATACGACATGACACCTTTATAATAACATCAAGGTAAGATTAAAGGAAATTGAGGGAGAGGAAGAATAAATAAGCTACATGACCCAGATGCAAGAGGAGCTCGGTGTCATGTCGAATAAGGAGGTGAAGGA
Organism: Drymonia ruficornis; assembly: GCA_947859195.1. Lineage (NCBI taxonomy): Eukaryota > Metazoa > Arthropoda > Insecta > Lepidoptera > Notodontidae > Drymonia > Drymonia ruficornis. Next base: position 1,449,409 of record OX401913.1, read on the forward strand.
TAGACTGCCCTAGATAGGAAGAGATGGAGAGAGCTCTATGAGCTACATAGACAAGGGTCTTTGGAAGGAGACTGAAACTATCAGAGTTGCAAAAAAACAGGAAATTTAAAATGAAAACTGATTAAAACATGTTTGAATCATTTAAAACATGTTTTAAACAAATGTTTTAAATGTTTTAAATGTTTTAATGTTTTAAATGATTCAAACATGTTTTAAACACGGTGTTTAAAACAAGGTGATTTTTTCGAAACAACCCTGGAAACTATACATATCACATCTCATTCGGTGCCTATATAGAAATAAAAATTAGAAAATAATAATAATATAATAATAAATAAAGAATTTGAATTTCGAATCTAGTGTCTTGCTATTTCCACAGCTACTTCTTATGTAATATTTCAGAGTTTTAAATTTGTAGACTTGTCTTCTATAAAATTAGGACCATCTTCGGCGTATGTTCACCTCTTTGAGAAATACGGGGGTAATTTTACTATATTTCAAAACCTGCAGAAATACAACAGTTGTATGCTAACGTATAAGTCTGAAACGCAAACCACTCAAAGTTCCACGTGCAACCGCCAACTATGAAGTTATCCACGAGAACCCATCAACAACCGCAGCGAGCAACTTATTATAACTTGTGTTGCTAATTTGTTGAACCAGCGCACGCTTCGCGCCCTTTTTAAGAGTTAATTTACTATGAAAAAGCTATTAAAAATACATTTTTGGTGAGCACTGAGAATTTCGGTTCAAAAGCGCCTCAAATATTGCACCAATGTATTAAAAAAAATCTGTCTGAGATTTTATTTGGTCTGTTAACTTTTACCGTATTTTATTTTAAAATTAGAACAACCACTTTTACATCAACTTAACTGTTGTTCTGATAATGTAAGTGTGCAATAACAAAATATTTAACGCATAATAAAAAACCTATAGCATACTATTAAAACAAGATCTTCATTGGGTACGTTAGGTTACACTGTTATAAATTTACGAATACTAAAACCAACAAATCAATTTTAGATCAAAACACCCTACAAATTATTGGCGTCCTCATCAAAACCCCTAACACGACCCTAACTCACAGTTCCCTTCATTAGCAACCTCAAACCAGATCGCCTGTCCTGAACTAGGGACATACCAAACATTTACACTGGCATTGACCTCAACTGGCTCTTGCTAACGTAATAACAAGCCTTTGATGTCAAAAGCCGTAATACACACACTAACGGGTGGCTTAATGATGGTAGGAAAAGCAATTTGCGTAGGCTAGGGTTACTAACTAGTGTCATGTGTGAAGAGATAATTAATTGAAATTGTGAGTACGTAACTTGTAACTTTTTCATTCCATGCATTTGTTCCTCAAAAAATGCGAGCAAAGTAGGTATTTTATACTAGACTTTTACAGAGGGCAGTAATGAGTTTTACTAAAAATGCTTATAATGTTGTCATTATTTTGCAAACCTTCCTCTAGCAAAGTCGATGTTGCTGCCCTCGAAAGCCAGCAGGGAGTAAAAATATAACGTCCCTTTTACCTCAACTGTAATATATTACGCCCGTGCCGTTGCCATGGAAATATTACAAACAGGTATAGGTATAGTTCGTAAAAAAATCTGATTGGCTGTATAAAACGAGTTGGTTACCATGGTGGGGTTGCCATGGAAACTTAAACAGGAAAAATAAATAGCCACAGCACGAGGCCTGGAGCTGCCCTGCGTCACGCTTTCGGCCATCAACAATGCGGTCAGCAATACACTCATTACAGACCGTGGCAGTAATGTACTATTGAATTTAGAACATGAGTATTACTTCCAGTGTTTCGCGAGTGAAGAGATCGAACGCAAATCTTGTATGAATAATATTATATCGCTCTCCTGTAATACAATCTATTGATAGAAGTATGTTTTATGGTGATTTATAAAAAGACAAACAGATATGAAGAAGAACGCACATAATAAGCCCACAATAATAGTAAGACATTCAATACAATGTATTCAATAGCAACCTATATTTTCCTAAATAAATACTAGGTAACATATTACCATACCAATATTTCTTTCATTCCCAATTCTATGCGGTACGTTACATCCGCACAAAACCTTAAGACGATACAAGAAAAAAATTAATTTTAGTTTCGGGGTGTGGCTAGCGTCGCGTGAGCTGCCGAAGGATATATCCCTCTCGCTTAGCTAGGACAGAACAGCTATGGAGTAGACTATAGTATAGTTATTTTTTGAAGGAACAATATTGTTTAATTCGTACAATTAAAATAATATGTCCCAGTGCACCTTTTAAAATAGATGAAATGGATGAAAATATTCAAATATATTTTTTTCGTTTTATATGGGATTTTTATGTCGAGTGTATTTGAAAAAAAATAATTTAATTTCTATGTTGTTTTTATTGCTGAAGACAAAGTAAGTCAAAAGAAGACAAACGATACCTACAATATGCTGATAGATACGTATAACAATATTTCGATCGTATAATAGCCTATAACCAGCGGACGATCCAGACGCGTCCAACGATATCTCATTAGTCAAATTATTATGTTAAAAATAGTTTGGACGTTATACGGGAGCAGATGAACATACATACATATCGGTCAAAATCATAACCCTCCGCCCACCGTAGTCGGGTAAAAATGTACATACTCTGTGTCAGTGACTGACTGCCGGATATGAGTATCTTTTTCATGTTTCGTAGGCAAAGGAATACTTTGGTACTTAACTTCGATGCCGATCATGAAGTCATCAGCGGTGTCATAATATTTATTTTTACCATATATAATTTATTTTTTAATTTAATTTTCAGTTTTTATTAATTTTATTGATTTAACCATGCATTTATTTATTGTTTATCTTTTTATCTTTATTTTTTTATCTATCAAAATCACCCTTAGACTGGTTACCGCCACAGGTGACAAGAGGGCTGGCTCTTTCCTTGCTCAAAAAATTCGCTTGACAACAGGAACAGGTTGAATACAGGGAGGACATGCAGCCAGTATCCCACGCGGACGGTATTTGTTTAATTAGGGGTAGGTTTTTATTTTATTGTATTTTATTTTAATTTATGTTATATTATATTGTATTTTAATGATAAAACATGAAAAATAAAAAATATTTTTTTATTTTTTTTAATTTAATTTTACTTTTATTTATTGTTTTATATTTATTGTGAAATTATAATAATTTTAATAATCAATATTGGACTATGTCTGAAACAAATACATTGAATTGAATAATTTAAATACAAAAATTATCACATTAACTCGTTAAATCACGGTTTACACCCGCTAGAACGAAAAAGATCCTAACATGGTAGGTAGGACCTGAGGGTTGGCCAGTTAATTACTTAAAATTCACTATATTTATTTCAAGAAAACATTCATAAGATCTGAAGGCGTCGGACTCGCACATAAAGGGTTCCGTACCACCGTAGAATAAACACATCAAAAATATCAAGTTTGAGACTTGATATTTATTTTTAAATGTTATTATATTTTTAGTATTTGTTCTGCACCGGCAACAGAAATACACATTCAGTGAAAATTTCAACTCTCTACCTGTTACGGTTCGTGAGATACAGCCCGCGCTGACAGACGGACAGACAGACAGACGGACAGCGTAGGCCTAGTAATAGGGTCCCGTTAGCACCCTTTGGAACCCTAAAAAGTAGCCTATGTTCTCCGCCAAGACCCAGTCTATCTCCATACCAAAATTCATCAACATTGGTTCAGCGGTTTAGCCGTGAAAAGGTAACAGACAGAGTTACTTTCGTTTATAATATAATAGATTGAATAGGACGGACAAACATTTTCCTATCCATATCTGTAATGTTATTTTTTACGATAATTTATTGATGTATGATATATTTATTACTTGCCCATCCATACCTACAACAAACGCAATAAAGCGACTCCATTGTTTTGACAAGCAATGTATTCCCACTGTCGGCCCAAGACCATGCTGCAAGTATATAACAGTAAGCGAAATAGGGAGTTTTTACAGAAATGACACGAATAACTATGAAATGACAAGAGATGACACAAAATGACAAGAGATGAAAAGAAATTACACAAGACAAGGAAAAGCAAACGAAAATCACGCTGCAGTGCAGGTCGTAGGTTCGATTCCTGCCCAGGACATGCATTTGTGTGCATGAACATGTCCGCATGTCCCGAGTCTAGGTGTAATTAAGTGTATATTTAGTTTGTATTTACAAACAAAAAGTAGTATATGTAGTAATATCAGTTATCTGGTTTCCATAGTACAAGCTCTGCTTAGTTTGGGATCAGGTAGTCATGTGTAAAAGAATTTCCAAGGATATTTATTTATTTATCATAGGCGTCGGCGGACTGTAAATACTGTACTGTACCTGTAATGTGGCACGACCGTAATATTTTTTCGTAATATTTTTAAAAAAATCCTTCACAGGTCCGACGTCGAACAAGTCCGAGCGGACACTGACAATACAAAGTTAGAGAGAGACATGGTTAGTTCAAGTACTTAAAATGTGAGATGGCGATATTGTGCGCGCGCTCGGAAATAAACAACGTAAGCGCCAAACCACATTTACTTGAATTAAAAAAAAACTACTTCATGAATTAAAATATGGTTGAAGGGTAGTTTAGATATCATTATTTGCTATGTTTTAGAAATAATTTCGTGATCTAAATCGTAAAAACATCGTGGTAGCAAGGAAAATTGTAAATAATTAGAGCTCATTTCATAAATTTTTTTTATCGAGAAAATTTCATCAAATCGTGATTTGGATTTAAAGATACTCAAGATAATATAGTCAAAAATCATACATCTAAATATAAGATTCCTAGTCCACATACTTACTTAAAGAAAAAAAAGAATAGAAAATCAACCAAATTTCGAACCCTCCTCTTAAAAATGCCTATTGTGTTGCCGAAACGTTGGCTAAATTTAGGTAAAACGCCTATTGTAAGAGGTTGAGAAAACCTTCGCATTTTGTCTCGAAACACGTGTCAACTTCTAAAGGTGTTTTAATGAATCTGCGAAAAAAGGCATAATTAAGGTTCGGATATTCCGCGCTCGTACCGAGGTCCCGTTAATTTTGCCTCCGTTGCTTCTCATTAAAGATTTCTCGCTTATGTTGATTTACTACGTTTCGGATCGTTCGGCATTTTGATTTATACTTTTCAGCGGTACTGTTGGATGAAAAAAAATCTCACTAATTACCCGAGATTAAGAAACGTGCCTTTTTTGTGAAAAATATTGGAGTTTAATTTACGGACGTGGAATCTTTGGGGAGTTTTAACTAAGTCGACGTTTTGGGGCAAAGATTGGCTTTTTGCCATATCTTTGGATGGGCCAGTGATTAACTGCTCTAGCTGAAATAATAGGTGGCTTTATATAATGTGGGGGTACTTAACGTGATTCTGCTGAATACATTTTTCTTATTGCCTTGGCATTACGCAAAAGGAATTCTGGTGAGGAACATTCCTAAACTTTAGCCAATAGAGTGCATGAAGTACCTAGACACGACATATACGTCACGACTTCTATCCCCATTCGGGGGTAGTTAGAGACTTGAGTGGCCAAACACCACCACATTGTGATATTAAGCCAACTCAAAGCCCACGTTTCACCAGATAGTCAGAACTCAACGTGACAGGTGGTGAACCTTGTCGCCGTGTTTACAGGAACAGACTATTACCGAATCCCGAGGGATAGGTAGGTTTCTTCACGAAGTTTTTCCTCACCATAAAGTACCTAGAAAAACCTTGGTCCATTGATATATCCCATTATAGCTTTACGCAGTAGTTAGTTATATCTGAAAGTATCTATTTGGAAATCGATGCAACAAACATTTGTGTAACAGCTTCACTCATCCAAAATGTTCTCATCGGAGTGCTGTCATTTGCCTCGCCTAGTTTCACCTAGTCAGGAGACAGAACGATAATGTTATACCCTTGGGTATATCCTTCTCTATCTGGAGTGTAGGTTGGTTCGCCCTTTGGCTCGCCCGAGCATGCGACTGAGGCTGACGCGTGCCGCGCGCACCATGTGACCGAGCAGCCTCGCGCGGGATGCGAGCCTGAAGGGCTAGACTAGTGGCTGACGTCTACAAGCGTTCCTTCAAATCGCTACGCTTCATGTATGGAAATTACATAAGTCACGTGATCTACATAGCGACGTTTGACATTTCCATACATTGTGAAGTCTATTCTATTCTATTCGATTAGCGTTCATGCCACTTGTCTAGGGGGGACCCCGCTATTTATTTATTATCCTAGCTAACTAACGGCCGTATATCATGGCTGATAGCATAATAAAGCCTTCAAGCGAGCATGCGCAGTTTAAAAGATACGGAAAATAGAACAAAAACGTTGTAATTGATAGCCCAGCAGTTTTAACAGCAATAGCTTCTGGCTTTTATAAACCATTTTCTAGTTGCAGAGGTTTCTTGAATAATTTAAAGGAGAGTTTTAAGTTCACAGCGAAATTCTAGTTAGTAATTTTGTACTAAACTTTTAATGATATTGCCAGACCATCTTTTGTATTGTCCAAAACTATGTACCCTTGTACTATGTAAGATTTACACCTATGGCTCGTATAAAAATGCATCTCAAAGTTGAACTCGATCTTAAGTTGCAGTTTTGACGTTTAATGTATGTAACATCTGTCAAAAACAGCATCTTTAAATTGATCTCAACGTTGAGATGCATTTATTACAATATACTATTATAATATACTATATAATATTACAATACAAGCCTATGTGGACTATAGAGTATATTCATCTATCTACCTATGATCAACGGGTTGTTATTAATACCTAAGTATATTATTTATTTGCTGCTAATAATAATAGGTAATTTCTATAATTTTACAGAATAGACTCTTTTCGAAGTAAAACATTTATAGTAGGTACATATAATGTACAATACATTTTGTGCACCGAGTCGGCGGTTGTTATTTTCTTTTGTAGTTTTTCCCTAATGAGGCAGGGCACAGATAACATCTCTTTATGCCATTCAAGGGGCGTTTTTATTTGTCTTACGAAAAAGTTCTTTGTGTTTTGTGAAATTTTACGTCCGTTAATTTAATCCGTTTTTATGTAAATTGTTAGTTACATTAAGGTTTTATTTATATTAAGGGCGCATTTTTTTTACCGAGTTAAATTACCGTATGTGGGAAAAGTTATGACTGACTAGCTTTTGCTTGCGGGTTCGCCTGCACAAATTTTAAGGATAAAAGGTTATCGAAGAGCTCAGTCAAACTTACCAATAATCAAACACACTTTCATTATAATTAGCATTTTCTAAATAGTTTGAACTTCAGATGTTATTTTAGGTACTTTATTTTAAGAAAAGAATTTGTATAACTACATAGATATATATATTTTACTTACAGCTTATTTTTTTTAAATTAATTAATGTCGTCATCATCATTATCGAAGAAAAAGATTTAGGTATAAATTATTTTGCTTACTAACCATGGACAAAAACTAGAGTACTTTTTAATTTTAAATAGATAAACATGAATAGCAACTCTACAGGGTTATTGGTAAAACACTAACAACCTTGCAGGGGCGTATTACTGACATCAAAAACAACTCTTGTTCTATGACTTTTTAAAAAACAAAAAAAAATGACACTCTAAAATGTATGAAACAAGAAAATATGCTCATCTAGAGGATCGCCGTGGTGCGTTTAGGTACCTCTTCTTCTTCCTCGTTCCCTCAATTCTGAGGATCGCGACTATTGCGGATGCCCTTCCAATTTTCCCGGTCATATGCGCTGTGTACTGCCTTGTAAAAACTGCCGCCTACAGCAGCTTTTATAGAATCGGACCATCTTGCTGGTGCCCTTCCTCTAGCACGTTTGCCTTCCATCTGGCCTAGTATTATGTACTTCTCTAGTTCATGTCTGGGAGACCGCATGATGTGTCCGAAGAAGCCGAGCTTCCTTTCCCAACAGATTGTGGTGAGCCGTGTGGTGACCTACTTAGGTACCTACTTTAGGGCAAAGTGGAATACTACCGCGTACCATGGCTTTCCTCTAGATGAGAAAAAAATATTTTTTTTCATACATTTTAGAAAGTGATTTTTAATTAATTATTTTTTTTGTTTTGTAAAAAGTCATAGAACAAAAGTTGTTGTTTTTGATATCAGTAATACGCCCCTGCAAGGTTGTTAGTGTTTTACCAATAACCCTGTAGAGTTGCTATTCATGTTTATCTATTTAAAATTAAAAAGTACTCTAGTTTTTGTCCATGGTTAGTAAGCAAAATAATTTATACCTAAATCTTTTTCTTCGATAATGATGATGACGACATTAATTAATTAAAAAAAAATAAGCTGTAAGTAAAATATATATATCTATGTAGTTATACAAATTCTTTTCTTAAAATAAAGTACCTAAAATAACATCTGAAGTTCAAACTATTTAGAAAATGCTAATTATAATGAAAGTGCGCCCCTGCATGGTTGTTAGTGTTTTACCAATAACCCTGTATACCTAGAAACGTTTTTTCAAACAGCACGGTTTTAAAAAATGGACCGTCCTCATATAATACAAGTAAGTTTTGGCAATCGAATGGTACTTCTTTGGCACACTCTGTAGGCGCCTGTTAGAACTTGTCTGTAAAATTAACTTTTACTTCATTAAGCGTTCCGCCAAAAACCACTATCCAGATTATTCAAATGAGTACTCTTAATTGTACCGAATGAGATGGAAATATGCTGGTCAAGTAGGTGCAAAAGGGATGTGCAAGACAATGACGGGGAAGTTGGTCGGAAACTAACCATGCAGTTTCATTAGACGGCGGCAATTAGTCCGGGGCGGGTGAAATGAGACTATTTCCATGCCTTGTTCATTGTTCCCGGTGGTCTTAAGGCCTCCGCAGACTTGCTACTTTAAGCATCGGCGACCGGCGATTTTGTGGCGTATCGATGCTGCGTCGCGTTTCTTCGAGCGTGAACGAGCGAGACGCAGCATCAAAATCGGCGATCGCCGATGCTAAAAGTAGCAAGTCCTTGGAGGTCCTTAGTGCTATTAATATAAGGTCTGATTTATTTTAAGGTGGTAGAGCCAAGCTGTAGCCAATCGACTGCAGCTCATATACGGGCTGGCTCGACCGGGGTACCACCCTCTCACAGAAGATCGGCGTAAAGCAGCTATTACAGCTGGGTTTCGTACGGTGAGTGAGAGAGCCGAAAGCCCATTCCCCGTTCCCCTCCCTCCATTCCACTCCCCATCCGGTCGGCAATGTGCGAGCAATGCCTTTGGTATTGCAAGCATCTATAAGCTACGGTCACTGCTTAACATCAGGCGGGCCGTACGCTTTATTGCGACAGCAGTCCTATAAAAAAATAGGGCACGATATTTTGTATGGAGCCAGCCTAACACACCAATTGTATGGATTCAAACTAAATAACGCTTGTACTATTGCTACCGTGGACTGAGGGCGATCCCAAGTGACACACAGACTAAGGTAAATTACGGAAAGGCCGTTTCCGAAATTTGTCGCTGACGGGAATCGAACCTGCCACCACCCGATGCAGTGACCCGAGCAGCCTACGCTCGAAACACTGCGCTAAGCCGCTGTCAAGATTTTTGTGGTAGACATCATCTATATTGAGGTGATATTCAAACATATCGTGCAATATCTAAATTCTCGTAAGAGCCGGGCCCCACCTACGCGCAGCGCTGCGTTGTGCTGCGTCGTCGCAAGATTTTGTACTGACACATCACCCTCCCCCGCTTCGTCTCTCGCCCGCTGACACTTTGATCCGTTGCGACGACGCAGCGCAGCGCGTAGTTGGGGCCCAGCTCTTAGTGGGTTCAATGTTCACACTAAGGCATGTACGTTTGGCTCGGTTTTGGCCTCTGAGATTTAAGATACTCATGTGTATGGACCATTTAAATAATGCTTTCAACGTCACTATCGATGTGTGGTAATCACATCACTAGTAGTTCCATTAACCACTCAACGCTCTCAGCGGATCAGATAAGCATTTGAGTAACGTTTGTGTGTTTAGACGAAATTGTGGTATTCTAGACTGCCGCAGCATGGTCCAAACCACAGAGTAAAGACTAAAGAAAGAGGTGCCCTTATTCGATATTTGTGTGAAACAAAACGTGGTCACTGTTCTTTCATTTTCATTTTACTATTTACCGGTAAATAGTTGAACTACTCGCTTCGTTTTATGTCGATGTTAGTACTAGGCCGACCACTCGGCCGACTTGCTTAGGGCCAGTCCCCTTAGTAACTGGTTCGTGGTCCCAACTTAAACTAAGCAACGTATGCTCTATGGTACCGTACATTGGACCAGAGGCGGTCCCAGGTACACCTATATCAGGATACATTACGAAAAGGTCATTAGCGAAATTTGCCTGGACGGGAATCAAACCAGGAACCACTCGATGCAGTGAGCCGAATGGCTATTATTTTATAGGTCTGCGGTGGCAAAAAAGCGTACGATCCACCTGATGTTAAGCAGCTACCGTAGCCTATAGATGCTTGCAATACCAAAACCATGGCTCGCATATTGCCGAACTGAAGGGGAGTGCGATGGAGGGAGGGGCTTACGTCTTACTCATCGTACGAAACGCAGCTGTAATAGCTGCTTTACGCCGATCTTCTGTAAGAGGGTGGTACTACCCCGTTCGAGCCAGCCCGTATATGAGCTGCAGTCAATTGGCTGCAGCTTGGCTTTACCATCTTGGCTATATCGGGAACATTTCGCTGGCACCCCATCTTAAGAGAAATGGACAAGACACATTAATAAGCGAACAAAAATTGGTACCCATAATAAATCTTAGCTGGTTTTTTTTATTATTTGCATTACGGAATTCGTGTACGCAAACAAACAAGCAAATAAAACACTTTGATGTATGACGTCTAGTCGACACTCGTGTCGCGTTGCGAGTTGCCGAAAAATTTGAATAAAGCATGAAATATTTATCAAGTACTGGTAACGTCATATGTAAATGCTTGCCCTGGACTCCAAGATATATGGCGCTTTACCTTGAATAACAAATGTATTTGATGTTGCCGAGATAATGTTGTGAGTGTCTTGGGAATGGGGGAAAGGAACGATTTATCTGTATAATCGTGCGCGATCATTTAGGGTCATAGCGGAAAAGGGTGCATAAATTCCTTCAGATCAATTCTTGCATTGCAAGAAATGTGTAAATGTAACGTCACGACTTTTATCCCCATTCGGGGGTAGTCAGAGGCTTGAGTGACCATACACCACCACATTGTGGAAGTATTGACCAACTCAAAGCCCACGTTTCACCAGATAGTCAGAACCCAACGTGACAGGTGGTGAACCTTGTCGCCGTGTATACAGGAACTGACTATTACCTAATCCCGAGGGATAGGTAGGTTTCCTCACGATGTTTTTTTGAATTGATGTAAAGTCGTGAAGTTACATCAATTCTTGCATTGCCGTTGCTTCTAAATCAAAGCTCAAACGTAAGCAGTTAAACGTTTGCACATTTTGCTTAAGTTTTTATTTTTTTTGCGTATTGTACATTTGTCGTTTTGTTCATTTTGCGCTTGTACGTTTTGAAGGAAAATTGTCTGTAAGTAGACCAGACGAGTAGACTTTTTTTTTTTTTTTTATAGGACTGCGGTGGCAAAAAAGCGTACGGCCCGCCTGATGTTAATGCTTGATGTTATTGGTAGCTATGAGAACATTGACGTTGTTGCTTACATTAACAAAGTTTTCTCAGCTGGCGAAATGTTGGCTGAATTAACTGAATAGTTAACATTTTAATTAACCTTGTAATCAAGCAAGTAATTGAGAATTAATACCTACTGCTCCACCAAGCCAACTAGGAGCCTGTCAAATGTGACGTCACTCGGACAAAAAGGCGGCGGTCTGCGGGAGGTGAGGCGGGCGGGAAGCCGCAGGCGGTGACGGGTGTGCGGGCGGGGAAGCCGCATTCCATCCGAGCTCCTAGTTGGCTTGGTAGTGTAGTAGTGAAATGTTTTTTTAAGGCGATGGCCATAATATATGTACTATATAATATAATAATAATATCCTGGGACATTTTTGTACACACGGTTACCTGATCCCAAACTAAGCAGGGCTTGTACTATGGAAACCAGATAACTGATATAACTACATATACTACTTTTTTATTTGTAAATACATACTTAATATACATATACACCCAGACTCTGGACATACAGACATGGTCATGCACACAAATGCATGTCCCGGGTAGGAATCGAACCTACGACCTGCAGCGTGAAAGGCGCCTCCGCGCCAACCACGCTAACGGGCCCGTCGATATACCTACTACAACACTGGGCGTAAACAACATTAAACACAACAAAACATGACAACAATGCGTCCGTCTCAACTAATAACGCGGTACAAACGTGTTGATGACAGACAGAGGCTCACAATTAAACTGCTGTAACAATGCCGAGTTGAATGGACCTCCTCCCATTTGTCTTCGAAACTTTGAAGTAGTGATGTAACTTGAGTTATTTGCGAATGCGAATAATGTTTTGAGAGCGAAATTCGCTTCAACAATATAGCTCAGTTGGTGGGACGCTTATCTAAAGAGTCTCTACTTTCTGGCAAGTGCAATAAGTTTAGTAATATTTGAAATATCGTTCGCTTCGTTAAGTGAGTTACAATTGAAGACATTTGCAACATAATTTAAGGATTTAAATACTAATATTAAAAGAGAACATAAAAAAAAAAGTATTGACCAAAAGAACGTACTTATATTTTTATTCACGCCAAACATACATCGTCTGTAAATACAGACTCTAAAGTGAATGTCGAAGATGACATCGAAATTAAACTTTAGTGAATAAAATGTCGAGCCCTCCCCATCACTAGTCTACGAAACTTAGCAGGGAAATTTCATTGTGTCAAATAACGTTGCTAATCTGGCCTTCCTTGACGTTTTACATATTAAGCTCAGGGACAACTTGGGACTCGGGGGGACGAAGTTAGCAACACGACGGGTGCGAAGCGCTTCTGAGAAGTTTTATACTAAATTCTGACTCTTGAGTTAATTATGTTTCGTTGTGTGTATTGACGAAAACGTGACCTATAAATAAAATAAAAAAATTACTATGAGTAAGCGACTCGCAACTATATGGAGTGTGTATATATAGGTATATATTTTTTTAATTATCTTCAAGAAGCCTAGCAATATAAATATGATTATTAATCCACCATCAAAATCTAAAATAAACCTACACTCAACAAATTACTAAAACAAAAAAACCTTTAAAAGCGTAAGTTTCATTTTGTTTTAATTTTAAAAACTATTCACCTCAGATGAAAAATAAACATTTTCTCAGATCCTTTTGGAAGCGAATCGTTAGATCTCAAAAATAAGGCATTTTAGATTGAAATAACAATGCATAACATATGCAGGATCGTTAAAAATAAGAAGACCTTTTTATCTTGGAATAGAAATATATCGGGTTTATCTTAACGCATTTATTGTGATCCGAACGAAAAGAAATATCAAGTGAAACCCACACATTTCTTCGCAACAATAATTGGCTCAGACTATGCTTGAAGGATGTTTTAGGTCGACAACTTTTCAATGAGCCTTGCCAAATTTTTTGTTCAGTGAAAAAGAAAGCAAATTCATTAAAAATGTCGAAGAGAGCTGCTGGAGTCTTGGACATTATAAATAGAATGATGAGTTTGTTAGAAATATTTTGAATGAAATATTTTCAAAATGAGCACCTAAAGTGCCTAAAGAGTTGGGCAAAATTAAATTGCAATTAATCAATTGCTAATTGCATGTGGTGTCACAATAAACAATTAATTTTGAATTGTTCGTCAATCGCGAACAAATCACAATTAATTGTTGATTGTGACATCACATGCAATTAGCAATTAATTAATTGCAATTAAATTTTGCCCAACTCTAAGCGCCTATAGTATTTTTAGTCAAAGCTAGGTAATAAATAATTAAATAAATATCGCCAGACTTACACACCAATTGTATGGTCGTAAATTAAGCAACACATGCACGATGGCTACCATGGACCTGGGGGCGATCCCAGTGACACCCAAACCAGGGGAGGTACTTTGAAAACCGACACGAAAGCTTCGGCTGACGGATCGGGCGAACGGATCCGAAGGACGGATTCGATGATCGTGATTTGACGTTTCTTCTTTCGTGGATCCTACTCTAATAGTTATTTGACATTTACGATTTCAGCGTTTGACATGGTTTTGATCGTAATTTAACCTCACTTTTTACGAAAGAAACTTCAAATCACGATTATCGAATCCGTACTTCGGATCCGTAACACTTTCGGAGTAGGAAATCGCCCGATCCGTCAGCCGACGCTTACGTTTCGTTTTTCAAAGTAGCCCCCCTGGGCAAATTACGAAAAGTCCGTTTCTGAAATTTGCCACTGTCGGGAATCGAAACCGCAACTACCTGATGCAGTAAATAGCACTATGGATGGAAATAGACGGACACTAAGGATTTCTGTAATCTAAATACAATCCTGGCACATCAATCACATCATTCACATATCGATTTATGTTTTGTCAATTGGTTGAAATGCATCAGTGCCTTGCAAAGTGAACGAGTTCAAAGGGGTGCATCGCGAAACTAGATTTTATCTTGCTATATCGCTGCTACTTTGATCGTGGAATGGAAGACATGAGACGTATTAGAGATCACTTGCAACAAAAAGATAGTTGCGAATGAGAGTAAAAAAGTAAACGCAATGTGTCCGAAGAATGGTTTATTACTTTTAGTACGGATAATATATAAAAACGAACTGGGAATGAAGCTATTATTTATTTTAAAATAACAGAGGGGCTAGCCAAGTGGCATGAACGCTAATCGAATAGAAAAGAACAAACTTCACAATGTATGGAAATGTCAAACGTCGCTATGTAAATCAACAACAAGTTGCTATGAAGATCACGCTTGTGATCACGTCATTTATGTCATTTCCATAGATGAAGCGTAGCGAATTTGTAGACGTCAGCCACTTGACTAGCCCTTCTGATAGGATAGACGATAGCATTTAAGACAACTGTAAATATACTAGATCGTGATTAAATTAATCTGGAGTACCTAGTTCGAAATTTGCGTGGGTGTGAATTGTTCAAACGCGAATCCGGGTGATGGAAAACATTCACAATAGTTAGTCAGAGTTACCACATCTTTGCGTGTCATCATCAGCTTAAATCCTTTTAAATGGTATAGGTGTGCCTACATTTAAAATGCAGTTTTATTATTACTATTTTTATTTATTTTATGTAAAGAAATCGCCTGCTTATATCTTGATTAGCTCAAAATTCTGGATAAGTGGCCAATTTATGCATGGCTGTTTAGCAGTCAACTCTTACAAATATACATGCATGCTATTTTCAAGCATTTTTATTAGCTATAGGGACTATTGGGAACATGTAACACCACAATTCTCCAATATATTTTTATTAACTTTACTGTTGGACAGAGGCTTCCATCGATCAAGGTCCCTAGGAATCTCATTCCAATCCTTCTCAGAGGTATTGCAGGCTTGCGTTATAAAAATAGCAAGGATAATTCCAAGCTCGCATTTCGACGCATTTGTACAGCTCGTGCATTCCTTTACAGACTGTTCCCGTTGCAAATTGAATAACTTGTTCAAGCAGTTATCTGATTGCCACTCTTGTTCCGCTGCATTACTTATTTAGCTTTTGTTTTCTATTGTTAGTGTTATTTAAAAATGGCACCGTGTTATGCTATCTAATTGTATTTTGTAGTGTTCTTTTTAGAGAAATGTCTGATAGAGTATTTTGTTCATGTTACGGGGTACCCAATATAAGGTACCTCCAACTCATCCAATCCAACGAAAGAAAGATGGTAGATAAGGCCCGCCCGTAGAAGGATTACTAGGCACTACAAGAAGAAGCACAAGGTCTGCCTGTTATTTTGATTTGTAATATTAAATCAAATTAAATTATTGGAACAAGGAGTCCCCACTCGGGTGAGTGCAGGCCTTCTTCCAAGAGTTAACAAGCAACAAGGGATTGTTGCTTGTTAACCTCCAAAATTATAATCCGAATAAGTTGATTGATAATAGAGGAAGCCAATAAGACCTAAGTTCGTAAGTCAAGAGTCGGTCTGTCATGAGTGCAAGGGACTCAAATAAATGGCAATTCTTCGCGGAACAACTATCTTCCGCTATAACCGATCAACTTCTTTGGTTTATAATTTTTGAGTTTAACAATCCGAGGATGAGTGGAGGGTCCTTCTCCCAAAGAATTTTAAGATTACCACAAAGTAACGCCTGAGTCTATCAATTAAATGAAACAAAGTTTCTATTACATTTAAAGTTCGCTGACGGTGAGGGAAAACATCGTGAGGAAACCTACTTATCCCTCGGGATTAGGTAATGGTCAGTTCCTGTATACACGGCGACAAGGTTCACCACCTGTCACGTTGGGTTCTGACTATCTGGTGAAACGTGGGCTTTGAGTTGGTTAATACCTCCACAATGTGGTGGTGTATGGCCACTCAAGTCTCTGACTACCCCCGAATGGGGATAAAAAAGTCGTGACGTTATATATATATATATAAAGTTTCTATATCATAATTTTTTTCTACACCGTTCAATAGATACCAAGAAAAAAGTCAATGCCCCAAATCCTATAGCTATTGTCTTAAAGGAAATGTTGCAACGTTTAATGCACTGACATGGTTTCAATACGTCTTCCTTCACGAATCATCGCTCCGTAATGGCTATCGAATAACACGTGTAAATTATAAAGTTTTATTACCGATTCAAAAGTGTAATAATGGGCTGTATATATTTTATGTGCTTTGTATTTATTAGGTTTATAGACCTCGTTCTCGAAGTCCAATTTCTGATCGATAAGTTATAATAATGTAAGCGATTATTCACATTATGAAGACACCACGTTTTCCACACATTTTATGATATAAGATTGCCAAATACCGTCAATATGAGTAAAATATGTGTAGAAAAAACGTTGACGTCATCGTAATGTGAATGTAACGTAACCTTAGCGAGTGGATATCTCTTAGGTACCTTTAGTAAAACATTTACCATCATCACAACGAAAACTGATATCAAAAACGACCTCATCATCTCTATAACGAAATTATATCATTGCTTCTCCATGATCCAACTATGTATATTCTTTTCAGTTTACAAACTCTACCATTCCCGGTCTGAAAACTCTTTTCACAAAGAACACAAACATCGTATACTACATGCCCACTTATCCGTAACACAAAGCTATCCACGGTCTCAATAGCATCGCGAATTCGTTGCCAAACTCCCAAAGATAGCTACTCTAACTCCGTGAAATACCATTTCAAAAAATACCGTTAATATCCCAGCACATACGCACTGCATTACCACACACCGTACAATATAAACCCCTATTCGCTCCAAATTAGAGCGTAAAATCCATTGATACGGAGCCAACAACTTTCGGCGCCGTTTCAACGTTTCCCCCCATTAGCATTTTACAGGGAGTTTCAATAAGCTTTTGCTTTGAAATTGGCTTTTTTATAGTTTTCTCTTTGGTCGCTTTATACCAGGATAAATAACGTCATTATTCGTTGTATTCAAATTGAAAATGAAGATCGAGGCTTTTTGTTCAATTGTTCATTTCGCTAACAGGGTGTTAATGTCCCTCCGCGGAATAAAGGCGCTCTTGATGAAGTTATCAACATAATGAGACTTTGGGGAACAAATAAGTTTGGACTTTGACTTGCAACAGCTTTTTGGTTTCACTTACCAGGGAATAATGGAAGGTTCTAAATATTCACCTTTTGGTTTGACTGTTAAGTGGGAGTAGGCATGCACAGCTTTCTATGCTAGTTTTTGTTTATTTTTATTTAAATACCTTATTTTGTTTTTTTTTTACTCACACTGTGTTAATGCCTGCCTGCTCACATAGCGTTACTGTTTGAAAATGTATACAATTATTCTTTTGAAAAGAGTAACCATTGAGTTTCTTGCCGGCTCTTCTCAATGGAAGCAACATTACGAACCGGTGGTAACGCTAAAATATTGTTTATATTGACTATTTATAAATGCTCTAATGAGCTTACATGAATAAAAACCTTTTGACTTTGACTTTGGTTTTGTATATCTGTTTGGATACCTAATTTTTACTTTATGTAGGTCGATTCTAAACATTCAATAGTTAGGCCTTTCATCCACGGCATTACTCAAAAGAAACGTAACCAGTTAGTAATTAAAATTACTAACTAATTAGTAACGGTAGTCGCGCGTGGTTCGTCCTCGTTACTAATCAGAAACGTAACCGTTAGTAACTCCCCAAGCTCCATAAAAAAAAACAAAACACATTCAAGTAAGTACGTGGTGAAGAAAAGTTTCTCGAAACCAGTCGCATGCGACCGCGACCAGCATGTCGAGTCGCGTGGTAATTACTAATTACTAACCAGTTGGAGTAGCGTCATCTACGAGCTTCCATAGTGCTATTTCAAGCAACTCATGAGTAATTTATTTAGTAATTTTTTTGACGGGCCCGTTAGCGTGGTTGGCGCGGAGGCGACTTTCACGCTGCAGGTCGTAGGTTCGATTCCTACCCGTGACATGCATTTGTGTGCATGAACATGTCTGTATGTCCCGAGTCTGTGTGTATATGTATATTAAGTATGTATTTACAAATAAAAAAGTAGTATATGTAGTAATATCAGTTATCTGGTTTCCATAGTACAAGCTCTGCTTAGTTTGGGATCAGGTAGCCGTGTGTAAAAATGTCCCAGGATATTATTATTATTATTATTATTAATTTAAGTTAGTAACAAGTTCCTTTTAAGTAACGCCGTGAACGAATGGCCGAACTTAGAGAAAATTGAATAAGGTTTTTAGATTACAGCTTGGATTTCCTTTAGCTTCTAACTTTTAACTTAGTGAACAGAGTATTGGTTATTCTAGTTTTTTTTTTTTTTTATAAGATTAGTTTTACGGCCCCTGGGAACTAGCCCTTTGGAGCCTAACATCAGTATACTTTTATTACATTTTTTTCTTAATTCTACCTTATAACTACCTTATAACTACCTTATTTCTACCCCCCCAAACCCTATCAGTAAAGTGGCGGATACTTTACTGACAAATTACTAGACTTCTTCTGAGAAGCCGAAAATCATGTTTCATCACTTTTGTTCCAATTGCCCACACTCACGCACATTTATGACCATATAATGGTTAATATTCCACCAATATTACACACTATAATACACGAAAACACAAGTTTTGGAAATTAAAACAAAAATGACAACATGATTTTTCCACTTCCCGCCAAAAAGCCGTTATTCTAGAAAAGAAAATCGCAAACACAATAGGCTCAAACATAATGTTCGTCTCCGAAACCTTTTACCGCAAAGCAAACTCACTAAAGTGATTTAATCCCAATTCATTCATGACCCACTGAATGAGACCATCTTAATTCGTTCCCTTCTCCACACTTCAATAAAAGTTACAAGATTCCGAACATTACTTGTTCAATTGAAAAGTTTCTGGATTGTCGGCGAGCAAAATAATTAAATTAAGCTCAAAACTCTCTCGGAAGTGACTAAGTTTTATAAAGGTTCACGACGATGTATCCATACTAAAAATGGACTATACTTCAAGCATTAAAATTATGATTAAAGTTAGTTATTATGGTTACCTACCTATCCCTCGGGATTAAGTAATAGTCAGTTCCTGTATACACGGCGACAAGGTTCACCACCTGTCACGTTGGGTTCTGACTATCTGGTGAAACGTGGGCTTTGAGTTGGTTAATACCTCCACAATGTGGTGGTGTATGGCCACTCAAGCCTCTGACTACCCCTGAATGGGGATTAAAGTCGTGACGTTACATTTCATTTAAAGTTTAGAAAGCCCAACTCCCCCTTACACTCCCTCTATTCCATTACCTTTCCGGTGAGCAAGCATGCGAGCGATGCCTTCGGTATTGTAAGCATCTATAAGCTACGGTAACTGCTTAACATCAGGCAGGCCGTAAGCTTGTTTGCCACCTTAGTCACATATAAAAATAATGTATAGTAAGGTTTTGTGTGTAATGTGTGAATCATAACTTTAATATGATTATCACTTGCTTACGGTGAAGGAAAACATCGTGAGGGAACCTGCATGTCTTTAGACATGTGAAATCCACCAACCCGCACTGGGCCAGCGTGGTGGATTATGGCCTGAATCCCCCTCGCATTGAGGAGAGGCCCGTGCCCAGCAGTGGGACGTTAAAAGGGCTAAATTATTATTATTATAGTAAGGTTTTGATGCAAAGTAGAAATTTATGATTACGGATCTGATGGCGATAGTTTTGAATGAATGATGGCTACATTGAATAAGATGTAAGTATAAAATAATAGTCACGAACTGTTAACGACTAAGCCAAAAAACTAATTCTTAAAATAAAACACTACACCAGATAAATATTAGACAACATTAAAGTAATGAACACAGAACGTGTAGGAATGTAATAAGGTCTACCCAAGTAGGCTGTTAACGCAAAGATATTGGAAGGTCATAAGAGGCTTCGAGCACCCTCGACGCCACAAGAGCTTGAAGAGGGCAACGCTTTTAGAGAGTTTTATTAATTAATATCCGATTCGGGGAAAGATTGTGTATAGGAGAGGTAAGCTGTTGGAGTGTATATAAAGTGTATATATGTGTATATAAAGCTATAAAACAACGTTAGTTGCAAAACCGTACTGAATACAGTGAGTGAATTATTTTTAACGAATTTCCAAATAACTTAAATTTCACTTTAACTTTATCCGATTTTGAAACCGAATAAGTAAATAAACCAAAGAAACAGATACCTCAAATTCCATAAAACAATTGGGAGTGCCCCAAGGATGTAATCTACGACCATTATTGTAATTACGCTCACGATCCAACAGAAATGAATGAGTAAGCGCTAAAGCTTATCCTTTAGAGATTAATGTTGAAAGAGTACTACATTACTCCAAGTAATTACTGACAGAAGCAATTAATTCAGCCACGGCTTTCCTCACTCCGCCTGAAATATTGTACGAGAGGCACATAAGTTTTCAATCTAGTGGGATTGAAATTTCGTAGCGAATCCGTGTTTGATCATCTTTGTGGCCCACTTTCATAGCGCGCGTTGTAATTGCGAGCTTGTGCAAAGGCTTGCTGCGAAATAGTTTAAACCTAACTTAGGTACTAACTTGAATGTAATTTAATTAAAAGATAAAATTTTGGAGATTAAAACCAATTAGTTAACCTATCAATTAATAAAAATATACGAGATGGCATGGATTTATGAGGTATTTGGCTGGTAAAATCAAAATTATGATGTCCAGTACACAGAATTTCAATAATGTACTCGTAACAGCGTACAATGCAAACATTGTTTTAATTTCAATACCAATCATAAATTTAATCAACCATCAAGCGTAATTCTAATGAACGTTACACTACGTTAGCAGATCTTAATCACTCACCGTATATCATCGAGATGAACAACAGTATCGCATTCAGTATGTATGAATGCTTCTTTATTCTCTTCAGATTCCTGGCCATCTTGTCTCGTATTACTATTATAATCTTAATTTGACACTCTTCTTCTTTTCATCGTCACTTAACACTTAAGTATTATTTTAATTGCCGTAGCTTTTACGTCTAACTCCTAATTAAGCTTTGAAACATGCTGTCACAACTTATTCGCTTTAACAACTCTACTGGTTTCCACTAAATCTGTCAGCATTTGTTCTATTTGGTGATTAACACGCTGACAAATAGCTTTATGACACTCAGTTAAAACGAATGTCTCGTCATATATTAAAGTTCCTACTTAATGTTCGTCTATTTTTATTTTATCTCTAACCGATGTTTGGCGCATAAATTGTTCTGTGCCGGTGACTTTAGTAACGCGTGCTTGGATTACTTTACTGAACATAATGAGCTCGAAGCATCTAAAATTAACTCGAAAATCTCCCTTGTTTTCGGAGATAAATCTTCTCTAATCCCGACGCGTAAGTTTAATAGGAGTTTTCCTTTTGCCACACCATTTTCGCTGTTAGTTTTACGGTTACACGAAGCACTATGTACACTTTAATTTTGGCTTCATAAAAGTTTAGCATCACAGTGAGATTCACTAGATTTTTCCGATTGCGGACGCAAGTCGAATATCGGCATCGTCGTTGGTATTTTCGGTCGGACCGCGCGCGTCCGTTCGCGGGAGTCAACGAGAAAGCACTGGCTTACATAAGGGATTCGGCCGGTGCCAAAAGAGCGTCTGTCAGACAGGGATGCGAGACGATTTTCGTAAGGGTTGCAGGTCGCGTGCGGTGCGAAACGAGAGGGATGGAAGAGATTTTCGCATTCCAGCCACGGTCCTGAAACGCAACGCTGAAATCTTGTGTGAAGACGCAATTAAAATGTACATAAATCTGAAAGAGATACGTTTCTAGAGTAACACATACAACTTATTAAGTGTTTAATTTGCCAGATAATACGTACGTAGATAAGCTATCATCTCAACCTTAAAACCCCACTCCTTAATAAAGTATTATCTCTTGTAATGATGTCCTAACAAGAGATAATACATCATTAATATTATCACACGTACTTTGGTTGAAAGCTTCATTATTTTTAGAAGATTTTTATTATTTTACCTACCTCTTATTTTTGATTAAAACCAATAACTACGGTCTTAGGTTGGTGACAGCAAGTTTCACTGCTTATAATAAAGTCAAGTAATTTTTTGCGTTTTCTACAAAAATATCCTTCTAAACACACGGTTGTATTATTATCTCTGTTATTTTGTATTCGATTTTGACAGTCGCATTTACAAATCTGATAGCCTTCATTAAGATTAAATTCCTTTCGATATGCCATTGAGATAGACATGAAAAATTACGAATCAGCTCCATAATACTTTGATAAATAATCCTCGGTTCCGTCGGAATAAATCATTTCGAAAGAAATTGGTTGATATAAATTCAAATTAAGCCCGACTTGCTGGCATCAAATCATTAAGTAATTTGCCACCGATTGTCTTGTGTTTGGCAAATTCACACTGACTGCTAATATGGCCGTCTTTTGTTCTTTCCCTTCTATTATTTTAACGACGATTACCTACTTAGAGCCGAGTTCAACAATGCATTAACGAACCGTTAGAGCAGTAAATGATTGTTAGAATACATCAAATAAATAATCGGTTACTGAACTAATAGTCCGTTAGTGGATTGGTAAATTCTGAAATAAATAACAAAACGTGAAATAAAGGGCCAATTAAATTATATGGAACCAAATGTAGGTATGTAGTACAAGTGTAGTACAAACCAAAACATATGCATAAAATGTATTAAATAGCTGTTTGCTTAGATGCTACTAAAATTAAAAGAGCTAATTTTGTTAAATCAAACAAACCCTACGAAATAAGCTTAGGCCCAGTTTATAAACTCGATAGGTATAAAGCCCATTAAGTTTGCCTTATGAAAATACCATGTCATATTTTTCAGCAAGTAAGTACAACATAAAATGTTAAATAAGGAATTAAATCCCGGGAGAACCGAAAATATTCAACCTTATACCCGATTCATTAGCTATGCAATCCCTTGCTGATACCAAACCCTAACCTTTTAGCAAATTTAATCTATCCTTTAGTTAACAAACCAATGCAAAACTAATCAAACCGCCATTAGGCATCTAAAAAGGAAAAATTTTACGCCCCATCGGCATTTACAGAACAAAGCAATACATTTTATTAGCGGAAGTAATGCCCTCAAAGGGCTTTTAAATGGTGATTTAGATTTGATTTAAAAATCCTTGTACATTAAAGATGTTAAATATTGGTAACAATAACAATGGATAGTCACCTTTAAACGCCGATGATAGAGTTTGAATTAGGTTGGAAGTCAGTGTTGGGGTATTTTTAAAAATAGAACGGACAATAAGAGGGGACGATTTTATAATTAACTGCAATCAACACTGACGTATTGAATTTCGAGTATTCGGTACAGTCAATCACAAAAGTTATAAATAAACTTATATATAAGTAAATAAATAATAATAATAATATCCTGGGACATTTTTTACACACGGCTACCTGATCCCAAACTAAGCAGAGCTTGTACTATGGCAACCAGATAACTGATATTACTACATATACTACTTTTTTATTTGTAAATACATACTTAATATACATAGTATACACCCAGACTCCGGACATACAGACATGTTCATGCACACAAATGCATGTCACGGGTAGGAATCGAACCTACGACCTGCAGCGTGAAAGTCGCCTCCGCACCAAACACGCTAACGGGCCCGTCAAAACAAATAAATAAACAATATTTAATGTTTGTAATACAGATATTTGTAGAAATAATATTTTCAATAATATTAAGTTCCATTTCTCGTAAACATTATACATTCAAAGACATTAATGAATAAAGTAATTATTCACTTTTAACTTATAAGTACCTAAATAACTTTCTGAGTTGACTCATTTACAGACAGTAGCTTTCATATTTTATTCCCACATCGACGTCAATCATAAATTAAGCCAAGTAAATGAATTAGTTCACTTTAAATGACACATGAAATTAGTGTAACGTATAAACCAAACGAAATTGGAACAAGTGATATGCTATGCACAGAAAATGTGACAGACACAAATGAATCTGACAATGACAAAGTGTTCGTAATATTTCAGAGAGATGATTTTATTTCAAAACTCACTTTGGTAAATGGTTCTTATCGCTTAAAATATCTGTAATACGACGTCTACAGGAAAATAGGCCGAAATGTATTATTGCATGTTATTTTTGGTCAGCAAGTTAATTTTATTCACTTCACGCTGTTTTGATTACATTTTTATTAGTTTAAATAATATTATTTTTTGTATATTTTGCTGTTCGTTATTTCTTAGCGAAATCCAGTCATAAAAAAAGAAATTTCTTTATCATCTAATCATTAATTGTGATTAAAATGTAAGTAGTTACCCAATTATTGTCTTACCAAAGAGAAGTATTTTATATTCAACATTTCGTTTCTACATACCTAACTAATTAAAAAAATAAATTATCAAGCAAGTGTCGTGAATAAACTTGTACAAATGATGCCGTATACAAGTGCATCGTTTACAAAATTAAAAGCAATACAACTTGAGCATGCGACAGTACCCGCTCGTGCTTCCCGACAGATGTTAACATACGTTGTTTGTTTTCTTACTCACGGAGATATGTTTGTTATTTTCCCCTCCCAAGGAATTCTCCTTCCATTTTTATTTATGTCAAGAGAAATTAACTGTCGTTTTCGGACGTTGCTTAGATAAAATTTTCTTAATAGTCACGAGCAGTTATTAGCTCGCGAAGTTAGAATAGGATTTATAGAGCTATTCGATCTCGTTTGGTTTTTAATTTGTTATTACGGATTTTTAATTGTTTATTTTTGTATTGAAGTGACGTGTTGGTTTTTAGTTAATGGATGTTTTATTAGTTTTGCTTCTTGTACACTTATTCGAAGATGTTTTTGTTATTGTAATTTGAAATTTAATACAATTTTAGGAACCATCATTTTCACGAAAGACTTTCAAAATTGGTCTACAGATTGTTCCACCATCAGTCCTTTTTCGTAAAAGATTTATGCCTTACGTGATTTGTTGAATAGTTAATTCATGGGAATGCGATTTAGTGCCTTTCCATGAGTCGGAATAATTAACAGGGATTACTTTCCCTTCGGCTCGAAATTCTTTTCAGGATTAGAGCGTCCGTTGTATTTTTGCTGAGCATAGACCGATCAATTGAGATGTTAACTTTGTATGTTTCATATAAACCACTGCTGGACAAAGGTCTTCCATATCTTTTTCTACCTATCACGGTCTTGGCCTCTCTCGTACCACCCTTCTATATGAGCGACAATGTCATCGCGCTACCGATTTTTGGGTCTACCTCTGCAACGACATTCGTGCTTATTATTACTAATACCATTTTTTATTATTTATAGCAAGTATTTTATATCATAAGTTGAAAAATAATATCACCCGAATTACACACCAATTGTATAGTCCCAAACGAAGCAACTCTTGTACTATGGCCATAAAATGTACTGGGGGCGATCCCAGTTACACCCAGACCAGTGTAAATTATGACAATTTCGTTTCCGAATTTCCCTCTGGCGGGAATCGAACCCGCAGCCACGCAATACTGTGAGCCGAGCGGCCAACGCTTAAACCACTGCGCCAAATGCCCGTAAAACAAGTAAACAAACTTATCTTTTTTTTACTGAATTATACAAGAATCAATCTCAAATTACACCCAACGAAGAAACAAAATCTTCAACTGCTCTCCCAACATACAGGGTGAAACTTCAGCCATACAAAAAATAACCCATAAACATTGACAAATGCGAAACATCAAACATGACTAAATTCGTGCAGCCGAAGGGGAGAGTTTTAAAAATGACATCATTGCGATGCGACTTGTCGTTTTCTGAAATGTTTATTTCCGTTCTCATGTTTGGGCTCGGATTTGAATAGAAATTTGTCTTTGTACATTTAAGTGGATGCATTGGCTTGAAGTTTACTTTGATTTTAGGGTGTAATTATTCAGTTTAGTCGCTCAACTTTCCTTTAACGTTTTTATGTAAGGTGGAAAACATACGTACGGCCCGCCTGATTTTAAGCAGTTACCGTAGCCTATAGATACTTGTAATACCAAAGGCATCAATCGCACCTTGCCGACCTGAAGGGGAATGGTAAAGAGGGAGGAGAAGGTGGTAGAGCAAAGCTGTAGCCAATTGACTGCAGCTCATAAACGGGCTGGCTCGACCGGGGTAGTACCACCCTCTCACAGAAGATCGGCGTAAAGCAGCTATTACAGCTGCGTTTCGTACGATGAGTGAGAGAGCCGTAAGCCCACCCCCCCTCCCCTCCCTCCATCCCACTCCCCTTCAGGTCGGCAATGTGCGAGCAATGCCTTTGGTATTGTAAGCATCTATAGGCTACGGTAACTGCTTAACATCAGGCGGGCCGTACGCTTTTTTGCCACCGCAGTCCTATAAAAAAAATTAAAAAAAAAAAAAAAAAAAAGAAGAGGAGGGTTTGGGTGGACGTGTTTCCTACAACAGACTTTTCAATGGAGTCTTCCTATAGGTTAAAATATTTAAGCTAGGCAAAATGCTTAGATGTAGCTTGGAATACTTAGTACTAAAATATTCTTCAGTGAATATTGAAATAGTCTTTGAAATAAGAGTTGGCAAGATTTACTTCTATATTTCCACTGACTGCATTTCTATCGTACAAAAGCGGTACGTGACTATTTATAAGTTCAATAGCTGTACTGAAAGTCCCTTCATCTTGAAGTATGGCGTCTTAAATTCCTCGATCCATGGCGTTTCGGCTGGTACCTGACTTTATTGGTAATTACTGTCTTTTTACGACTTCGGTCTTTTTATTTGCTCTGTAAAAGAAGATGACTTTTGTTCTTGCTACTTTTTTAAATGCCTACATCTTTATTTTGTATTGTATATGTGGGCTGCTGTATTTAACTTTAACCACAATTGTTGGTGTATGTACTGTGGGGCTTGCACACGCGCCAAGACTTTTGTCACGCATTATGTTGCACCGAGTTGCTCTCTCTTTTATATAATGCATAGGAGAGAATGAGACAAATCAATGTATCTCACGTTTTGTCTTGTCACGGCCGGCTGTGCTACTAATGCTGAAGTTAGGTTTAATTTACACGGCAAAGACGGTGAAGCTTTACATTGCACTGAAATTCATTAGGAAAAATTATATTGTTTACAATAATATGATTACATTCTGACATTACAGTAGCGGCATTTTACGATGGCTGGTTTGACATGTGGGGGGGAAGAAAATTAACCTTATTTTAACGGAATAAGACTGGCCGTTTTAGAAAATAAGAATGTCAAAAAATGAATGCGAAAATGAAGTTTTATTCCGTTATAATAAGGTTCATCCTTTCCCCTCCCACATGTCAAACCGGCCACCATAACGTGCCGCAGGTATAGGTACTATTTTATCACTATGTTTTCATGCATATTCTAGAACAGCTACGCTACGGTACGCTTCTGTACTTACCGACCAGTGATTGCAGCCGGCTATGAGCGCCTCAATCAATTGTTATATAGTCCATATTGTCCATTGGTTACGACGCCTGTGTCCATCTAAACACAGTCATCTATAAATAGAAGAAAAAAAAACAGTCCAAATAGTACAGATGTATTAAACAATTCCACACTTAACGAGGACCTAAAGCATTTATTGAAGGAAACAATCCTAAATAGAACGTATAAAATGCACTTTTATTGCTCTTTGATTTGTGCTCTGTGTAAACATTAGAAAATTGTATCTTAATTCCAAAGCAATTCAAACTCTACTGTAACACTATATGGTGCTATATCATTTGACTAGAAAATTAAGAGTGGAGAATTTATAATTAGCTGCAATACAATTAGTTTGACTTATGTACGGGGTTTAAAGTGAGGAGAAGAATACAGATTATTTTTGTTATAAAGAGGGAATTTAAAAGGTATTTTTAAAGTACTAAATTAGTTTGTCTATCAATAACGGTAAGAGGGTATATGCGGCTGAAGGGAGCTACGGTACTAAAAAGGCGATGACGGTTTTAGAGAATTTACGGTTTTATTTGAATAGTTTTTTAACTATTTGCTTAAAAAGTCTTAAGCATTATTTATGTATAGATTTATAACTACTTATATCTTAGTAATAATAAGCACCATAATTTAGCCCTTTTAACGTCCCACTGCTGGGCACGGGCCTCCCCTCAATGCGAGGGGGATTCAGGCCATAATCCACCACGCTGGCCCAGTGCGGGTTGGTGGATTTCACATGTCTAAAGACATGCAGGTTTCCTCACGATGTTTTCCTTCACCGTAAGCAAGTGATAATCATATTAAAATTATGATTCACACATAGATTTCGAAAAATCCAGAGGTGTGAGCCAGCCCGCAAGACGCGTGCTTAACCAGTCGGCTACCACTGCTTACTACTATATCTTAGTATTAATTTTAAACAAAAAAACCATTGATTCTAATAAATAACACAGTCATAAGTCGTAAGAAAGTGTCAATTTATAAGTCCCTAGGGCTTATGTTCAGCAGTGGACGTCTTCCACCTCACATATGGACGTAACATGTTCCCTATTTCCGTCTCTCTCTTATTTGACGTTCAAAGGTAACAAATGGTGGCATTCAATCGGTTTCCAAGTGAAGTGGAAGTCGGCTCGTCGAATCTTGATACAATTATCGGGAAGTATTTTCGTTTCAAACTGGGAATCAATTACTCGAAGTGTGGGGAGGTGAAACATTTTACACATCATGTACTTAATAATGTTATTTGTTTTATTCACAGAGTAAAGACTAAAGAAACAGGTGCCCTTATTAGATATTTGTATGAAACAAAACGTGGTCATTGTTTTTTCATTCTCATTTTACTATTTACCGGTAAATAGTTGAACTACTCGCTTCGTTTTATGTCGATGTTAGTACTCGGCCGACCACTCGGCCGACTTGCTTAGGGCCAGTCCCCTTAGTAACTGGTCCATGGTTTTATTACAGTGTACTTGCATAGAATATCTGACGATGATGACGTATCTATGGGCACTGAATTTTATATACAGCTATTTTTGCACACTTAGGTACATATTTGTGGTAGAACCAAGCTGTAGCCAATTGACTGCAGCTTATGATATGGGCTGGTTCGAGCGGGGTTATAGCGCCCTCTTACAGAAGATCGGCGTTAAGTAGCTATTACAGCTGCGTTTTGTACGATGTGTGAGCAGGAAGCCCAACCCCCCTTCCCTTCCCTCTGTCCCACTCCCCTTGAAGTCGGAAACGTACGAGCACCTTTGTCAAATATAAAAAAAATGGAGTGCGCCCGAATACAGTGTCAAGTCGTTGAAAATGGCGCATTCATACGAACGCTGATAGCAGAATGTGTGCGGATATAAATAAACACAGTCTCGAAATGAAAATATAACCTAGATATGCAAAGGTACAAACTAACGCTTAGGTGTTTTATGTAGGGTCCGGAAGAGCCCGACGCGAAAGCTCGTAAAGCTAAAAAGAGCCATTCGTTTAGCATCCCACTATTTATATTATGTAAATAGTGGGTCCGCCGCGTTTCGACAGGAAAGGTCTAGAAGTGTTGATATTTTTGGGAAAATATTCTTGTGTGATTTATTTGAAGCCTTTTTTCAACCGTGAAGTTTTAATTCAGGTGGCAATTGGGCTCTTTCCCTCTTCAAAACGTCATAAATAGCGCAATAGGACCTAAAGATCTAAATATATATTTGTAAGAGCTTTTTCACAATCCAATCCATATCTGAAACGGCACGATCATCAGAAGTGAGTATTGTTCATGGACCAATTACTAAGGGGACTGGCCCTAAGCAACTCGGCCGATTGGTCGGCCTAGTACTAACATCGTCATAAAACGAAGCGAGTAGTTCAACTATTTACCGGTAGATAGAACAATGAAAATGAAATGAAAAAACAATGACCACGTTTTTTTTCATACATATATCTAATAAGGGCACCTCTTTCTTTAGTCTTTACTCTGTGGTATTGTTAGCATAATAAAAATCATATCGATTTTCAATTACTCTGTTTTCCAACAGAAATTTGTTCGAATAAAACAATATAACTGTCTCCCTCGTTTCCTTAATAAAACCTCCGTATCTAATCAAAATGGTCGTTAAAGGAAGTTTTTAAATACGGAACAAAGTAATTCGTAAAGTAAGGGCCGAGTCAAAGTCAACATTTTTTTATTCATGTAAGCTAGACGTAGCATTTATGAATCGTTAAAAAAATACAATATTTTAGCGTTACCACAGGTTCGTAATGTTGCTTGTTGAGAAGAGCCGGCAAGAAACTCAACGGTTACTCTTTTCAATAGAAAAAGAATAATTGTATACATTTTCAAACAGCAACGCTAGTTGAGCAGGCAGCGTTAACACATTGTCATTGTGAATAACAAAATACAGTAACTCAATATTATCAAACTAACTCACTCAGATTTAGGTGTTAAATAGAAAGCTAGCCTAGAAAGCATGCCACTTTACAGTAAAGTCGTCCAGTAAAGAGGCGGATGTTCCGCGCCCCGCGGATATTTATACATCCGCACTTGTGCGCGCGACTGTACCGGTGCCTACGCCGACAGATGTTAACATATGCCCGTGTTTTCTTTATTTAAGAGATCTGTTTGTTACTTTTTGTTACGGATCCGCGGCGCCTCCGGTCTCTCACTTATTATTTATGGCGGCGAATGTACCGAACGTGGTGATGTAGGGCGTACTGGAAGTGATACGGCGGAATTTCATAAAAATGTGATTTAAAAAAACGTTATTTTGTTTATTTTAAGCATTACTTTTTTATTAAGTAACTACCCAACTAAGTATAAGCAGTGGTAGCCGATTGGTTAAGCACGCGTCTTGCGGGCTTAAAGTCCTGGGTTCAAACCCTGGCTCACACCTCTGGATTTTTCGAAATCTAATGTGTGAATCATAACTTTAATATGATTATCACTTGCTTGCGGTGAAGGAAAACATCGTGAGGAAACCTGCATGTCTTTAGATATGTGAAATCCACCAACCCGCACTGGGCCAGCGTGGTGGATTATGGCCTGAATCCCCCTCGCATTGAGGGGAGCCCCGTTCCCAGCAGTGGGACGTTAAAAGGGGTAAATTATTCCTAACTAAAATACCCTTGTCTAGATCTAACAGATAGATGTAATTTAATTCTATCCAAATTGTAAAAAAATTGCTACAACTATTTTTTATTTGTAGTTGAATATCCTTTAAATCAGTTATTTAAATCAGACGCGAATATATTAGGTACTTGAAAACACTTATCCGTGTCTTCACTACGCATTTACTCATAACAATGTTTTCATAGATAATAATCGTAGACAATACAGCGGCAATGACGTTACCATGACAGTAATAACCATAGAGGAAATACGAAATTAGAACATAAAAAAATATATCCCTATTCCCATCATGTTCACTTTGCAACCAAACATAAAACGTTGAATGTGCTATAAAAACATATATATTCTTGTATATAAACAACTCTTCCTCTGGTTAATAAGGGGTTAAGTATAATACCTAGGTGTGCTGTTGTACACCCATATTACTCCAATATCGGCGTGCTGACTGACCGAGCAGCCTCGTGAGGCTGTTCTGCCTCGCTCAGTCAGTATCTGACTCGTCTAAGGATATCTTTTCTCGTCAACGTGCTTTATCATTTGCCGTAATGCTTTGCCGTCAACTCGGCTGTTTACGTCAACAATTACGGATTGCTTATGTCAAGGAATTTGGTTAAATTCGATATATTCACGAGACTGCCTTGCAAGGCTCCGCGATCATCAGTAATGTCATATTATTTGTTTCTAAACTAGCGGGTCTATTGCTAAATTCTTTTTCTAAACACTAGAATTTAATTTAATTAGGGAACAGAAAATGCAAGCACTCTACCTACATGACCTGTGAATGGGAAATTTTGACATGAATAAAAATATTTTGAATTTCGAATTTGTTTTGAATTACTAATGAGCCAGTTCGTTGTCACTTCCATAATTTATAATTGCGCGTCCCCAAATGTACGCTCGCGGGAGATCGGACAAGTTTTCACATAACTCAAGCCACTCGATTTGGTAGCAGAGTTTATTATTTGTACCCCGATACTCCCTACATACTACTGTACATATTTCGTGTTCTATTACTACACTATATCTTTGTTTCACTTCAAAACTCAATACTGAGCAGGACAAAGAACTTCGGCGTTGTTTGAAATCGTATTGTTTTTCTTTCCTGAGGACCTTAGGTCGTGTAGTTTATGCTCGGCGAGAATATCTTAGCAAACTTCAGGGGAGTGAGCAGAGCTTTTTTTATGTGTTGAATGAGAATAAGGGATAATAAAGTTGGTTTGTTATTGGCTCTATGTTAAAGTCTCTCATAGGAAGTTAGTATTGTATTACAGTTTGGATCTGTAGTATGTTTAGGCGCGAGATAGGTCGTTTCGTATCAGAAGAAGTTAAGAATGACAGAACAACTTAACTAACAGAACAACTCGACGGGCCCGTTGGCGTGGTTGGCGTCTTTCACGCTGCAGGTCGTAGCTTCGATTCCTACCCGGGACATGCATTTGTGTGCATGAACATGTCTGTATGTCCCGAGTCTGGGTGTATATGTATATTAAGTATGTATTTACAAATAAAAAAGTAGTATATGTAGTAATATCAGTTATCTGGTTTCCATAGTACAAGCTCTGCTTAGTTTGGGATCAGGTAACCGTGTGTACAAAAATGTCCCAGGATATTATTATTATTAGTTTTATAAAAATAATAAAGCCTAATGTCCTGAACTTATTTGAATGTCGTTGTAATAAAATAAAAATGTAAACAACGAAAAAAAACATTTACATTTCTATAGCCAATAGAAAGCCAGTGGCGGACCTGTAAGGGATGTGCCCTCTTCATTTCAATACCCATTTATTAGATTTATAACCGCAGAAAGTATTTGTGCGGGCCGTCGATGACAGAAATTGAATATAAATATAAAATGTGGGACTATTTCTGTTTTCTTTTCTTAGAGCACGTATGGTGATAAAATAATGTTATGTGCATAGACATTACCAAGAGAGAGGGAGATGTGTCCTAATAAACGGAGTCCATATAAAATAATGTTGAAAACTTGTCAGTATTGTCAATACGGCTCATCTTCTAGTAAACAATACGCATCAAAATGCCTTTGAGTTGTTTGTCGAATGGTGAGTACGATAACAGATATGTAAATTTCATTGCATGTAGTGCGCTGAGCACAAGTCTAGTGTTTGCAATGTTAGGATGTATCATATCTGCTAAAATAATACATCAATGGTTATGTGACTTGAAATAAGTCGGGAAATCAATGAATCTACGGAAACTAGCGATTTTAGAATAAATATCGATGGTTATAACGCAAATCTACAGCTTCTAAATGGCTGTGTCTACAAGAGGCGAACGGCGTGCCCGAGCTTTGGCTTTGACGTCGGAACGCACACACATAATATCATAACTGATGACTCGGGCGCAATAGCTCGGGGTATGTGTGCGCACCAAATGATTTTTTTGTTGTTAATGCTATGGGTTCCTCCAATAGCGGCGCCATCATATAACGGCAGCACTAGAACATTGGCTACGTAAACAGGTAGCGATCTAGGAAACCGCGCCATTTTGTTTACATAGCCAACGTTCTAGTTACGGCCGTTATATGACGGCGCCGCTATTGGAGGAACCCAGCGCTTTATTGGTGCGAGTAGGTGCGAGAGACCATCTAGGAAAGAATGACTGGACCTTGTGGAATGCATGTGCATTGGGAATGCATGCATGCAGGTAAATACATGTCCTGCAGTGTACTTCCTTCGGGTGATGGATCGAAGAGGTGACGTCATATCAAACTCTCAATTCGGGACAACACATCATCACATAAAACCATATAAAATAAACCATATGTATCTTCTCAGTTTTATGAGGCAATTTAAAGGCGTTTACACCATAATCTGCGTCCAAAATCAACAATAAAACAAGTTGTAAAACTAAACCGATTTCGCTGTTAGTGGCTTTTAGAAAAGTCTTTCTACATTTATATTAGGTTAACCGCTCAAGCCTCGTTAGTACAAACGAAACAAAAAGTATTTACGCTATTTCACTCACCATAAATAAACCTTTCACATTTTTGGCTCTTTCGCGCATGCAAAAAATATTCGCCCGCGAATATATGCGCAATAACTTTCATTCAAGGTCACGCGCCCCCCTTTCACCTGTACCTCACCTATGAACTTCTTGGCACGCATCTGTCATTATCGAAATGTCACTCTACCATAGACAATTATTTTTTTAGTCCTCCATGTTCTTGGTTAGTGTTGCCAACATTATAAAATAATTTTAAGGCGGCGCGGCCACGTTCCATAGAAAAAAAACGTGTTGTTTAGCTTTGCCTTGAGGCAACACCGAAGCTAGAGCGGTTAAACTCAAACAACAATTGGTGAAATATCGGAGGGGTCCCGAAAATAACAAATACATAGCTGGAATATTTCACATAAACGAAATCTCAGGAAGACTTTATTTTAAGGTTTTATTAACTAAGTCTAGATTATCTGGTTTTTATTCCCCATTCATTGTATAAGTGATATTATGTACGGTATAGGCACAATTACCAGTCCAGCAAATCATAAGACTGGGATGTAGGTATTTTCTAGCCTTAAAATGGGGTAAGATAGACCTTTTAAATCAAAATAATTACTAATATCATGCCCCAAACTCAAATAACAGCACAGTCCTGCCTAGGTAGTATACGGATAAAATGATACTGCAGTAACCAGTCACCATCTTCTGAGTGTATTCCAAATTGATATCCAATCATAATACTCCACACGTCCGCTGTCCACACTTATTTATTATAGTGTACAACCCTAACAGAAGAATGGTACCAATAAACACTCACGAGCAAGAGATAGTGTAACAAAGGGTTGGCACTTGGCACTTGGCGATCGGTACGAGGCACGAGCCGCCCATTGCGCTCCGTATACACGGTGAGTGCACTGATTATTGGTACCATTGGTACAGAGGGGACACTTCTTTCAATGCTATTTTTATTGCCTAGGTGTACCTACCTCCATGGACAGACGGTCCCTCTGATGGTAAATAGTAACCGTAGCCCAGAATATCTGCAGCTTTAAGGATCAGATGCAAAAAATGCAATTGAACTTTACATTTCTACTAAAATTTTCACAAAAAAACGAAAAATATAAAAAATGAACCTAGACTCTAGACCAAGCTCTACTAGTATATGGATTATGGACATAACCTAGCTATACGAAATAATTTGACAAAATAAATCTCTAGATGAGATCTAGAAATGAGCCACATTTTACGTGAAATTTTTGTGATCTTATTTAGTTAAATACAGAATCTCGTTTTTATTTTTAGCCAATTATATGACTCAACAACATGTCGTAGTTTTTTCCTTTGGTTTGTAACAAAGTATGAGGATATTTTTTGTTACTTTGAACTCCAATTTGACATCCTTTGTAGATAACTTCAAAGAGCTCGTATGTCCTGTACTTAATTGAATTTTATTATGATTGGACATAGGATGAATCGTTTATAACATACATAATATAGTCCGCGACAGGTCGAGATGACATTCGGGTTATGAGCTTTTTGCAGAATAAAATCCGAATCAAAATTAGCAGGACCAGATAAACAATTAAAATCGCCCACAAAATTATTAAATTAAATTATGCTGTTGCGTTGCGGGTCCCGCTAATTTTGATCCGGATTTTATTCTGCAAAAAGCTCATAACCCGAATGTCATCTTGACCTGTCGCGGACTATACATATACTCACGTCTGTATCCCACGGAGGTAGGTAGAGACTATTGATAATGAACCAAATAAAAATGTTGTACGTAATAGGTACTTGTTTTATTGATAAAATTATGTTTAACAGTAATAATTTAGAAATGTAATTTATTCTGGGACCTTAGTATAAATTACTATAAGCAAGTAACAAAATAGTTTTCTACCACCAAAGTATTGATAAATTAGGTATTGTTCGCAACTAAATGAGGTGTACACTCGGAACATTAAGTTGATCTATGGCCGTTTTATATTGGGTTCAACCGGGCGTCTCTGCACGCAATATATTTGGGCAAGTGTACCTTGCAAGCCGCCGTCCATAGACTATCGGAGCTATAAAACTATTTTATGTACCTTTCGAAATACATGCGATTGCAGCCACTTCACGCTGTTTACTTAGTTGTGTACAACTGTAACACTACTGTCTCGAAACATTTGACACAGCGGAACTTTTAACGGGACAATGACAATGTAACTTCTTTTAAGTTATGCGCGATTCCTATTTTAGCTAAGGTCGGATTTATTTATGTTACTAATGTGGCAAACAAGCGTACAGCTCGCCTGATGTTAAGCAGTTACCGTAACCTATAGATGCTTACAATATACCAAAGGCATCCCTCGCACGTTGCCGACCTGAAGGGGAGTGGGACAGAGGGAAGGCCATGGGAGGTGTGAACTTCCGGCTCTCTCACTCATCGTAAAAAACGCAGCTATAATAGCTACTTAACGCCGATCTTCTGTGAGAGGGTGGTATTACCCCGGTCGAGCCAGCCTATATAAGCTGCCGCCAATTGACTGCAGCTTGGGTCGATCACCAAGAGATAATTCGTACATTTCTTATTTGTTAATAAGGTAAACTTATCACAATTCACTTGTATGAAACAATTTTCGATCGCTTATAATATTTCTAAAGTTATGATACACATAGATTTCGAAAAATTATGATTATCACTTGCTTGCGGTGAAGGAAAACATCGTGAGGAAACCTGCATGTCTTTAGACATGTGAAATCCACCAACCCGCACTGGGCCAGCGTGGTGGATAATGGCCTAAATCCCCCTCGCATTGAGGGGAGGCCCGTGCCCATCAGTGGGACGGTAAAAGCGCAAAATTATTATTATTATTATTATTATTTATAATATTTGTATAGATGGAATCCTGTGAGTTGATGAGCTTACACAAAACCGATCCTATACAATTCCATTCAATTCAATTCAATTCAGCAGATTCAATACAGTTTTCACGAGGTTCCCATTGTTGTGGGCCCATTGTTCTTTAGCCGAAATAAGTTTGGCCACGTCAATTTATATACTATAACTAAGAATTAACGAAGCTGTTTTTGGTAAATTATACGCAAATCCTCTTAATTATGAACCTATTATGTATCGCTAAATGACTGATGACAATAAGTGCTTATGGGATTACGTCGTCCCCTATTCAAAAAGTCTCTAGCAGCCTACCTAAACCACCAACCTAAACTACACAATTGACTGAACAGGGAGCTTACCACGAACTTTTATTGCGATTCAATTACAGGAACGTTTCAACGATTCAGCGTCTTTTTGTGCAATGACGTACCTTATTGTCATGACAATAAGAAACGTCATTGCACAAATGGCCGCTGAAACGTTAAAACAAAACTGCTATAAGAGGTGGTGGTAAGCCCCCAGTACCTATAGTACAAGCGTTGCTTAGTCTGGGACCAAACATTTGGTTTGTAGTATGACAACATTTATTATTGACTAGCTTCTGCCGGCGACTTCGTCCTCGTTAACTTTGAAATCCCACAGGAACCTGACATTTTTCCGGGATAAAAAGTATCCTATGTGTTAATCCAGGTTATAAACTATCTGTGTCCTAAATTTCATTCTAATCTGTTCAGTAGTTTTTGCGTGAAAGAGTAACAAACATCCATCCATACATCCATCCCTCCAAAATTTCACATTTATTTTATTATTTTTATTTTTGACGGGCCCGTTAGCGTGGTTGGGGCGGAGCCGACTTTCACGCTGCAGGTCGTAGGTTCGATTCCTACCCGTGACACGCATTTGTGTGCATGAACATGTCTGTATGTCCGGAGTCTGGGTGTATATGTATATTAAGTATGTATTTACAAATAAAAAAGTAGTATATGTAGTAATATCAGTTATCTGGTTTCCATAGTACAAGCTCTGCTTAGTTTGGGATCAGGTAGCCGTGTGTAAAACATGTCCCAGGATATTATATTATTATAATATTAGTGGGATTTTAATTCACCACACACACATCATTCTTTTACACACGTACTTATTGTTGGTAGAGCTGTAGCCAATTGACTGCAGCTCATGTTGAGCTGGCTCGACCGGGGTAGTACCACCCTCTCTCAGAAGATAGGCGTAAAGTGAGTTCTCACGATGAGTGAGAAAGTCGGAAACCCAACCCTCCCCCTTTTCCTTCCCCTTTCCCCTCCCTCTGCCCGACTCCCCTTCAGGTCGGCAACGTGCGAGCGATGCCTTTGATATTGCAAGCATCTATAGACTACGGTAGTTACGTGACATCAGGCGGGCCGTACGCTTGTTTGCCATCTAAGTAACATAAAAAAATAGTTTCAAAATGCAGCATAATAATAATAATAACCATGTATTGCCCATATTATAAATACCTTAAAGACTAACATACATATTATATATTTGAACTTAAAACTAATTTAAAGGTATTAGTGACGGCAGCCTCCCCCGAAAGCACCTGAACACCACACCTTTCAGCCAGTACTGTTCCTGCATGAAAGTGGACAGCTTTTCAGTGGGGACTAAAACACCGAAAAATACCGAAGCATAAGGGCCTCCGCAGACTAGCTACTTTGAGCATCGGCGATCGGCGATTTTGATGCTGCGTCTCGCTCGTTCGCGCTCAAAGAAACGCGACGCAGCATCGATACGTCACCTAATCGCCGGTCGCCGATGCTAAAAGTAGCTAGTCTGCGGAGGCCCTAAAACCACCGAACAAAAGCAAGTACAGTCAGCGCAAAATAATTAGCCGTATTCATCGGGGGTTTAATCAGGCACCTCATTAAGCCGGGCCGGTTACCCGCGGATGTAAACTGCGGTTTATCTAAATATATATCTGTAGTAGTCGCTCGGTTTGCGGTCACCGCCCGATTGCTTTTTGCTTCGGTCGCGTATTCGGTTTTAAGATCGCTTGTTGGTTCTGTCCCTAGATGTATGAAGAGTTAATGAGAAGTGTGGATATGCTACTAATATTCAATACTAATCGTCAAACAATCAGGTTTGTTACGAAGAAATCACCTTGTTTTAAACAGTTTAAAACATGTTTTAAACACGATGATTAATTCCTTCTGATTTAAATCAATGTTTTAAACATAGATTTAAACACGCTTTAAACAGTTTTCATATTAAATTACCCGTTTTTTTGCAACTTTGCAAACAATATACATCCTAGACGTAAATATAAAATATTATAGTACGCATGCTTGTTCTCTTTCTTTTACTTTTAAACTATTTTCGGCATTACAACATTTTACTAGTCCACAAAGCACTTCTAATTAGTCAGAATCTACATATCCTTCATCAAAACCTACTGATTATCTCGCATAATATCAAGATGGATTCACTTCATTAAAACGTCTACAGCGCGGGGGCGTGCCCCCTCGAGGGCACTCGAATCAGTCGAGTTTGCACCTTATTGTCGCGTGATGAGAGTAGCTAATAGTAGCTATTATTTATCTTCATCTTTGCTGCGTCTTTGCAGAATAATTATTGTTACGTAGTACCTAATAACTACTAATAAAATATACGTATTCTACGTACTTATTCGACGTAATTATATTGCGTGTACATTTTTCACAAATATGCAAATAAATGCCACATCCTTAATTACTAGTTTCACACCTCTCACACATTGGTTTCCCTTTACCACTATTAACATTTTAATCGCCTGTTTAAAAGCAACAAAATTAATTTGCAATTAACCACGTGGCTTGATTTCAATTATGTTGATAGCTAATTAAATTTTCATAATACCTTGTTATGGTGACCTTACCTTTTTATATTACCATGCATATAATCAGAGAGGGTCTATTACATGGTTTGGATAAAATAAAATTATGATAATGCTTCCCATACCTTTTTTATCGGTTCAATGCAATAATAATAATAATTTTCGCCCTTTTAACGTGCCACTGCTGGACACGGGCCTCCCCTCAATGCGAGGGGGATTCAGGCTATAATCCACCACGCTGGCTCAGTGCGGGTTGGTGGATTTCACATGTCTAAGACATGCAGGTTTCCTCACGATGTTTTCCTTCACCGTAAGCAAGTGATAATCATATTAAAGTTATGATTCACACCTAGATCCAGAGGTGTGAGCCAGGGTTTGAACCCAGGATCTTAAGCCCGCAAGACCCGTGCTTACCAATCGGCTATGCAATAATGATAAAAAATAATTAGGCGGGTCACTCACTAGTGTCGAGTCGCATTCGAAGTGAGGTCGAGGTGCTGTAGAAGTGCGCCTCTTATTTTTCCATACAATCTTCCGCTGACATAAATCAACAAGGCACATATGAGGTATGATCAAGGCGGACGGTATAATCCGTACTACGTCCATCGAAATACTTTTCTGATGCACTGATACTTCAAAAGGGATTAAACCTAATGAAACACCTGCTCAAGAAAACAAGTATACTACGTTTTTTTATACTTGTCCTATTTGGTAAGCAAACATGACGTCCAGTGGGGCGATTGCGTAATTTTTTTGTCAATCTTTCAATTGGTTTCGTTCATCCTGTGTCAATTATATACGAAACCATTGAAACATTGACAAAAAAGTTACGCAATCGCCCCGCTGGACGCCATCTTTGCTCACCAAATAGGACAAGTATAAAAAACGTACTATACATATTTTTGTACCGGAGCCTATTGTACCGGGCAGATCCCCCTAAATGCGAGAAGGATTCGGGCTATAGGCCTCCGTAATGATAAGAATCAAATCAATTATTGTAGTAATTGCGGTTATACAATAATTGTGGTCTAGATAGAGCGCAAATTGGCGAAATTTTGAAAGACCTGTTTTTCCTTCACCGTTCATCAAGTTTATCTAGCTATATATCTATGACTATTAGGTCGTAAAATAATAATTTTATAGATATTAGAAAAGAAGTCGCATAAACTCGGCTGCTGTAACGCTCACAGATAAACTAAAACCGATATTTCCCCGTTATTGCGCCGACTAGTCCGCGACTCATAGAATTGGGCGTTCATAAAAAGGAACGACTTGGGTGTTCCCTTTTCTGTTCACCCTTCCCTGTAGGAAATTGCCGCTTTATACCGGCGTTTATCTGTGGATCTATTCACATATACTACCTATCGTTCTGTCTTGTCTTGTCTACTATAGGTAGTGATGGGATGTTCTCGAGAACATTCTCACCCTCGGAAACTTACTCGTGAGATTTTTTTATTTTGGGTGACGTTATCCTAACTTTCAATCTTAAAAACAATTAAAACCACCATACTTGCATGTTTAATAAGGTTTATGCCAAGTTTAACATGCTTCAGAAGATGAATTCTCGAAAATTCTCACGAGTAAGTTTCCGTAAGTTTCCGAGGGTGAGAATGTTCTCGAGAACATCCCATCACTAACTATAGGTTCGTGTAAATTGCTGTGTCCTGAGGGCTCGCTTGCCGCGCGAGGCAGCTTTTGCCTCGCTTATTTTGACATGGCACGCACGAACCAAAATGGTTACTCTGACTCACCCGAGCACTGTCATTTGCCTCGTCTAATTTAGACTAGTCATGAGACAGAACGATGATGTTTAACCCTCGGGTATACCTTTCTCTGTCTAGACTTCTAAAGTGTAGGTTGGCTCACCCGAGCAGGAGACTGAGGTTTGCGAGCCTTCTGGACCCCGCTAATGAGAAAAAAGGATGGAACTAACAAGACTATGCTTGAACAAACACATTAATCGTATGAACTTGAACTGAGAACCTTTAGGCACAGTAGGTGTACAACTTAGGCCCCTCAAAAACTTATTTCATTAATTGTCAAAGGGTTAGGTCAAAGACATTCTGAATCGTTAATCAAATTTGGGACCACAACTCCACATTTAACTGTAGTTGATTGTTTGTTGTCAAAAATGCTAAACTATACTTGCTCTTTGGTATCAATAGGCTACGCCGTAGCCGTTAAGCCGTTACCGTAGCCGCTACGGTAACGGCTTAACCACAGCCAGGCCGTACGAAGTATAGGATAACTAGGAGTGTTATTATATCTTCGTTCAAAGAACGCTAACGTAGGTTAAATAGCGGATTGTGGTCGGTTAAACAACGCGTAGGTTCTTTTGTTTATAATGACGTCAAATGATATTCGATACCTATCATGCTGAGCTATAAACATAGGCTATAATAAGAATATGATGAAAAAAGTACTTATTAGATGTGTCCATATGGCGCGCATGCCTCACCCGAGCACTCATATTATGACATTACGTCTATGCGTTCCGACGTTAAAAGTGAGTGCTCGCGCGAGACATGCGCCTGATGAAGACGCCGCCATTTCTTTACAAAGGTAACGTTAATAGACGTGTCTACAACATGCACATGCCGCGAGAGGCTGCTCATCCACATGCCTCGCGAAGCACGACGTTTGCCTCAGTCGCATGCCGCGCGAGGCAAATGGCGAGGCAACTGACACTCTAGACAGGAAAAGGTATACCCGATCAATGGCGGCGTCTTCTTCAGGCGCATGCCTCGCACGAGCACTCACTTTTGACGTCGGAACGCATAGACGTAATGTCATAATATGAGTGCTCGGGTGAGGCATGCGCGCCATATGGACACATCTTATCAGTTTGACACGTTTGACATCGTTCTGTCTCACGACTGCCAAACTAGGCGAGGCAAATGTGAGTGCTCAGGTGAGGCAGGGCGCGCATTTGCCTCACGTGAGGCAAGTCAAACTTGGCGAGGAAAATTTTCCTCGCGCGGCATGTGGCACTTCTGGGCGTAGCTAATTACATTGAAGTGATGTTTTATGTAAGCCTCCACAGAGAATATATTTTTGGAGAAACTCTTGATTCCAAGAAATTATTTTCCTTCGCTGTTGTTCTTAAAATGGATAGGAGCTTTTGTCGTTGTTTATAAAAATAAAAAGGTATTGGTTTATGGGTTAATTCGCACATGTCTGCTTTATCTGCCTATGCTGAGTGAGATTCTGGGTTTATTTCCATCGCGCAGTGTTAATGAACATTCCATTGGGAAACTTGGCCCTTAGGGCCACCACGACATGCTACTTTTAAGATCGGCGATCGGCGATTTTGATGCTGCGTCTCGCCCGTTCTCGCTCGAAGAAACGATACAGCACCGATACAGTCGCAAAATCGGCTGTCGCCGATGCTAAAAGTAGCATGTCTGCGGTGGCCCTTATATACCTTAATACATACGACGGGCCCGTTAGCGTGGTTGGCGCGGAGGCGCCTTTCACGCTGCAGGTCGTAGGTTCGATTCCTACCCGGGACATGCATTTGTGTGCATGAACATGTCTGTATGTCCGGAGTCTGGGTGTATATGTATATTAAGTATGTATTTACAAATAAAAAAGTAGTATATGTAGTGATATCAGTTATCTGGTTTCCATAGTACAAGCTCTGCTTAGTTTGGGATCAGGTAACCGTGTGTACAAAAATGTCCCAGGATATTATTATTATTATTATTATTATCAACGGTATTTTTTACCTAATCCTGAGGATACAGTGTTTCATAGTATTTTATTTCGTAAAAAGGGTTTCATAAAAGAGCATTAATTACCAACACATCGACCGCAAATCTCAATCCGATTTTGTTGTAATTTGTACACGATGTAAAAATAATTGTTGGACATAAATTGCGTGCCGTTGCCGTCGTGTGTGTGAACAATTTGCAAAAAGCAATTGCTGCTATACATCAATGCCTTATCGCTGGATCTACGCTTCGACTGTCAGTGCTCACGTGTGCAGAAGAAAGGCAGTAATACAAGTGGGTCAAATATTGAACATTGACGACCGTTTGCTGTTTTGCTCACTGGAGCTATTGCTTACCAAAATACATTGTATTAAAATAAGTAAATGGCGATAAAAAAAATAACAATGTAAAAAAGACAAGCCCGCCGAGTTTCTTGCCGGATCTTCTCAATCGAGGTCGCGTTTCCAATCCGGCAGTAGACTTTAAGTAAAAATGTAAAATGACAATCTGTAAGTGCCCCCGTAGGTCTAAACAAAATAAACGCTTTGATTTGGTTCGAGTGTCGGTCGCTCGGTGCAATGTATTTCGTGGTTGCGGGTCCGATTCTCGCCAGCGGAAAATTTTGGAAACTACCTTTTCGTAATTTGCCCTGGTCTGACTCAATTGGATCGCCCTCTGTCGTTTGTATGGGAGCCAGTTTGGGACCAGACAATTGGTGTATTAGTCTGGCGATATTACTAGATTTTGTTGCAATCGTGGTTGCAATACACTTATTCCTTATTTCATCATAATCATTGATTGCTGTCACATAGTTTAATATTTATTTTCTTATTTTGAA
This sequence comes from Drymonia ruficornis, assembly GCA_947859195.1. Taxonomy (NCBI): domain Eukaryota; kingdom Metazoa; phylum Arthropoda; class Insecta; order Lepidoptera; family Notodontidae; genus Drymonia; species Drymonia ruficornis. The sequence goes on from OX401913.1 coordinate 1,494,363, forward strand.
GATTTAAGATTCAGCATTAAAAAGCAGTGTGCATTCCTGATATTATGCTTTTTTATAGTTACCTATAATGACTTAAAAAAACATGTCAGAAAATGCGGCACTCACTGCGTTCCAACCGCAATTATTTTTTTAAACTCATAATCATGACATACTAAATGCTTACCCCATGAGACTTCTGTTTGTTTTCCCTTCGTGACGTCGCGTCGCTTTCACGTTTGTTTTTCTAGCATTTTATTCAGGCGTTCGCAACGTTTTAACTAAACGTTCTCGCTCCTCAATGGGTTTTCGTTGACAGATTTGTACGCATTTAAAATGAATGAAGTTCTGTGGATAGTGGGACTTTACTTTAAATTGAAGTACAATCAACAGTGACGTAACAGAATAGGGAGAGAAAATATGTGCATAAATGAAATTTTCTATCAAAAATATAATTTGTACTAATCTAGACCTAGTTTTTTTTGCAGAGGTGAAAAACAAGCATACCTTTCTCATTTTATGTTACTACATCTTCTTTCAAAACACAACGTGACAAAAATTGAGAAAAGTATGCTGATATGGTTTGGCCATGTCGTGAGAATGAATGAAGAACGATTGACGGAAAGAGTGTATAAGGCGAGTGTGAATGAAAGTGCTGGAAGGGGTAGACCTAGGCGGACGTTTCGAGACCAAATCAGGGACGTCTTGAAAAAAAGGCCAGGTCAAGAGTACCCTAAACCGAAGAGCATGTATGAAGGGAATAATGAAAGTGGACGAAGCGAAACAAGTATGTAAGGATCGTAGCAAGTGGAAAGAAGTGGTCTCTGCCTACCCCTACGGGAAACAGGCGTGATTATATGTATGTATGTAAAAACAAGCGTACGGTCTCCTGTAGTCTATAGATGCTTGCAATACCAAAGGCATCGCTCGCACGTTGCCGACCTGGAGACCGAGGGGAGTGGGAGAAAAGGAGGGGAAGTGGGGAGGGGGGTTGTGTTGTGTTATATTATAATAAAGGGACTTGACACGACTAAACAATTGCGTTGAAAGTGTTAAATCTCAAGCACAGTTTACCTCTATCTTTTTCAATGCTATTATTCTAAGCCCAAAGAGACAAACATTTCCACTTTATTTGCGAAGTTTATTTACAAGCAGAACACCAACAGCAATTAAAATCACTTCGTGAAGTCATCTACGAAACAATCTCTCCGCTTTGTACAAACAAAATTGTTGAATGTCGAAAATATTTTGGGGACAATCTGACATTTCGCAAGATTGCTTTCTACGGCTGACGTTAAAAGATAAGCGATTCCAAAAAGGGGTCATTATATATCAACCCTTCCTCTCGGGGGTGGGAAATGATAAATGTAACAACCCGCCCAAATTAACAAACAAATTAGGTAATTACGATACAGGTAATCTAACCTTTTATATATAAACTAGCAGTGCCCGCGACTTCTTGTGCGTGTAATTTAACAAAAAATGATTGTTAACGTTTGATTAAATAAAAGTAGCCTAAGTCACTCTTTATAACATCAGCAATATGCCAGTGAAAATGCTCTCAAAATCGATTTAGCCGTTTTGGAAATTATTCGGGACAAACAGCAAACAAAAATTTAAAAAAGTATTTTTGTTAATAAGTACCGTATAATACGTTCGTCTACATTTAGTAAAAAGCTGTCATTTTGAATTTACAAACAGACACTTCAATTATATTTATTTGTATACATAAAAATGCCGTCCAATTAAATTAATTGGACAGATTACAATTACAAAACAGGCAAATTACTGTTGTTGGTGGAACACAGTAGGTTTGGATAAAAGCGAGTAACAGTAATATAAAGTGGCTCGAGAAATATGATCTAATTTGGATCCTAATACAATCTTGTAAACTCAATTTGTTACCGGCGAGGTACAATTTTGTGCAGGGTGTGAGAGAAGAGCGATCCAATCTTGATTCAATATTACAAATTTATTTGCCAACCAATAGAATTACAAGGAAACCTATCTATCCCTCGGGATTAGGTAATAGTCAGTTCCTGTATACACGGCGACAAGGTTCACCACCTGTCACGTTGGGTTCTGACTATCTGGTGAAACGTGGGCTTTGAGTTGGTTAATACCTCCACAATGTGGTGGTGGCCACTCAAGCCTCTGACTACCCCCGAATGGGGATAAAAGTCGTGACGTTAAATTTTTTTCTTAGAATTTCAACAGTCAAAAAGAAAAGTATTTTTTTGTGTAATTTGCCCTGTGGTCAGTCACTGAAATTTACTTCCTTTAGTCCATTTTCAGGTATCCATAGTACTATCCTTACTTAGTCTGGAACCATACAGTTGGTGTGGCCCTGGAAATATTCATTTATTATTAGTTTAATAATTTAATTAGTCGTTACTTTAGACAGCAGTCGTTATGCCATATCTGAGGTCTTCGGATGGCTTGAACAACTCTGACACCAGGTCGGCCACTAACCATACGATAAGAAGAAGGTAAGTCGTAGGTACTGAACTAAGATCTAGATGCAAATATGCTCCAAGAAAAGATGGATAGATTGTATTAGAATTAATAACTACCAAAGACGTTGGGATGAAAATGAGTGTGATAAAAAAGCTGAATGGTTAAAAAAAACATACGGGCCGAATTGAGAACCTCCTCCTTTTTACCCGACTACGGCGGAGGGTTATGATTTTGACCGGTATGTATGTATGTATGTATGTATGTAGGTATGTATGTATGTATGTGCATCTGTTCCCACCTAACTTCCAAACGACTTGTCGTAATTTGACAAATGAGGTATCGTTAGAAGCGGCTTAATGGCGCGCTGGTTATAGGCTATGTGACCTCACATAAAATTGCATATGGCGCACTCTATAGGACATAATGTCATGAACTAAAAAAAAAAACATTATTTAATGAAACCGTGTGGGGTATCAAATGAAAGAGCTTGATGAGCACATTTCAAAAATATAAATATTGTTACCTATAACTCCAAAATAATAAAATAAAAAGTAAGTTTAAAAACTAAAACCCGACTACTGAAAAATCGCGCTCTAAAAAGTATGAAACAAGAAAATATTCTCATCTAGAGGATAGCCGTGGTCCGTGTTCATATGCCATTTGGCCCTAAAGGACCTACACGGACCACGGCTATCCTCTAGATTAGAATATTTTCTTGTTGCATACTTTTTAGAGCGCGATTTTTCAGTAGTCGGGTTTTAGTTTTTAAACTTACTTTTTTTGCAGTCAGTTATAAATAACAGTGTCTCCAGATAATGGAAAAAAGGTGAGGGCTTAAAACAGTTAGAAAGAGCCTAATTCTGTAACAGATATAAATACTAGATAGCTTTTTCGCGCTCGCGTTTTATCTCAATTTGGTCCAAACGCTTAAGTAGGAGTAAAGCTCAATAGGACACCGTCGCCTTAGGAACTGCGACCCTTATCAACAATGTCGACTGACTCGGATTCCCTAATACACTGTCACCCAGACCCTACAACAACAAATCAATATCAGACGTTAACGTATCCTTGTAGAGTCCATTTTGGTGTGAAAAAGAAACTACCGTTCAGCCATTTGTAGTTAAGATCACGAAAATTTACTATCGCCTTAAGTATTAACTCAATTCCGGTATATTGTGCGGTGTTGCCTTATTTTCAATCATTGTTAGATACACCTGTAATATTTGCGGATATGTGTAAACCTATATCTTGGGAACGTTGTATCTATCGATAAGAGGTTTTGATGGCGTGCAAATGTACTCTTTTGAAATTGTTAGAAGTAAACCCGGCTGAATGATACTGTGTCAGTTTACTATTTGTTGAACGATGGTCGACTGGCCCAAACCTTAATTGTGTTAAATCTAAGGTTTTATAAGGTGGACCGACGACCTAGAAGATTGAGGGAAATTGCTGGATACAAATAGCCCAGAACCGATTGTTATGGAGGCTTATAATCATTAGTAGACGTCTTTTGGCTGAAATGATAATGATGAAAGGTTGGCCCAAACCTGGGCCTCTAGTCTCTTAATAATATTGTCCATCGCAAAACCACTGATACAGATCCGAAACCTCAGGCCCGTATTAAGACGATACAAGAAAAAAATGAATTTTAGTTTCGGGGTGTGGCTGGCGTCGCGTGAGCTGCCGAAGGATATATCCCTCTCGCTTAGCTAGGACAGAACAGCTATGGAGTAGACTATAGTATAGTTATTTTTTGAAGGAACAATATTGTTTAATTCGTACAATTAAAATAATATGTCCCAGTGCACCTTTTAAAATAGATGAAATGGATGAAAATATTCAAATATTTTTTTTTCGTTTTATATGGGATTTTTATGTCGAGTGTATTTGAAAAAAATAATTTAATTTCTATGTTGTTTTTATTGCTGAAGACAAAGTAAGTCAAAAGAAGACAAACGATACCTACAATATGCTGATAGATACGTATAACAATACTTCGATCGTATAATAGCCTATAACCAGCGGACGATCCAGACGCGTCCAACGATATCTCATTAGTCAAATTATTATGATATAAAAATAGTTTGGACGTTATACGGGAGCAGATGAACATACATACATATCGGTCAAAATCATAACCCTCCGCCCACCGTAGTCGGGTAAAAATGTACATACTCTGTGTCAGTGACTGACTGCCGGATATGAGTATCTTTTTCATGTTTCGTAGGCTAAGGAATACTTTGGTACTTAACTTCGATGCCGATCATGAAGTCATCAGCGGTGTCATAATATTTTTTTTTACCATATTTAATTTATGTTTTAATTTAATTTTCAGTTTTTATTAATTTTATTGATTTAACCATGCATTTATTTTTTGTTTATCTTTTTATCTTTATTTTTTTATCTATCAAAATCACCCTTAGACTGGTTACCGCCACAGGTGACAAGAGGGCTGGCTCTTTCCTTGCTCAAAAAATTCGCTTGACAACAGGAACAGCTTGAATACAGGGAGGACATGCAGCCAGTATCCCACGCGGACGGTATTTGTTTAATTAGGGGTAGGTTTTTATTTTATTGTATTTTATTTTAATTTATGTTATATTATATTGTATTTTAATGATAAAACATGAAAAATTAAAAAAAATCACTAAAAAGCCTGAAATAATATTTCTATTACCTACCACCTCTGCCTACCCCTTCGGGAAAACCGGACGTGATGGTGTGTTATCGAGTATTTGGGGTCGGTGCCAATCTATCTTCTTACTTTTATAGTAGGTAGACTTGGCATACCAAGATTGGCACCGACTCCAAATACTCGATAACACACCATCACGTCCGGTTTTCCCGAAGGGGTAGGCAGAGGTGGTAGGTAATAGAAATATTATTTCAGGCTTTTTAGTGATCCAGGTTTTTTTGAAGTCGGTTTGTTTTTTTTTATAAAAATAATTTTATTTCACGATTTTTAGTGGCGCCATACCAATGAACATTTTGGCATTTTGAACCATATGAAGTAAGCCCAACAAAAGGTAACTGCTGTAAATCTTTGAGAAATTCCCTCGACTGTCTATGGTCTCCAACATTAGACCTGTAATGGCACTTATAACCCATATGGGTGTAAAGTTCTCTCCAATACAAATTAATCAAGCCCAAACACCAGGTAATTGCTGTAAATCGTTGAGGAGTTCTCTCGGCTGTCTTTTGACTCCATCATCAGACCCTTAATGACAATCACAGCCCATCTAGGTGTAAAGTTCTCATCAATACTAATTAATCAAGCCCAAACACAAGGTAGCTTCTGTAAAATGTTGAGGAGTTCCCTTGACTGTCCCTCGTCTTCATCATCAGTCCCCTAATGACAGTCACAACCCATCTAGGTGTAAAGTTCTCATCAATACAAATTAATCAAGCCCAAACACAAGGTAGCTACTGTAAAAAGTTGAGCAGTTCACTTGACTGTCCTTCGTCTTCATCATCAGACCCCTAATGACAGTCACAACCCATCTAGGTGTAAAGCTCTCATCAATACAAATTAATCAAGCCCAAACACCAGGTAATTGTTGTAAATCGTTGAGGAGTTCCCTCGACTGTCTTTCGGCTCCATCATCAGATCGACTCCAGACCTTCATAAAATAGTAGTGCTTTAAAATACTTAATGAAAAAAATTACAAACGCACTAGTCGCTCCTACGATTTTCGAAGGTTCCCCTCGATTCCTCTGGGATGCCATCATCAGATCCTGGTTTCCTTATCATGGTACCACCGCTGGGATATCTCCTTACCAACAAAAAAAGAATCATCAAAATCGGTTCATAAACAACGAAGTTATCCGCGAACACACATAAAAAAAATATATATACGGTCGAATTGAGAAACCTCCTCCTTTTTGAAGTCGGTTTAAAAATAAATATTTTTTTTTTTTAAATTTAATTTTACTTTTATTTATTGTTTTATATTTATTGTGAAATTATAATAATTTTAATAATCAATATTGGATTATGTCTGAAACAAAAACATTGAATTGAATAATTTAAAACAGAAAAATACAAAAATTATCACATTAACTCGTTAAATCACGGTTTACACCCGCTAGAACGAAAAAGATCCTAACATGGTAGGTAGGACCTGAGGGTTGGCCAGTTAATTACTTAAAATACACTATATTTATTTCAAGAAAACATTCATAAGATCTGAAGGCGTCGGACTCGCACATAAAGGGTTCCGTACCACCGTAGAATAAACACATCAAAAATATCAAGTTTGAGACTTGATATTTATTTTTAAATGTTATTATATTTTTAGTATTTGTTCTGCACCGGCAACAGAAATACACATTCAGTGAAAATTTCAACTCTCTACCTGTTACGGTTCGTGAGATACAGCCCGCGCTGACAGACGGACAGACAGACAGACGGACAGCGTAGGCCTAGTAATAGGGTCCCGTTAGCACCCTTTGGAACCCTAAAAAGTAGCCTATGTTCTCCGCCAAGACCCAGTCTATCTCCATACCAAAATTCATCAACATTGGTTCAGCGGTTTAGCCGTGAAAAGGTAACAGACAGAGTTACTTTCGTTTATAATATAATAGATTGAATAGGACGGACAAACATTTTCCTATCCATATCTGTAATGTTATTTTTTACGATAATTTATTGATGTATGATATATTTATTACTTGCCCATCCATACCTACAACAAACGCAATAAAGCGACTCCATTGTTTTGACAAGCAATGTATTCCCACTGTCGGCCCAAGACCATGCTGCAAGTATATAACAGTAAGCGAAATAGGGAGTTTTTACAGAAATGACACGAATAACTATGAAATGACAAGAGATGACACAAAATGACAAGAGATGACACAAAATGACAAGAGATGAAAAGAAATTACACAAGACAAGGAAAAGCAAACGAAAATCACGCTGCAGTGCAGGTCATAGGTTCGATTCCTGCCCAGGACATGCAGTTGTGTGCATGAACATGTCCGCATGTCCCGAGTCTAGGTGTAATTAAGTGTATATTTCGTTTGTATTTACAAACAAAAAGTAGTATATGTAGTAATATCAGTTATCTGGTTTCCATAGTACAAGCTCTGCTTAGTTTGGGATCAGGTAGTCATGTGTAAAAGAATTTCCAAGGATATTTATTTATTTATCATAGGCGTCGGCGGACTGTAAATACTGTACTGTACCTGTAATGTGGCACGACCGTAATATTTTTTCGTAATATTTTTTAAAAAATCCTTCACAGGTCCGACGTCGAACAAGTCCGAGCGGACACTGACAATACAAAGTTAGAGAGAGACATGGTTAGTTCAAGTACTTAAAATGTGAGATGGCGATATTGTGCGCGCGCTCGGAAATAAACAACGTAAGCGCCAAACCACATTTTCTTGAATTATAAAAAAACTACTTCATGAATTAAAATATGGTTGAAGGGTAGTTTAGATATCATTATTTGCTATGTTTTAGAAATAATTTCGTGATCTAAATCGTAAAAACATCGTGGTAGCAAGGAAAATTGTAAATAATTAGAGCTCATTTCATAATTTTTTTTTATCGAGAAAATTTCGTCAAATCGTGATTTGGATTTAAAGATACTCAAGATAATATAGTCAAAAATCATACATCTAAATATAAGATTCCTAGTCCACATACTTACTTAAAGAAAAAGTAGAATAGAAAATCAACCAAATTTCGAACCCTCGTCTTAATAAATCGATCTCAAGATTGAGATCGAACTTAAGATGCTGTTTTAGACGGATGTTCCATACATTAAACGTCAAAACTGTATCTTAAGACCGATCTCAACTTTGAGATCGATTTATTAATACGGACCTCAGGGGTGATGTGTCAATATGATGACTTCACTGACGGCCAAATACTGAAACGCACTCAATGGCTAGGGCTTCGAGTCGGTTAACAATTAACCATTGTGAAACCATTGATCTCTCATATTATCTTCGTAAATTCTTCGTATCGTTAATTTTTGGCGGTTGACATGTTGTCGGCCATCTCTCAACACTCCGGCCACAAAGATAATAGGTATGGGAGACCAGTCGTTTCGCAAATTGACACTTGCCAAGAGATTCAAAGTCCTGGATTATCACTGCCTCTTTGCAGCAATGAATATTTGAGTGACGCATGTACCTCCGTAATCATTCCCAATCCCAAGAGAGACATTGTAAAGGGTAACAGTGAAATGTGCGTGAAATATAAAAAGCAGAACCCGATTTTGTCGGTACAAGAGACGTCGACCCCCGTCAATGTCGACTGACGTTTCCACCGAACGCGAACGGTATTCGGTAACTGGTTTACAGGGTATTCGTTTAGAGAGTCATTTTTAGAAAGAAACACATAATTTAGTGGGTCAAATAGATTAGGAAAGTTAATGGAGTTGGAAGCGGTGTGTGATGTCACTTAGAAGTTTGTCCTTTGGAATTATTGTTATTGGATATATTTAGACTAAATTAATGTATGTAACGTCACGACTTTTATCCCCATTCGGGGGTAGTCAGAGGCTTGAGTGGCCATACACCACCACATTGTGGAGGTATTAACCAACTCAAAGCCCACGTTACACCAGATAGTCAGAACCCAACGTGACAGGTGGTGAACCTTGTCGCCGTGTATACAGGAACTGACTATTACCTAATCCCGAGGGATAGGTAGGTTTCCTCACGATGTTTTCCCTCACCCTAAGAGACTAAATTAACTTTCCATTTATCGGTACTGGAGTGGAGACCTCGTACTGGACGCAGAAGCGTTGCCACCAGCGAGATTGATGGACGATCTGGTGAAGGTCGCAAGAAAGCCTGAATGCGGAAAGCAAAAGACCGGAAGGAGTGGAGTGCTATGGAAGAGACCTACACTCAGCATTAGGTGGCGATAGGTTAGAAAAGAAAGAAAGAGAACTTTCCATACTAAACTTGTTGTTTGGTCCAGCTGATTTTAGGCTGATATTAATTATTCGAACTCTACTTTGAGAACAAACTTAGTAATTCTATTCTAATGTCATCCCAGTACACAGTAGATACTGCTTCATTTATTAATAAGAGTGGTAACTGCAGTCCTAGAATGAATGTAACGTCGCGACTTTTATCCCCATTCGGGGGTAGTCAGAGGCTTGAGTGGCCATACACCACCACATTATGGAGGTATTAACCAACTCAAAGCCCACGTTTCACCAGATAGTCAGAACCCAACGTGACAGGTGGTGAACCTTTTCGCCGTTTATACAGGAACTGACTATTACCTAATCCCGAGGGATAGGTAGGTTTCCTCACGATGTTTTCCCTCACCGTCAGCGAACTGTAAATTATGCACATAGATGAAAATAAATCCATTGGTGCATGCCCCACCGGGGATCGAACCTGGGACCTTCTGATTGCTAGCCCAACCTGTTCACCCCTAGGCTACAGTCGCAGGCTGCAGTCCTATTACTTGATATTGTCAAGGGAGCCCAAGCCCAAGTGCTTTCGTTTTAAGAGCGTCTCCCTTGCTCTCTCTTTCTCGTATTGTGAGTGGACTTTGACATAAAAATCATTCTCAAAACATTACTCTATTGATCATTCATTATGGCCATAAGAATGTCAATAGTACGATAACTTTAATTTGTGAACGAACAGACCCTACCATTATCAAAGTTTCTCGTCTACGCACTAACAATTTAATTAATGAAAATAACATCAAACTCTGTCCTATTTCCTAAGTAACATTCAGGGCTCGATTGCTAATGTCGCCTAGAAGCTTTAAAACCCGCACTCTACGAACATCAGATCTCAATTAGCTAAACGAATGTCTATTGCCATTAATCGGCTTTCACCGTAATATATTTTTGTTAACGCTTACAGCTAATGTGCTGGAGCCCTAGCCTCTTCCAACCTGGGGAAGGGTTAACACTAACGGACCAAACATTTTAATGTTAATTACGGTTTTAATGGGATGTTAAAAATTTGCCCCTTTTACGCTGGCTCATTAGATTTTTTGCATGCTTTTGTTTTGCAAGGTCATTACAACATTTTGACTGAGAAATAAGGGGGTCTATATAAACATTTATCTTTCTTTCTTGTATAAGAAGAGGCAAGGTGCATTTCAACCCAGATTCGGCTTCAGTGTGCAAATATTATGTGTAAAAAGCCATAAACAAGAGAAAAAAATGGATAGACGCATCTAATCCAAGGCTTATTATATCTGTTCCTTTTGAAAAAATAATCATTCGACTTTAAAGACCGTATATTTTTTTCACAACTCTTTAACAAGCTTTTAAGCAACTTTATAAGCAATAAGCGTATCTGACCCAGTGGCCAAAAGACGATCTGTAATTTCAAACAGAGAAATTTAAATTTGTAACATTTTTGTATTGACATTAGCGACGCTCTCAGCGAGCCAGATAAACTTGAGGGACTGTTCGTTTATTTGAGATTTTACTTAGAGCGATAATGAATTAAAACTACTCATACACCTATACAATGTACATTACATGTATAAGTATTTCTCTTCTTTTTTTATAACAAGCTAGGTCAAAAGCGCTTCACGTAATGACGCCGCACCCCAAGAGCTTACGCTTGTTTGTTTGAGATGCTTATAATATATTGTTAACGTAGGCACATCTTCACTTCAAAAAGATAAGTAATTACTACCACAGTAAGCACTTCGCTTGCGTGAGTTGAAGTGCTTAAGTATCTTACCGCGGATAGTGTAGTACTAAGAAATTATTTTCAACCTATTGCACTCCATTGCTGGGTTCCAGGTTCGATCCCCGGTGGGGCATGCACCAATGGATGAATTTCGCTGACGATGATTCGCTGACGGTGAGGGAAAACATCGTGAGGAAACCTACCTATCCCTCGGGATTAGGTAATAGTCAGTTCCTGTATACACGGCGACAAGGTTCAGGTTCACGTTGGGTTCTGACTATCAGGTGAAACGTGGGCTTTGAGTTGGTTAATACCTCCACAATGTGGTGGTGTATGGCCACTCAAGCCTCTGACTACCCCCGAATGGGGATAAAAGTCGTGACGTTACATTTATAAAAAATATGCTTGATAGCCGACGAGTTGTGAAGCGAGCGAATGAATGAACAATAAAAAAATGGAACGACATCTTCAACGCGTTCGGTCTTGATGACACTGCACAGATGGCGTTAACAAACATGAAAATTGAAAAAAAAAAACACTCGAGCGCGTCAGATTTTGTAAGCATCTATAGGCTACGGTAACTGCTTAACATCAGGCGGGCCGTAAGCTTTTTGGCCACCACAGTCCTATAAAAAAAATCAATTTCAGAGGGGGTGTTCAGCGAAACTTACAGATGCTCCCATTTCTTAGACTGACGATCAAATTGGCAAAATTTACACTTTTGACACTTCTTAGCTAGTAATGAATCCCCCTTATCTTAATCTGCCGATTTCGAGTATTATAAGATGGTCTACTTTTTCTTGGTTCCCTTGAGCGTACCCACCAATATTAAGGGCTCATACTGGCTGGAGGTTCTTATCAATATGTTAGGTATCTCCCTTATCTTAATCTGAGGCGCTCGAGTAAATCCAGAAAACCCTTCTACGGCTCCCCATCTATTAAGAAATACCTGCCAAGAATTAGCCTCAACATTTTCGTCGATAATACAATTTCGATAATCATTTCAGACAGTTTATATCAAAAATTTTAAGGAACAGACGCCACTTAGATATTTTAATCTGTATTACTTTAATAATGGAATTAATTAGATGGAAAAGTGGATTAGCTGTGAGGGAGGTGTATAATGCCCAATTGTTACCATCTGCTTTCTTAACTGCTGGGGTACAGTGACATTCAAGTTGGCTAGCATTTGTTTTTTTGAAGTGAAAAGTTCCTTAGCGGCGTTGTGCACTTTTCTTGGGATGGGTAAAAACGGTTAAACGCGCGCAGGGTCACGTGTCTTGATCAAAAATTCGTCTGACTGCGCAGGGCGATTGCGCGAATGTTCTTGTGTGTTTGTGTTACAGCGTGCCACGCCCATCCATGGATGGTGACTGCTAATGGCTCGACCGTCTATGTAGTGGCCAGATTGTGGGAAAAAGTTACCGCCACTTTACGTACCTTTTTATACTGAAGAGACCCCCTCTCTCCCCTCTCCCCCCTCCCCCTCCCTGGCACCTGGCACATGGACAGGCCAAATAGTTACCTAAAATGTTTTACTCGCGATCAAGTTAGTTATCTTCCACGTCCGTGTGTCCCCGAATAAGGAACATCGTGAAGTCGTTGGACACATTATCATAATACATTAACATAATTCGCTACATCCATTCCCTTGTCTCGGTGCGGTTATGAAGCAATTTGCTGACCTTTCGAGCAAGTAATGTGTGTAGCTTTATTACATTGATTAGCTCGAGAAACTAAATTAAATAAATATATTCCTTGGTCAGCGTTTCTTCATTGCTTTTGTATTTTAATGCAGTGATTCTCAATATAGTATTTTCTTTCGTTTTCTTATGTTTTTTTTTGTAGTACAGTCGCAGTTATAAAGTAAGGCTTCAATTAAATGGAATACTTTGAAGATACATATTATCACATTTTCATTATAAAGACATACGCCCCCCTAGACAAATGACTTCGTCTACAAGCGTTTCTACAAAACGCTACGCTAGAATGTATGGAAATGACATAGTCGCGTGATCTACTTATCGACCTGTCATCATTTCCATACATTTCAGCATAGCGCTTTTTTTTTTTTCAGAAAGTCGAATCCACTTACATGTCCCTAGGGAATGAGCAGGTGGAATTAAATTAAAATAAAAGTATCTTGCATCTGTGTAGTAATGCCTAATATTATTTAATTAACAATTACATACCTGGAGTTCTGTTATCTTTTATCGTCCATGTTTGGGAATCACTGTGCGTTCACGTAGTAATTTTTGCTTGCATGTTCAATGTAATATAAAATTAGATTAGCCGAACCTTTGGCGTGTTTTAGATTCAGTTTTAATGCACAGCAGTCGGTGTAAATAAAGTAATTAGCTGGATGGTACGGTCGGGTGGACTTTGTACCAAGTGGTTAATGTACCAGAACAACAAATAAAATGCACTTTGATGATAACCAAACGAAATTCACAAAATTCCCTGAAAATAATAATAATTTGAGTCCAATTAAGGGCCACCGCAGACATGCTACTTTTTTCATCGGCGATCGGTGATTTTGCGACTGCATCGCGGTTTGGTGACTCTCTGCGTTCGATCGCAGTATCAAAATTAACTTCTAAAAAGCGACTAAACCGTCGATCGCCGATGCTAAAAGTAGCGTGTTTGCGGTGGCCCTAAGAGAGTTTAATGATATCTTAAAGGAATGTCATTCTCATTGCAAAGATGACTGCGGTTTTCCAAAATTACTTAAATCAACGATATATTCCTAATAATCGCAATTTACTACATAATCCGTATCTAGAGAGCTTACAGCAATTAAAACCATGATCTATTTATAACCCCAATCTAGGTATTATTGTAATCACTGCCATAATACCTACCTATGAAGGGACGCCAAAACTTTACACTTAACCTCCGACCCTCTAAATTGCCTTTGCTGAAGCCTAGAACTAGTTAGAATGGGGTGGACCCATAGACGAACCATATAAAGGACTGGGTCTAAGCTACCAGGCCGCGTTGCTATTACATCGCACAGCTCGGCCGGTGACGTCATCACAGTAGGCGTGGCTTAAGTCAGTGTGCTGTTGGCGTTCGTCCTGTGCAGACGTCTTGCCAACGTTCGCATCCCAAATATAATTCTATTTGACACTAGATGGCGACCCTCGGTACACTTTTTATATGAACCTACACTTAGTGACATCTAGTGTGAAAAAGTTAAACTACGTACTAACATCGAAATAAAACGAACCCAGTAGTTATGCTATTTACCGGTAGATCGGGGAGGCGGAGCTTGTAAATTGCCCTCCCAGTTTTTAACCCCCACCACCCGCGCCACCCCGCGCAAAATTTCCACGCGTTGTTTCTTAGGGAAATCTAATAAGGGCACCTCTATCTTTAGTCTTTACTCTATGGGTGGACCCGACTTTATTCCATCAAAACGCTGAGCAATTTGGTTTAATTTGGAGCACTTTACCTGCTAGAATTTTCATCTTAGGGAGAATGTTCTGTAGAATTTACTTTGCTTGCCGACGATGACCACAATTGGTTTATTGCTTTCTTTATTGGGGTTTTGGTTATTGTTCCTCAACAGCCTGTAGTTTTGCAGTCGGAAAATCCGAGTAAGCATTGATGGAACATTTAATTTGATAGTCTTGTGCCATATATAACCACACAATGTCTCCAATACGTCACACGAAAATAACTTCCCCGGTAACATAGAAGAGAAAAAAGCCGAGACAAAATGGATACGACCTCGCACAATCCATCAAAGGTTTCAAAACTAGACGCGGAGCTTGCCGATATCAAAATGTAGTTACTATTGTCCCCGAGTTGATAAAATATGAGCTGTGACATTGACAAATCGGCTTGCGGCACAACCCGAAAGAAACGCCGACGTTCACAAGTCACTTCGTTCAGTTTACTTAGCAAGCGATAAAAATAACAGGATTCATTCATATCGTCGGATCCGGGTGGAGATATTTGGGTCATTATGTGATATTTTGGCGCTATTGTCATCGTTAGTCGCTTTATTTTAATATAATATAGGTTTTGAGGAAAATGGGGAACAAAAGAAGTCTTTTCATTCATACAATGTTTTATGATGATTAAAATATAATATGAGAAATAACATTTAAGTATACACCTGCCACAGATCATTGAAGCCTGGTAATATTCGTGACATGATCACTAGTAGGTGATGTTTATGTTTTTTTGCCTTAAAAAGTATTTTAAGCTACAAAAATCATATAAAAATGTAATGTAACGTCACGACTTTTATCCCCGTTCGGGAGTAGTCAGAGGCTTGAGTGGCCATACACCACCACATTATGGAGGTATTAACCGACTCAAAGCCCACGTTTCACTAGATAGTCAGAACCCAATGTGACAGGTGGTGAACCGTGTCGCCGTGTAAAAATCATATAGGTAGGTACATATATT
The DNA here is from genome assembly GCA_947859195.1 of Drymonia ruficornis. Classification (NCBI taxonomy): domain Eukaryota; kingdom Metazoa; phylum Arthropoda; class Insecta; order Lepidoptera; family Notodontidae; genus Drymonia; species Drymonia ruficornis. The sequence goes on from OX401913.1 coordinate 1,509,849, forward strand.
AAGATGCTCAAAAATAAATCTAATAAAAATGAGCAAAATATTTTATCCTGACGCAAATAAGACTCTCTCAACTTTTATAAGTCCACCAAATCACAAATATCCAAGTCCGTTTGTCATCCAATAAAACGGACTACATAAACTGTTCTGACGTATCTGCCCATTAATCAAGGCGAGAGCGGGACAAAAAACGGCCGCTACAAACATAGTGGCGTTTGCGGCGCGATGTTTACAGTCCGCACTCTTATCACGTCGAGGGCGAATTTATCTTGGCATGAATAGGCTCTTGGACTTTGACAGATCGGCCGAGTCGTGTTTTGTTGAATAACTCAAGATTGCGCGTTGGTCGGTTTTGCGCGCTGGCTCCGGGACTATTTTGATGACGGTTGCAAGTCGAGTTCCTGGATTTATACAATTTTGTTGTCATCAAATTACTTTTATTTTCTCATAAATTATGATCTTGAAAAGGATGGCAATAAAGTTAGTTTAGTCTCGTTATTTGGTTTGAATCAACACGAACGGAGGTTAAGCAACGCTTGGTTGGAGTCAGAGATGGGTAACCATTTAGTGGCAATTCGAACCAAGCGTCTCCGTGCTTTGGAGGGCAAGTAAAAAGTTGGTCCCTTTTGTCGTAATCTAGACAGTAGTCACTGAGCCATGTCAGAAACCTTTTGGCGGTTTAAAAAACTCTTGGCACCAGATCCTTGAGTGTGCTATCTAAAAACCATTGGATAACCACTGGTCACTAATATTATCTTTGTGATTTCATAATTACATGGGAGTTGGTATGTATTGTTTGAAAAAATCCCGAATTTAATATAACAGACCAGTGGTTTAGAAGCGGTTAATTGTTAGGAGACTCAACGGCCAGGTTGGCTACTAACCATAGTAACCATACACCATAGTAAAACACAATTAAACCACGAAAGATCCTTGCGAAGATCATTTTCCATTACAAATCTGTATAACTATCTCTAACTAATCAAAACATACATTAGGCAGTGATCTAAATATATCGCCATATCCAACCGCCTGAGGGTGTAAATAATTGCTGAACACATTAATCATGTGGAATAGAGGCTCTCAATGACGCACCAATGATTCATTGCAAGCCGGTGAGATGAGGTGGTGTAGTTATAGCCCAATAACGGCTTGCCTTATTTGCTTACTAGCTTTTACCCGCGACTTAACTCATAAGCAATAAAATATTAAAATGCGAACGTATTTTTGACAATGGTAAAACTCCCATTATACTTAGGTTTAAAGAATTTTTATTTCTCATAAGAACTTACAGCTCACTTATAATGAGATACAAACATTTATCATAGTTATATATACATTATTTTGCCTCCATAGTGTTTGCTGGGTTGCTACAATCAAAGTTTTAGTGTACATACGAATTTCTTTAGTTTATTTTTATACATCTTAATGTTATCGCATTATTTTATGTCGTTAGGTAAGTTATTGTACAGCTGTGCTCCCTCAAACAATATGGTTCTCTTTCCATAATTAGTACGCGCGTTAGTAATTTCAAGTTTGTGCTTATTTCTTAGGTTGTGTGTATATACTTTTTTATGTAACTGTAGGTTAGATCTAATTGAGTTTGTTGTGATATTTTTAATTAGAATACAAGTGTAGTATGTATAAAGTTGTGTTAGATTAAGAATTTTAGTTTTTTCATATAATTGTTTTGTTGGAGTTAGAAAGTTGTAATGAAATAATACTTATATAATTTTATTTTGCGTTCTTTGTAAAGGTTTTATGTTCGTTGCCGCGGCCGATCCCCATATTTCAATCAGGTATTCCAGGTGTGATTTTATTAAAGAGTTGTATATAATAGGACGTGCCTTATTTGGAATACAATTTGCTATTTTACGTAAAGCTCCTAGTGTCGACATAAGTTTTGCTCTGACTACTTATGTTTATCAAATGTAGATAAGCCAAAACCTTTGTGTAATTCGCACTCTAGAGTCTTAATGTTTAAAAGGAATATGTACTTTACATGTATTAAGATCTATAATCATTTACCAAGTAAGATTAAATCATTAGATATGCCATGTTTCAGAAAGTCTCTAAAAACTTTTCTAATTGATAATTGTTTCTATGATTTAAAAGAATCCTTAAATTTAAAGTTTAGCTAATTATTCGATTACTTACTATTATGTAATACTTTAAGCTATTGCATGCCTCTTTAGGTAAATTGTGCAGTACTTCTTTAATTTTAAGACCACAATTATTGTATAACCGCAATTACTGCAATAAATGTTTTGATTCTTGATTCTTGATTCTTAAGATAAAAGCCCTGCTTAGTTTAAGACTCGCTGATATAATGTAATTGGAAGTATCATCACATATGCATTTCGTCCTGTTAATACATTAACTGTAGAAGTTTTTTCCTTAAGGGAGGTTTTTCCCGGGACTCACTGAGGCTAGGAATTCTCTTTTATTTTTATTTTATAGGACTGAGGTGGAAAACAAACGTACGGCCCGCCTGATGGTAAGCAATTTCCGTAGCCCATAGATGCTTGCAATACCAAAGGCATTGCTCGCACTTTGCCGACCTGAAGGGGAGTGGGACGGAGAGAGGGGAAGGGGGTAGGGGGTGTTGGGCTTCCGGCTCTCTCACTCATCGTACGAAACGCTGTAATAGCTGCTTTACGCCGATCTTCTGTGGGAGGGTGGTACTACCCCGGTCGAGCCAGATCGTATATGAGCTGCAGTTAATTGGCTACAGCTTGGCTCTACCACCGAGAGGTTGTTGGATGTGGTGTGATTGTCGATCCTGACATACAGGCCAAGTAGACACAAATAAATCGACGAGCCCGTTAGCGTGGTTGGCGCGGAGGCGCCTTTTACGCTGCAGGTCGTAGGTTCAATTCTTACCCGGGACATGCATTTGCGTGCGTGAACATGTCTGTATGTCCCGAGTCTGGGTGTATATGTATATTAAGTATGTATTTACAAACAAAAAGTAGTATATGTACTAATATCAGTTGTCTGGTTTCCATAGTACAAGCTCTGCTTACTTTGGGATCAGGTAGCCGTGTGTAAAAAAATGTCCCAGGATATTATGATTATTATAAATTATTGCAAGTAAGTACGTACTCTTATTATATCACGCTTTTATAAGTGCTCCACAACAGTGTTATAACAGCTCCATTTCAGATATTATCTAGAAACAACGTACATACGACCTTCAAACATTCCCGCATATAGACGCCTCACGCCGGATAGAGGCTATGATTTACAGCTCAACTTATCGATTCTATATCTCGGCTCTAGGTGATTGAGAGAGATGTTACGTAAAGGCACTTTTTGCTGTATTTCAGCTTTATATTGACGTAATCCTAGGTACGAATATTATAAATGCGAAAGTGTGTGTGTGTTTCTGTTTGTTACCACGTATCTCCATAACGACTCAACCGATTTTAATGAAATTTGAAACGTAGATAGTGTAGCCTGGATTAAGTCATAGGCTAATCTTTCAATTTCAACGCAGGCGAAGCGGCGGGGCACAGTTAGTAAATACTATTTGGATATTTTATTATTACGCGAGGCACAAAGCTGGTGGATGAGAGTGCTGAAGACGGTTTGACGGGCCCGTTGGCGTGGTTGGCGTGATGGCGCATTTCACGCTACAGGTCGTAGGTTCGATTCCTACCCGGGACATGCATTTGTGTGCATAAACATGTCTGTATGTCCCGAGTCTGGGTGTATATGTATATTAAGTATGTATTTACAAATAAAAAAGTAGTATATGTAGTAATATCAGTTATCTGGTTTCCATAGTAGGTACAAGCTCTGCTTGGTTTGGGATCAGGTAGCCGTGTGTAGATTAATTTGGAGTCGGTGCCAATCTTGGTATGCCAAGTATACCTACTATAAAAGTAAGAAGATAGATTGGCACCGACCGCAAATACTCGATAACACACCATCACGTCTGGTTTTCCCAAAGGGGTAGGCAGAGGTGGTAATAGAAATATTATTTCAGTCTTTTTAGTGATCCAGGTTTTTTTGAAGTCGGTTTTTTTTTTATAAAATTAATTTTATTTCACGATTTTTAGTGGCGCCATACCAATGAACATTTTGGCATATTGAACTGTATGAAGTTAGCCCAACAAAAGGTAACTGCTGTAAATCTTTGAGGAATTCCCTCGACTGTCTATGGTCTCCATCATTAGACCTGTAATGGCACTTATAACCCATATGGGTGCAAAGTTCTCTCCAATACAAATTAATCAAGCCCAAACACAAGGTAATTGCTGTAAATCGTTGAGGAGTTCTCTCGACTGTCTTTTGACTCCATCATCAGACCCCTAATGACAGTCACAACCCATCTAGGCGTAAAGTTCTCATCAATACTAATTAATCAAGCCCAAACACAAGGTAGCTACTGTAAAACGTTGAGGAGTTCCCTTGACTGTCCCTCGTCTTCATCATCAGTCCCATAATGGCAGTCACAACCCATCTAGGTGTAAAGTTCTCATCAATACAAATTAATCAAGCCCAAACACCAGGTAATTGCTGTAAATCGTTGAGGAGTTCCCTCGACTGTCTTTCGGCTCCATCATCAGATCGACTCCAGACCTTCATAAAATAGTAGTGCTTTAAAATACTTAATGAAAAAAATTACAAACGCACTAGTCGCCCCTACGATTTTCGAAGATTCCCCTCGATTTCTCTGGGATACCATCATCAGATCCTGGTTTCCTTATCATGGTACCACCCCCGGAAAATCTCCTTTCCAACAAAAAAAGAATCATCAAAATCGGTTCATAAACGACGGAGTTATCCGCGAACACACATAAAAAAAAAAAAAAAAAATATACGGTCGAATTGAGAAACCTCCTCCTTTTTTGAAGTCGGTTTAAAAATGTCCCAGGATATTATTATTAAGACGTCGAAGTCACTGCAGGAGGCCTATGTCCAACAGTATCACATTATAGAGGTCCCATTGAAGCCCTTAATTTGTAGGAGGGACTGGTAGCTATTACGGGATTCGTATGTTGTAGTTTGACACAGTTCCGTAGTAGGTATACTGGTGTCAAAATCATGAACCAATAACCGAAACAGATGGTCTGCGTTTGTAATAGGACCTACTAGCGGGCTCAGTTTGTTGGGGATCAAATCCGCAAACATATTACTGTTTATTTTCTTAAAACTTGATTACTCTGAAGGTATGTACCTACTCTCCGGGGTAGTACCACCCTCTCACAAAAGATCGGTGTAAAGTAGCTATTACAGCTTTTACAGCGTTCCGCACGATGAGTGAGAAAGCCGGAAGCACGATATTACTTTTTAATTTCTTAAAACTTCAGGACTGTACTAAGTAATGCTAGGAATTTACTCTTGCCTACCGTTAAACTTACATCCAATAGGAAGCAATTTCATGTTATTATAAGTGTTGGAAGTTCGTCGGGCTAGCAGCTGTGAGCCGCCCGCGCCGTACCGAGCCGGCGTCTAACATATCGCCAGTTTGATTTATCTCGGCGTTTCTTGTTATTGTCGATTCAAGTTTGCGCAGTGCAGTAAATCTGTAGTGATATCGTTTAGCGAGTGAGAGTGCAATTGAGATTTGTTTTGGTCCTATTGAAACTATACAATTTGTTTGCAATTGACACTCATTATAAATGTTTTATGAAGGTTCGGTCGTATGCACGTCTAAAGATAACATTTCAAATAAGCTGAACTTTATTTATTATTGACACCCATAAAAAAGAGAGCTCGACTTACGTTGAAAATGTTACTATAGACATGCAGATGACTGTACCTATCTCTAAGGGTGTATTCTCACGATGAAGACGACGACAACGCGTTTTTCCAATACTTTTTGACAGTTAATAGCCGTATTCGGCACCCGTGTACGGGAAAATGTATAAAGAATTAGTTGTCGCGTTAACCGTGTGAATACGGCTTAACTCATATTTTAGAAATCTTCTGCAACTGCAAGACTGCAACCAACTGCTCTAGAGCTGTCGACAAGCAGTCCGTGTATGGCGGCGCTTAATAAAACATCTACGAACTGGCATTCATAATGCACCTTGAAACTAAAGTTAGTAAAGTATTCTTGGAATACTATCATGAGAAAATATAGGTACTGAAACACATGTGCACAAGTTTGCACAAAGGTGCATTGAGAGGATTTCACAAAACAAAACCGGATTTCTCAAAACACAACTGGAAACTAACCGTTAGTAAAAGTTAGCGCGCCGGTTAGTGTTACCAGGCGATCATGGTTTAATAGGACTGTCCGATTTATATTTCAATTTTTTGTTAAGTGTGTATGACTGGAGTTTTGTGTCTACAAGACGTTACGGATTTTAAGACCCATACTCAGCAGAGGACCGCCGCTTTTTAATACAGATTTTAAAATCTACACACATCATTTACTTTTTGTCTTTCCCAATTTCAATTTAATTCATTTTTGTTTGAATATTATTTTCTTCTTATTTAAGGTTCCTAAAACCACAGTCGGTGTAGCTGATGCTTTCTCCATCCTTCCCTAGGTAGTCTCTTTCATCTCCTTATACGCATGACACCGACTCAATTATTTGAAGACCGAACTCTTGTCTGATTGGTTGGATTTTTAGGAATTCGGTTGCACGAATTGGTGTTATCAGTACCTGTCCTAAAATACCTCACATATAAGCTATGCTTCCTACGAACTAGAGTTTCCTAAACAAAGTACGTTTTGAAAAACAAAAGAACTGGATCGCAAACACTGCTTAGGTTGGGGACGCACCGAGCCGTGGGACTGAATCTTGGACTATTTACCCACTTGAGGACTATTTCTAGACTTTGAAGAACCTATTGTGCTGAAATTACAAAGATACGAATAGATAGAAATTTAAATTGTGTAAATAGTTACTTAATTATAGAAGCTCGGAATTTGTTTTATAATTGTTTGGTCTTAAAAAAACGATGGGAATAGTAGTATTTAAATATTACTTTTCCGTACTTATTCTAGTTTTGTTAATATTTTTAAACCGACTTCAAAAAGGAGGAGGTTTCTCAATTCGACCGTATATATATTTTTTTTTATGTGTGTTCGCGGATAACTTCGTCGTTTATGAACCGATTTTGATGATTCTTTTTTTGTTGGAAAGGAGATATCCCAGCGGTGGTACCATGTTAAGGAAACCAGGATCTGATGATGGCATCCCAGATAAATCGAGGGGAACCTTCGAAAATCGTAGGAGCGACTAGTGCGTTTGTAATTTTGTTCATTAAGTATTTTAAAGCACTACTATTTTATGAAGGTCTGGAGTCGATGTGATGATGGAGCCGAAAGACAGTCGAGGGAACTCCTCAACGATTTACAACAATTACCTTGTGTTTGAGCTTGATTAATTTTTATTGATGAGAACTTTACACCTAGATGAGTTGTGACTGTCATTAGGGGTCTGATGATGAAGACGAAGGACAGTCCAGGGAACTCCTCAACGTTTTACAGTAGCTACCTTGTGTTTGGGCTTGATTAATTTGTATTGATGAGAGCTTTACACCTAGATGGGTTGTGACTGTCATTAGGGGTCTGATGATGAAGACGAAGGACAGTCAAGGGAACTCCTCAACGTTTTACAGTAGCTACCTTGTGTTTGTGCTTGATTAATTTGTATTGATGAGAACTTTACACCTAGATGGGTTGTGACTGTAATTAAGGGTCTGATGATGGAGTCAAAAGACAGTCGAGAGAACTCCTCAACGATTTACAGCAATTACCTGGTGTTTGGGCTTGATTAATTTGTATTGGAGAGAACTTTACACCCATATGGTTTATAAGTGCCATTACAGGTCTGATGATGGAGACCATAGACAGTCGAGGGAATTCCTCAACGATTTACAGCAGTTACCTTTTGTTGGGCTTACTTCATACGGTTCAATATGCCAAAATGTTCATTGGTATGGCGCCACTAAACATCGTGAAATAAAATTATTTTTATAAAAAAAAACAAACCGACTTCAAAAAAACCTGGAGCACTAAAAAGCCTGAAATAATATTTCTATTTCTACCTCTGCCTACCCCTTCGGGAAAACCAGACGTGATGGTGTGTTATCGAGTATTTGGAGTCGGTGCCAATCTTGGTATGCCAAGTCTACCTACTAAAAGTAAGTTTAAAAACTAAAACCCGACTACTGAAAAATCGCGCTCTAAAAAGTATGAAACAAGAAAATATTCTTATCTGGAGGATAGCCGTGGTCCGTGGTCATATGCCATTTTGCCCTAAAGGAGCTACACGGACCACGGCTATCCTCCAGATAAGAATATTTTCTTGTTTCATACTTTTTAGAGCGCGATTTTTCAGTAGTCGGGTTTTAGTTTTTAAACTTACTTTTTATTTAATTATTTTGGAGTTATAGGTAACAATATATATATTTTTGAAATGTGCTCATCAAGCTCTTTCATTTGATACCCCACACGGTTTTAATAAAAAATAATATTTTTTTCGTTCATGACATTATGTCCTCTAGAGGGCGCCATATGCAATTTTATGTGACGTCACATAGCCTATAACCAGCGCGCCATTAAGCCGCTTCTAACGATACCTCATTTGTCAAATTATGACAAGTAGTTTGGGAGTTAGGTGGGAACAGATGCACATACATACATACATACATACATACATACATACATACATACATACATACATACATACATACATACATACATACCGGTCAAAATCATAACCCTCCGCCGTAGTCGGGTAATAAAAGTAAGAAGATAAATTGGCACCGACTCCAAATACTCGATAACACACCATCACGTCTGGTTTTCCCGAAGGGGTAGGCAGAGGTAGAAATAGAAATATTATTTCAGGCTTTTTAGTGCTCCAGGTTTTTTTGAAGTCGGTTTGTTTTTTTTTATAAAAATAATTTTTGTAGCATTGCCACTATTAATATCGATGCTGTCACTAATAAACTACCTCCTAATAGTTACTATTCAGAATAAAAACTTGCTATTTCTTAGTACCAAAGATGTAATCCTAGTAAAAACCTAGTATATCAGTATCAGTATCCAACGAATACAGAGACCAGTGTAGTGATTGATTACAAGTTTATTCTCGGTGTAGTGCCGACCTAACAACGATGCTGGTTTATCTCAGTGTGATTCTGTTCGCTATCGCGTTCTCAACGCCGCAGTACGAGTTTTCTGGCGTCAATGGTACTTATTTTTGCATTAATAACTGATCCTTTATCCATCTTATACAGGTTTTCGACGACGAGGTCTAGTAGGCTAGGGCTCGAATTAATAAATGCATCTCAAAGTTAAGTTCGATCTTAAGATGCTGTTTTAACGTTTATTATATGGAACATCTGTCAAAAACAGCGTCTTGAGATCGATCTCAAATTTTGAGGCATTTATTAATACGTTGGCCGCTTGCATCTGTTTGATTATCATGAGGAGCTGGAAATGTCACAGGTCACATTGACAGCCGTCAATGTATGGTATGGTACCCCTAATAATACCAAGTGTTACACTTTGGGACCATACAATCGGTATCTACTTAAGTTAATTGTCTTGCATAGTTTCTCTCATTCTTGCATCAGTCGGAAGACGTCCACTATTGGCCTATACTCTTTCAGTGACATCCACACATCACAGTTAGTCGCTCATAGTCAACTGCATTCAATGATCGGTAAACGAGCAGAGGTTAAGCAACGCTTGACAAAGGAGTGAATTACGCCAGCAGTGGGGTTTTTTTCTGCTGGTCCAATCAAAATTTGAATGATACAGATAATTAGTGCTCCATCTCGTGTAAATGTGCCGAAAATTTTAAATTTGTGCCTATAGCCGTTTTGGAGTTATTCACGAATATATGATCTTGCTGGCGTAACGTTACCGCAGCAGTGTGATTTTTTCCTGCTGGTCCAATCACAATTTGAATGATACAGATAATTAGTGCTCCATGTCGTGTAATTGTGCCGAAAATTTTAAATTTGTGCCCCCTAAGGTTTCAGAGTTATTTCAAATCTTGCTGGCGTAACGTTTTGGGAATTCCTGTATCTCAAAAACTGCTAGGCACACAATCATGATTTTTCGTACACACATTAGTGTTAATTTGTGCCCATTTGTGACAGTTTCATATTTCAATAAATCAGAAAGGTTCGGGTGTTATAAGATTTTTCTTAAAAAACTAAAATAGCTCCTAGCTCTTAAACTGGGAAACCTAGAAACCAAATGTTAGTGCTAGCTTGTATTTCTTATTGATCCTAAGCATTTCTATAATGATCGTAAGCCTACTCCAAGGAATTTACGATTTATTACGATTTTATTGCTATCTCGCGGTGAAATTATTTAAACCCTAAATACACGAGTTTCTTATGTTCCGATTACTTTTATTAATATACAAAAATTAGTGCCCCACTTCAAATATACGTGTACCAAATATCAGCTCTGTAAACCTTATAATTAAAATATTATTAATAAATAACCATCACGAAGCGCTTTCGGTGGTTAACTGACGGAATTTGAATGTATAGAAACAAGCGAACGCTCAGTACTTCAAGCCATCCTATTTCAATTGACAGCGTTGTTATGAGTACAGACGCGTACATAATACTTTGGAGTGTATTTATAAACTATTAAATAAAGTAAATAAATGTATAATCACAGGGTATGCTAAATTTAAATATGTAGGTACCTTACTTAATATTCCTTTTATGTTTCGTGTAGCTAAATGAACTTTAACTAATAACACACAACAACAGTAACAGTATCTTCTTTTATATATTTCTAGAGATAAAAAATCGACGCTTATAAACAGCAATACGACTTTGAAAATTAATATCCATTCTTTAAATCGAAATCATTCACCATCATCGAGATATAAAACGAATGAACACTTATAAATATTAGTATGTTCAACAATTATAAACAAACACAACATTACTTTATTGACACAACATAAACATATAAAAATAATGTAGGTACTTACATTAAACAAAAAAAATATCTTGATATTAGAAATAATAAAAAAACTTATTGTAGTATCACAGTACATACAGTGAGCGGACGAAGGGGTCTAGCTAGACAGGGAGCAAGGGTAGGTAGTCGAATTTAACCATTACAAAGAAAATATAAAAATAAATATTACTCATTCACTTTTCTACAGAACTGTTAGCACACAGCCAATTTATTGTATACATTTAAGATGGTAGGCGCTATGTATCGGGCGGCCGCTTTTTTCAACTCATTTTAATTTGGTCGGTTAACCATTGAAAGTTTGTCATGATGGTTTTTATTAATTATTTTATAATTATAAGGTTTACAGAGCTGATATTTCGTACACGTATATTTGAAGTAGGGCTCTAATTATTGTATATTAATAAAAGTAATCGGAACATAAGAAACTCATGTATTTAGGGTTTAAATAATTTCACCGCGAGATAGCAATAAAATCGTAATAAATCGTAAATTCTTTGGAGTAGGCTTACGATCATTATAGAATTGCTTAGGATCAATAAGAAATACAAGCTAGCACTAACATTTGGTTTCTAGGTTTCCCAGTTTAAGAGCTAGGAGCTATTTTAGTTATTTAAGAAAAATCTTATAACACCCGAACCTTTCTGATTTATTGAAATATGAAACTGTCACAAATGGGCACAAATTAACACTAATGTGTGTACGAAAAATCATGATTGTGTGCCAAGCAGTTTTTGAGATACAGGAATTCCCAAAACGTTACGCCAGCAAGATTTGAAATAACTCTGAAACCTTAGGGGGCACAAATTTAAAATTTTCGGCACAATTACACGACATGGAGCACTAATTATCTGTATCATTCAAATTGTGATTGGACCAGCAGGAAAAAATCACACTGCTGCGGTAACGTTACGCCAGCAAGATCATATATTCATGAATAACTCCAAAACGGCTATAGGCACAAATTTAAAATTTTCGGCACATTTACACGAGATGGAGCACTAATTATCTGTATCATTCAATTTTTGATTAAACCAGCAGAAAAAAAACCCACTGCTGGCGTAACTGACTCTTGACAAAGTCAATCAGAGACCGGTGACTATTTATTTATTTAGTGGAATGGAACTGAGCGTCAACCTGCTACAGGGCATGTAAACGTCGGTCCCAGTTGTTGTCATCTAGGCAGCAACTGGGTCTATGTCAGAGGCCTTCAGGTGACTTGAAAAACTCTGACACTTAGAAGGAGATTATGATCCTTCGCCATTAGCCACGTCCAGATGTCTCACATGCCGCGCGAGGCAAACAGCCTCACGAAGTTTGACTTGCCTCGCGTGAGGCAAATGCGCGTCCTACCTCTCCTGAGCGCTGTCATTTTCCTCGGCTAGTTTGGCATAGTCATGAGACAGAACGATGTCAAACGTGTCAAACTGATTGCTTGGGTATACCCTTCTGTGTCTAGAGTGTAGGTTGCCTCGCCGTTTGCATCGCGCGGCATGCGACTGAGGCAAACGTCGTGCTTCGCAAGGCATGTGGGCGAGTAGCCTCGCGCGGCATGTGCATGTTGAAAAATGTAATGTAACGTCACGACTTCTATCCCCGTTCGGGGGTAGTCAGAGGCTTGAGTGGCCATACACCACCACATTGTGGAGGTATTAACCAACTCAAAGCCCACGTTTCACCAGATAGTCAGAACCCAACGTGACAGGTGGTGAACCTTGTCGCCGTGTATACAGGAACTGACTATTACCTAATCCCGAGGGATAGGTAGGTTTCCTCACGATGTTTTCCCTCACCGTCAGCTGTAAATTATACACATAGATAAATTATGCACATAGATGAAAATCATCCATTGGTGCATGCCCCACCGGGGATCGAACATGGGACCTTCTGATTGTTAGCCCAACCTGTTCACCCCTAGGCTACAGTCTCTATATGTGCATTTTGAAAACACGCCTATTCAACTACACTAGCGAGCTGCACGATCCCATCGGTGGCCTTGGCCAAAACTACGACTTCCAGGTTGTAGTTGCCATTGGGACCATTCTTTCCCTACCATAGTTGCTTTCTTAATAACGTTTAACTCCACCAGTGATCCCAGAATACATAAAGAAGGCGCTCAAAGAGAAGAATAATCCCAGGCCGGTGCACCGAGAGAGGACTCGCACCCTCAGCAACCTGACCCTGCAGCAAGTGTTCGACAAGATCAAGGACATCACCAGGAAACTGAACCACAATGCCAATCTCAACGGGTACAAGGTCGATTACAAGTTGAGGATATTAGATGACCAATGAAATATGACGTAGTTGACTTTCATTTTATTTTATGTTCTCTATCATTTTCTTTTGTAAAGGTAGGTGCCTACACCCATATTTTCATCTATGGTATGTTCCAATAGTAGATAACAGGGTACTTTCTTTGTTTGCTGTTTAAGCCTAGCGCGCATAGTATCACCTTTTGTCGCTCTTATCATTATGTGTGGAGATGCGTGCACGCTACGACGTGACTTCCGTATCTCCCGTATATTTGATTACTGAAACAGGACATTTGACAACAAAACAATCGTGGCCCCAAAAATCAGCCGTAATTGCTAGACCTCATTCTTATCGATTCGTGACAAAGTAGTTTTTTCTACATTTAAACTAAACTAAAAAAGTGAAAACCGTTTTAAACTAGTCAAGTCTAGTCAAGTGATATAAACATTGATATACTTAGATCACAATATAGACAGTAACTTCACGTGTAATTCAGTAAAAGCTCGGACAGAACAAACATACAAGATGTATGCCCACAAAAGTTTCGCAAGATTACAGAGTGCCGAGATATTGTTTTATCTCATACAAGTATAGAGTAAACACGATTTAACTTCATATAAAATAATATTATGTCGCTACTACGATAACTCAAAAGTTGAGCTCCAATTCGAGAAGTCAGTGAGTTCAATAGCTCATATTCTTGCATTAAGATTTTCCATCTTTTACTTGATCAAACCATAAGTATTCATACCGTATAAACATTTTTCGATAATTTTAAAATAACAAAAACAAGTGTTCAAGTAATTTTTGACCTGAAAAGTTGTTTGTTTACTCGTTTTACGAAATTCTCATTCTTAGAGAGCCGAGCTAGTTTAAAATTTATGTAAGTGTTTTTAGATCAAGTCAACAGGCTAATAGAACCTCGATGAAACAATAATATTGAGACCAAAAATATATTGTAACATTTTAAGATGGTAACAACATAGCTATAACTTGGGGAAAACATCTGAGGGCTATGTTGAAGTGAACTGTTGTACATCCTTATTTAGCCAATTGTATGTGTGTGGAAAACTTTGTGGGAGGTCTATGTGCAGCAGTGGACGTCTTTTGGCTGAAATTATGATGATGATGATGTCTTTAATTAGGCGCAAACGAAGCAAGTTGCGAATCTATACCACTTTATCGCGCACATTGGGCTACAGCTAAGCATTTCTTGGCTAAAAATCCAATTATTACTTTTCCTGACTCCGCAATCCATCTCAGAAACTCTCTTAACCGAACTCTTTAGCACTAACGATTTATTTGAAGGAAGTAATTTCAAGACTCTGTAGGTAATCGGCATCAACATCGGAATTCTGTAACGCCATCTTATATTAGCTTTGCCTCACTTAGTTTGATAGGGTGCGCCCGAGCCAAATGCTCGTCCTACCTTTAGGGTGCGTTACCACTGACGCGGAGCTGGGCGGAGCGGAGCGGACCGTGAATTGGCCAATCGCAGTGCTCGAAATCTCCACTTCGCTCTTGGCCCATCACAATTGGCCAATCACAGTCCGCTGCTCCGCTCCACTCCGCCCAGCTCCGCGTCGGTGGCAACGCACCCTTACCCAAGCGCTGTCATTTGCCTAGCATAGACAGAACGATAATGTTGATAATGTCGGCTATACCCTTCACTATCTAGTGTGTAGTTTGGCTCGCCCTTTGGTTCGCCCGAGCATGTGACCACGCAGCCTCGCGCGGCATGCGCCTCATGTAGACGCAGCTATTCACGAATAATTGTTAAAGCTAACAATTATCTCATAACACAAATAAATGTACCCTTTGAGCATTTAATTAAATTAATTCGAATGAAACAGTGTATTCCAGTCGTGAACTCATAGTTAGTAGCGGAGGTGAGTTATGTTATTCGAAATACCTAAGCAAACAGTATGTTGAGGCATGTTTAGGCCACGGGCCTTGGTTAAACAATAATTCTGTTATGAGATTTCCGAGGTTGCGGGGGACGACAAAAATTTGCATTCACTCGACATGATAATATCAGAAAGTGCTTCGCAAAACAGCTAATATTATGTTATAAGAAACTTGTAAGAGTTTATAAAGATTCCTTTGTATTTCATTTATTTTATTGAAAGATTTCAGTTCCACAGGCCGGCCGTAACCAGCTTTGACTTGCTCCATATTTTCGGAAGACTGTGAGATATATTCGAACTAAATAAACTAAATGCAATATAGGTTTAAGTACCTACCTACTATACTGTGACCGAGTCCACAATCTTCTAACTTTGATAACTCTAAACAATGCTTCCTATTGCAGATAAAGGAGCTTGAAATTTTGCTTTATAATATTACAATCCTTAGGCGAAGGCTACACGTAAAGTATATACTGTGGTCCGTCAGTATGGTACATAATGATGGATGTCATTCCATCGACGCAGGCTACACGTTCAGTATTTATTCCGTCAGTATTGTGACGTAGTTCGTACAGTGCAGACGTCAAATGAAACACGAAAGCTTGGTATGGATGTTACCTTAGCGCTTGGTTTAATCCGCAATCTCAGAAGACTTGTCCACTCTTTTGCTTTCGCGACGCGGAATGCCAAACTGTCATTCTGGAATTGAATTTCGTGGTAAATACTGTCATCCATCAGCCTACACGATCAGTTTGGACCACGGTTTTTGGTAAATAATGACGGACCACAGTATTTACTTTACGTCTAGCCTTCCCCTTATAGCCAGATAGACTTATTCGTCTTAAACTTGCCTGAACAATTTACCTATCACCCGACCTAGCGATAAACATAATAAAATAAAGTGAATGTCGTCACAACTAACATTCGGTGCGTTTGTTTGTGACACAAAGGGTGCGCGACCCGCGTGGGTCGTAAAGTTGTCAGCGGCAGCATGGCGGTAAATACCGCGGGGCTGCCGGGTTCGGCCCACTGTGGGCTATGAGGATACACTACCTGAATAAAACGGATATGGTTTATCGGTTGCGGTCTCGGAACGCTCTCGTTTCGACCCAGTGGGGATGTTGACTAGTATTGAAATTACCAATATATTTATTTACTAGCTGTGCCCCGCGGCTTTGCCCGCGTGGAAATTGATGTGTAAGATTAGTCTGTGATTCCAGATGCTACACTTAACGTTTCAAATTTCATTAAAATAGGTTCAGTAGTTATGGAGATACACACACATTTTTTAATTTAAGAATTTCTTTTGCATCGGATTTGTATAAGGAAATTGCAGCCAATTTGGCTGTTAAACTCAAGAAATGAATTTACTGGGTATGCTCAAAACTTTTTCTGAAATTATTGATTTTTGTAGGCACATTTTTGATCAAATTGCAGCGCATGCCACCGCGTGCTTGAAATGCTTGTACATGTTGTTTGATACGTTATTACTTGACAAGAAATAAACGGGATCGAGGGAGATGCAATAACATAGGAAGTGGTTCTTCGAGGCACCGCCTCGCGTCGCTGCACAGTGTTACGAAATCAGTTTGCAGATGGACAAAAAAATATAAAGAACTATTGCATTTTTTGTGTAGATATTTAATCCAGAATACCACTAATTCCGAAAGATTTATCAAATACATACATAGTTAAACAGGTTTGCATGAATCAAACATGTTGGTATTGCCAATACGACTCATCATCTGGTAAGTAGTACTCATGAAAATGCTATAACAGATGTGTGAGTTTCGCTGCATATAATCCTACGCTGAGCACAAGTCTAGTGATTGCAATGTTCGGAGGTACCATATCTGCTAAAATAATAATATCAATGCCCGTGGTTACTTTTTAAGATATTAACAAAAATACTGAAAGGGTTGGTTCTAACTGGGTGACGTACTAATCTAGTCAATATGTAACGTCACGACTTTTATCCCCATTCGGGGGTAGTCAGAGGCTTGAGTGGCCATACACCACCACGTTGTGGTAGTATTATCAAACTCAAAACCCACGTTTCACCAGATAGTCAGAACCCAACGTGGCAGGTGGTGAACCTTGTCGCCGTGTATACAGGAACTGACTATTACCTAATCTCGAGGGATAGGTAGGATTCCTCACGATGTTTTCCCTCACAGTCAGCGAACTGTAAATTATGCACATAGATGAAAATTCATCCATTGGTGCATGCCCCACCGGGGATCGAACCTGGGACCTTCTGATTGCTAATCCAACCTGTTCACCCACAGGCTACATTCGCTTTTAAAATAAATAATAGTCGATCGGTATTTGGATTAAAAATTATTTTTGTCTAACCCTTCTCGTTTCAGCCCACCGTGCCTGAGTTTTAAGATTGATAGCTCTACTAAGTGTTCCCCCGGTATCACCTACTGAACTTCACTTGTTAGATGGGAAAATTGCAGGTTACATCACCACACTTTAAACGTAAAGATAAATATCGCAAGTTTTATTATGGTGGTAAGTAAGTTACCTGTTAAGGTCGCGGGAAACTGTTGGATGCAAGGCCTATGTCCAACAGTGGACGTCTTTTGGCTGAAATGATGATGATTATGAAGTACCTAATTTATTTAACCCCTATCTGATTGTAGTCTCTATACCTATAGTTCGCGACACGTTGAGATGACATTCGGGTTATGAGCTTTTTGCAGAATAAAATCCGAATCGAAATTAGCAGGACTCGATAAACAATTAAAATCGCCCACAAAATTATTAAATTACATTATTCTGTTGCGTTGCGGGTCCTGCGAATTTTGATTCGGATTTTATTCTGCAAAAAGCTCATAATCCAAATGTCATCTTGACCTGTCGCGCAGTATATATCTAATGTTAAGTTGTTTATTGCTCCTAATCCCAAATAAGTATTTTTGTATTGTTCTGTTAATTCGAGCATTATGCAAAAATAATCGCTGATTTGAATAGGCTCACTTTCTGATATCGTAGACTTAATTACGTTATGACTATTAGGTAAGAGTTTGAGTCGTAGAACAAAATCTATCATAAATCACCCGAATAATGTTTAAAATCTTCATTTTAGTACTACGGTCTATACCTACCATAAGGGTGCGTTTCTACTCACGTGGAGCGGAGCGGACCGTGAATTGGCCAATCACAGTGCTCGAAATCTCCACTCCGCTCTTGGCCCATCACAGTTGGCCAATCACAGTCCGCCGCTCCGCTCCGTCCAGCTCCGCATCAAAGGAAACGCACCCTAAATATCCTATAAAGTTAATACCATGTACGATATATAGACGATACTGATCGTTAGAACACTCCAACCGTCTTACATCTCGCGTGCCGTTACGTCATCAGAAGTAGAGCAATAAAGAAACACTGGATGCTACATCATCTTGAACAAGAAAACTTATCTAGCACGCTATAAACCTCTTTGACATTAAACGATACCCAACAGTTGCTGGAAATTAAAAGGGCGCAGTCTAGAGACTGTCCACATGAGGCGATTCTTTTTTGTTTCAGGCGTTTCACCCAATTGAAGTTCAACGGTTCCAAATCCAATTAAACCTAGCTCAATTTTCTGACGTCATAATTAAGTTATTTGATTGGTAGATTTTTACTTACCATAAAAGTCTGGTTTACTTACTTAAGTGGGGTATTTACTCCACTTACGGTAACTGCTTAACACCAGTCGGACCATACGCTTGTTTTGAAAAAAATAATTCCGAATTATGAAAAAAAACGTTAATTATAAATAACTGGTATACTGCATATTTATAGAAATTCACTTCTCTACCTATTTTTTTGTACTTTACTCGATTTTAAGGCCCGCCACATACATACGGAATTCTGTTACGAAATTCCGTTTCGGAATATCGAATCGGGATTCCGTAAGCTTATCACACACATACGTTTATTTCCGTTCGGAATAATTCCGGACACACAGGCTACCATTCGGAATTCCGATACGGAAAAATTCCGTACGTATGTGATACGTCCATACATTTGAATGGATTTATTGCGTTCGGAATCCCGATTCGATATTCCGAAACGGAATTCCGTCGGAATTCCGTATATATGTGGCGGTCCTAAACGTCTTCTTTGAACGCTCTAACGTCGCTTACGTCATTCCACATTGAAGTGTCGGCGCTCCTAAGTAGAGCGATGTATCGTCGCATTTGGCTAAATGTTTCTCAGCAAGCAACCACTCCGCGTGAAAGATGGATCATGATGAATCGTGCTGTGTGCTGCCAATTACGTCGAATTTTCTTATCGTAGCAATATCCTGGAGAGAAAATTGTCGTAAGAATCAGAAAATAACGCAAAGGGTGCGAAGGAATATTTTTTGAAGATTTTTGCAAAAAAAATCTGTATTCCAAAATTTGAATAGAAAATAGTACATTACTGCCGCTGTCTCTAATGAGTGTGTTGTTGACCGCGTTGTTGATGGCCGAAAGCGCGGCGCAGCGCAGCTCCAGGCCTCCACAGCGCGGTCAGCATTGCAACCATAGATGGACAAGCTAAAATAATAACACTTCCGATTCACCTCGAAGAAGGTTTGCGAAATAATGATTGAGTAAAAATATATTGTGTGTCTTTCAAATTCAATAGCTTATGGTGAATTCTATTGTGCAAACATTTGTTACTTAATTACTTAGCTACTTGACGAGATTTATTGGTTACCTATCGATTACATATTATCTAAAATTTTATTAAAATAACTTTAACTAAATTTACTTACTTACGTCTAACTTGGCTCAGCTTTTCACATCTTCGCGGCATGATTTATTACTGAGTGAAGTTTGAAATTAAACTGAAGCTATCATGTTTTTAAAACAAATTTCACGTCTAACTGCTAGTGAAGTTACTCGGAAAGTTAACGCAGCTCAACACCTTTTTTAAAACATTTTGTAGAGTTCAACATACTGTAGTATTTTACTATTTTGAAAATTACTTGTACCATATAACGCCGACGTTCACTTGGCAGAATCACTATATGCCGTAATATGACTAATCGTAACGAAGTAATCCGACAGAGAACCAGGGTGGTCGACATAGCTCAAAGGATTAGCAAGCTGAAGTGGCAGTGGGCTGGTCACGTTACCCGAAGATCCGACAACCGCTGGAGTAGACGAGTTCTTGAGTGGAGACCACGAGAAGGCAAGCGTAGTTTAGGACGCTCTGCGGCCAGGTGGAGTGACGACCTGCGCAAGGTGGCTGCCAAAAACTGGATGCAAAGAGCTGAAGACCGAGCTCAGTGGCGTGCATTGGGGGAGGCCTATGTCCAGCAGTGGACAGCTATAGGCTGATGATGATGATGATGACTAATCGGCAATACATTTTGCAGAAGACTATTTTGGTCCACTCACGGTTTACCGAAGGACCAAACACTTAATAATAGTATACTGTACTAGCTTTTGCCCGCGACTTCGTCCGCGTAGACTTCAAAATAAAAAAAACCGGGCAAGTGACTTAAGACTTTTTAGTACTTTTTAGTGCGCCAGGGTTTTTTAAGTCAGTATTTCCTTTTTTATAAAAATAATTTTATTTCACGATTTTTATTGGAGCCATACAAACTTTATCACGGTACCTAATTCGGTGAATGCGTGTTTTGGTAGGTAGGTATATAGAGCCAAAATCCCAAATCCCCCTCCCCTTTTCCACCCCTTTTCCTCCCCTCTCTTCCTTCTGCTCCCTCCCCCTCCATTTCCCTTTCCCTTTCCCCTCCCCCTTCCACTTCCCCCTACCTTACGTCTTCCCCTTCCTCCCTCACCTACCCTATGCATACTAAGTTTCAAGTCAATCGGGTACAAACATATTTTTCTGCCGTACTTTTCTACCTTTAGTTTCACCCTTTTGGGTGTTGATTTACGAAATGATTTTTTATGGGAACAAACTGAAGTAGTACCTACCATATTCAGCTCAGCTTATACCCCAATTATTTAAAATGAATAATCATAACCAATGTCGAGATATGGATGACTAAACATTCGCTGACCCCGCTCTCCCCTTTTCCTTCAAAATATTAAAAACGCTGAAACCCCAGTCTGATTATTTAATATGAACAATCATAACCAATTTCGAGATATGAATGACTAAACATTCGCACACCCCGCTCTCCCCTTTTCTTTCAAAATATTAAAAACGCTGAAACCCCAGTCTGATTATTTAAAATGAACAATCATAACCAATTTCGAGATAAGGATGACTAAACATTCGCTGACCCCGCTCTCCCCTTTTCCTTCAAAATATTAAAAACGCTGAAACCCCAGTCTGATTATTTAAAATGAACAATCAGAACCAATTTCGAGATATGGATGACTAAAAATTCGCTGACCCCGCTCTCCCCTTTTCCTTCAAAATATTAAAAACGCTGAAACCCCAGTCTGATTATTTAAAATGAACAATCATAACCAATTTCGAGATATGGATGACTAAACATTCACTGACCCCGCTCTCCCCTTTTCTTTCAAAATATTAAAAACGCTGAAACCCCAGTCTGATTATTTAAAATGAACAATCATAACCAATTTTGAGATATGGATGACTAAACATTCGCTGACCCCGCTCTCCCCTTTTCCTTCAAAATATTAAAAACGCTGAAACCCCAGTCTGATTATTTAAAATGAACAATCATAACCAATTTCGAGATATGGATGACTAAACATTCGCTGACCCCGCTCTCCCCTTTTCCTTCAAAATATTAAAAACGCTGAAACCCCAGTCTGATTATTTAAAATGAACAATCATAACCAATTTCGAGATATGGATGACTAAAAATTCGCTGACCCCGCTCTCCCCTTTTCCTTCAAAATATTAAAAATTCCGAAACCCCAGTTTGATTATTTAAAATGAACAATCATAACCAATTTCGAGATATGGATGACTAAACATTCGCACACCCCGCTCTCCCCTTTTCCTTCAAAATATTAAAAACGCTGAAACCCCAGTCTGATTATTTAAAATGAACAATCATAACCAATTTCGAGATATGGATGACTAAACATTCGCTGACCCCGCTCTCCCCTTTTCCTTCAAAATATTAAAAACGCTGAAACCCCAGTCTGATTATTTAAAATGAACAATCATAACCAATTTCGAGATATGGATGACTAAAAATTCGCTGACCCCGCTCTCCCCTTTTCCTTCAAAATATTAAAAATGCCGAAACCCCAGTTTGATTATTTAAAATGAACAATCATAACCAATTTCGAGATATGGATGACTAAAAATTCGCTGACCCCGCTCTCCCCCTTTCCTTCAAAATATTAAAAACGCTGAAACCCCATTCTGATTATTTAAAATGAACAATCATAACCAATCTCGAGATATGGATGACTAAACATTCGCTGACCCCGCTCTCCCCTTTTCCTTCAAAATATTAAAAACGCTGAAACCTCAGTCTGATTATTTAAAATGAACAATCATAACCAATTTTGAGATATGGATGACTAAACATGCGCTGACCCCGCTCTCCCCTTTCTCGTCAAAATGATTAAAAATACGGAAACCCCAGTCTGATCAATTCAAATAAGCAATCATAACCAATATCGAGATATGGATGACTTATTAAAACATCCCTTGACCCCGTTTTCCCCTTTCCCGTCAAAATAACAAAACTCGACCACCCCTATACAAACTTTCACTCCACATTTCACCCCTTGGGGGTTGAATTTCCAAAAACACGAAAGAAATCTAAACACAAACTTTCATTCCCCTATTTTACCCCCTTAGGGGTTGAATTTTCAAAAACCCTGAAATTACTCGTTTTTATTTTTGTAAAGATACCTAATCACCAATTTAAGTAAGTCTAACTTCAAAAATGACGGAACTTCCATACAAACTTTTATCCCCTATTTTACCCCCTTAGGGGTCGAATTTTCAAAAACCCTGAGACCCATATTTTTTTATTTTTCAAAAGACACCTAATCAGCAATTTTCATAATTCTAACTTCAAAAATGACGAACTTCCATACAAACTTTCATCCCTTATTTTACCCCCTTAGGGGTTGAATTTCAAAAAACCCTTTCTTAGTACACCTCTACACATCAAGACAAACCCACCCTCCAAATTTCAAGTCTCTACGATCAGCGGTTTAGGCTGTGCGTTGTCTGTCAGTCAGTCAGTCAGTCAGTCAGTCAATCAGGACTTTGATTCTTATATATTTAGATTGTACCAATCCAGAAAATGGCCTAGACATTTAAGTGACCTTTTTCTAGTAATGCGCAGAAAAGGTTCAAAATTACTTCAGAGTTCAAATTATTAACACAGTGTAAAGAGGATCTTTCAGTATTTTAGGTAGCCAATTTGTAACAAAATAGGCCAATTTACTAGAGATGAAAGTGGTCCACAAAGGAGGCCTACATCAGGCCTATAATTAGCCAGCAAGTATACAAGACGATACAAGAACCAAACATTAATTACCCCAGGAACATCAGAATATCTCGCTATCTTAATTTATTAGAGCATAAGACATTTTCTGGGAGACAAACACGAATCAGAGTGAGGTCGCTTCGGCCCTTGTAAATGTACGCACTATCATTCAAAGTCAGTCCTTGTAGGGTGCTTCTACACTAGACGGGAAGTTACTAATTATAAGCGGGTGTGGCAGTTGGTCAAGCTAAAGTTTTGGGTCTACATCACTGGCATACTGCTCGAGCACACAGTTTTGACGACGGAACTCGTAGACAATGCCATAACATGAGTGCTCGGGCGAGGCGGGCGAGGCATGAGAGGCATCTAGACGCACCAAATGAGGTACTTGTTTGTATCAGACTTTTTATTGACTAGGACTACTGTGTCCCGCATTTACTTTTGAGGAACGAAACACTAAAAACACCAGTACTGAATAAAGTACCATGAGGAAGTCCCTACCTGTGCCTTAGGGGTCGAATAAAGGGGTAGAAATTTCAAGGGAACCTCATGGGAGGTGTGGGCTTCGGCTTGAATAGACGCGGTTTGGGAGGGGAACGTCTGGTCTGAACGCGCCCTTATTATACCCCCTATCACTCAAAGTCAGACCTCTTATTTATCACTAGGCACATCGCTAAGATTATTATTGTACTTCAAAAACGATATCAGACAGCCTTATGTCTATGACACAAGACCTAACTTTCCTCTTTATTTTGGTTTGGTGTCCGCAAATCTAAATTTGTAGTACAGTTCCTATATTTTTATGACGAGTTAAGGTATTGTTGATTCAAGTCTGCTTTTAGGCTTTTCGTTATTTGATGTTGTAACAGTATGTCTGCTGCCTAAATAGCGCTAAAGATTTGGAATATAGTATAATAATAATATAATATAATAATATAATATATAGTATAATATTGGATTTGGATAGGGTTATTGGTAAAACACTAACAACCTTGCAGGACTGTATTACTGACACCATAAACAACAACTTTTGTTCTATGACTTTTTACACAACATAATACACTTAACAAAATATCACGCTCTAAAATGTATGAAACAACATATTATTCCCATCTAGAGGATAGCCGTGGTCCGTGGTTATGCCACTCTGCCCTAAGGTACCTTAACGGACCACAGCTAACCTCTAAATGAGAATATTTTCTTGTTTAATTAAATTAATTGTTAGTTGCTGGGGTTTTTTTATTGCCAAAGGTGGTACACTGGCAGACGGTCCACCTGATGGTCAGTGGAAACAACCGCCCAGGACATCTGCAACTTAAGGGAGCAGACGCGACGCCAACCTATTAGAGACCAGAAGAGCTAGACAAGTGGCTAACGCCTACAAGCGTTCATTCAAATCGCTACGCTTCAAGTATGGAAATCACATAAGTCACGTGATCTACATAGCAACCTGTTGTTGATCTACATAGCGACGTTTGACATTTCCATACATTGTGAAGTCTATTCTATTCTATTCGATTAGCGTTCATGCCACTTGTCTAGCCCTTCTGTAAACATGCCCTTTGTACCCAAGGGTGGCCGCTGTACAATTTGTTATGCAAATATTTTACGTCGACGCTTGCGACTAGCGAGTGTAAAAAACGCGTTGGAGCTAGCCTAATTGCGCTCTCGTCAAGCTTTCAAAGAGTAACCGGCGTACTCAGAATCTAAGGTTTAGCGGCGCGTGTCTTGCTTGGTGGCGTACCGCGTACTCTTTGATGAAGACATAACACAGGCCATTTTCGTTCCATTCGTGGATCACAGGTTATGTACAGCATAATAATAATGTCACAAAATACAAAACCATTGTGCACTTTGCTTTTTGCGTCGCACAATGGAAAAAGGTTGGCATTAACGCGTAACCTAATGGCGTGCGACGGTATTAGAAAAATGTGTTCGGAGCAGAAAACCGCTGAACTGAATGAATATTCAGCTAACAATGTCGAAAATATTATATTTCTGTCTCGTTTGTCCGTTCGCAAATGGTGTTTGAGTGAAAGGGTCGGGTCGTGGTCAGTGATGACATTTGTAGGTGTCCAGAATGGTCTGATTTCCAAAGCCAAATCCACTCACTCATCTAATATTTATCTGTAGGATTGGTACTGATAATATTTAAGACTTAAATTTTGTGCTTACTAAAATACATATAATTGATCTTTAGTAAATAGGTAGGTACTACATTCTATGCAAGAAATCGTTACCATCTCAGAGGAGCTAGCCAAGTAGCATGAACGCTAATCAAATAGAATAGAATCATGAATAAAATAGACTTCACAATGTATGGAAATGTCAAACGTCGCTATGTAGATCAACAACAAGTTGCTATGTAGATCACGTGACTTATGTCATTTCCATACATGAAGCGTGGCGATTTGAAGGAACGCAGACGTCAGCCACTTGTCTAGCCCTTAGCGACTTGTTGTTGATCTACATAGCGACGTTTGACATTTCCATACATTGTGAAGTCTATTCTATTCGATTAGCGTTCACGCCACTTGTCTAGGGGGGCAGCTCTCTCATTCAACGTACGAAACGAACCTCTAATAGCTACTTGATGCCGATCTTATACGAGAGACTACTACTCAGGTCAAGCCAGCATAAGAGCTGCAGTGAATTTATTTCGACGATTTCTTTCAACACGTCCCGAACCTTATAAAGCGGACAGGTCCAATACAATGGGTAGGGATGTGCCATAGATACAATGGATGTAGAGGGCGCCAGTAAAACCAATATACCGGAGCATATTGCAAAGATACCAGCGTACAGAGAGATGTGATATTTTTATCATTCGCGCACATGGGTCCACGAGAATACGGTCCGGGAAGCTTGATTTTTTCTGGTGAAGTGATGCGAAAAATATGTTTTTGGGTTATCGACAGTTTCATGGACAGTTGATGTTTCGTCTTCGTGTTCGCGTTCAGTCAAATGGGCTGTAATATTTACAATCAATCTGGTCAGGCTTTTACTAATACAAATAAAACTCAAACCGTGTTATCAAAAAAAAAAAGTTAAACTCGTTTTGAATTCGCGTCTAGTCAATTTCAAGAAATTTTACTAGGCACGCCTACCGATACTACTAAAGTATGTTTCTTTACGTTTTAAGCTGTACATTCGAGGTTTCAAATTCAAACTTTAGCAAATCCGACCCATAAGTCCTAAAAAAAACATAAGTCAAACTGCATCAAATCTTCCAACAATCGATAATTAATCATCACCGCTCTAAAATTTATTTTGAATAAACAAACATAGTACTGAAATCATAATCTGACTCGACTCAACCTAATGCTAAGGATACACGACGACACTTGACACTAAAACACTCAGTGTATAGTAATAATCGAGTGTCTACGTATGTTCATCACCGCGACACCTGAAGGGCTAGCCAAGTGGCATGAACGCTAATCGAATAGAATAGAATAAACTTCACAATGTATGGAAATGTCAAACGACGCTATGTAAATCAACAACAAGTCGATATGAAGATCACGCTTGAGATCACGTGACTTATGTCATTTCCATAGATGAACCGTAGCGATTTGAATGAACGCTTGTAGACGTCAACCATTTATTTATTTATTTATTTATTTATTAGATAAAAATGTAGATTACAGTACGGAACCTTAACACCTACACCTTAAAATACAATCTTAATGAAATTATGACCACTAAAACTAGGAAAAAGAAAACTAAACATAACATACCTAAACGTTATTGCAATTCAAAAAAATATAAACAAATTTTAATACTTTCGGTGCCTTATCATTAAATAAATCTAGTGCAGTGTGCTGAGTGAGCATCGAGTTCAGCAGTTTGATCGCTCTGGGTGTGGGTGCCGCGGCAGCGCGGCGCGTGCGCACTCCCGGGGGCTCCGCGAATAGTTTCCGTCGTCGGCGCGGACCAACAACATCCTCGCCCTCGACCCCAACTAGGAATCGTCTCGGAACACTCGCAAAACCTACACGGCCCAATGTAGTAGGATTATCTATTTTGTTAGTTAGGATGTGATAGTAATGAATTAAAAGTAGAAATTTGCGTCTAAGTTCCAATGTATCCAAACCGACCATTCCTGTTACAAACATGGAAGGGTAGAGGTAGGGGTAATGACCATATAACTTTTTATATACAAATCTGGCAAACTTTCTTTGGATACGTTCAATCTGTAGCGCGTACTTGGTTTCGTGAGGGTCCCACACTGCGGCATTGTATTCAAGCCGGCTGCGAACATACGCTTTATACAAGGTGAGTGCAGCCCTAGTCCCTTTGAATGCAGATGAAACTCTCATCACGAAACCAAGCATTTTATTGGCACTTTCACATGTATTTGTTATATGTTGTCTAAAATTTAACCGCGTATCCAGTATTAGTCCTAAGTCGCGTATTTGATCGACGCGATCCAGCTGGTTACCTGATAGTTGGTAATCAAAATTAATTGGTGTACGTACGCGTGAAAAAGATATCACTTTGCATTTTGTGGTATTAAAATGTAACCGATTGATCTCACTCCACTCTGCTATTGCATCTATATCGCGTTGTAGACTACAGCAATCATTAGGATCATTCACTCCATGATAAAGTTTTAAGTCATCGGCAAAAAGTTGACATTTAGCAGTGCTTATAACTCTCGGCAAATCATTGATCATTATAATGAATTGAGTAGGACCAAGCGTACTACCCTGACTTACTCCCGATCTAGTGTAGTAGGTATCAGATTCAAACCTGGCCAGTCTTACATATTGACTCCGATTTTGTAAGTACGATGCAAAGAAATTTAACAGTTTGGGCGTGAACCCAATTGCCGCCATTTTAGATAACAGGATATCATTGTCGACCAAATCAAAAGCTTTGCGGAAATCAAAGTAAGCAGCATCCACTTGCTTTCCGCTATCCATTTCAAGTGTTACGTGGTCGACAAAGTTAATGTGACTAGTGGCTGTTGACCGATTTGCTCTGAAACCATGTTGTTCATCAGCTATCCGAACATGAATTTGCTGTCGAATACGACAATCTATTATAGATTCAAATACTTTACCGAGAACTGATAGCACGGCTATTGGCCTGTACATAGTGACATCTTTCTTAGCTCCGTTTTTGGGTACAGGACTAACTCTAGAAGTCTTCCAGTGTGTGGGATAGCTAGAGCTCTCCAGTGATAAATTATATATGTATAAAAGGGGACGCTTTAACGCAAATATACAATCCTTTACAAGGTATGGTGGAATCTCATCCGGACCAGCAGCAGAGTGCGGCTTAAGTCGTTGCACTGCTTGTTTTAATTCTAGCGATGAGATAGTGTTTACTTCAATACGAGTAGAATCCGTAACACTTCCACAGATAACAGTACGTTGAGCTGCATCTACGTCAAGATCTGGTATGTCCTGGTGAAACACGGAACTGAAGTATGATGCAAATGCATCCGCAGCTTTTTGATCAGTCAGTGTCTCATTGTTATATACATATTCGTGGCACTTATGCCTTTGACTAGCCTTATCTTTGGTGTACTTCCAGAATTTGGTAGGATCTTTAGTGATGTTATCTTCAACCCCCTTGATGTAAAGTTCGTATGCCTCTTTGATTAAAAATTTTACATGTGATCTATAATATTTATAAAGTTCTCTATTAAATTCTTTACCATTTTCCTTATACTTTACGTAGTTATAATGTTTAAATTTGATATTCCGTATAATTTCTGCTGTATACCACGAAGGGTATGTATAAGAGTTATTCGTTAAAGTTTTCAGTGGCACAAAATTATTTATGCATTCATTAATCTTCGTATAAAACTTGGTAACTGCCAGATTTACGTCAGTCTCATGACATACGTCTGTCCAGTTAATTTCTTTTATTGCTGCATAAAGTGAATAGAAATCAGCTTTCCGAAAATTCCAATTAGGACCAGAAAAAGGATGTCGTCGCGGTGAACAGGATGAATATTGTGCAGTAGGTGAACCTCGCGATAGACTCACATTAACATTAAGTGGGGGATGATATGCATCTGGCGGCACCAGAGCCACGTCACTTCCGGACACACACACAGCCTGTTCCTCGAGCCCACTCAGCACCAAATCTAGTATACCGTCATGCTGATTTAATATATTGTTATGTTGTTTAAAGTTACAAAAATCAAGAAAGAATTTAAATTGAGTTTTTACATTTACGCTACACGAGTTAAGATTAAAGTCTCCAAATATTATAAACTCTAAATCAGGGTACATACATACGACATTTTCTATACAAGTTAATACACTTAAGTATTGATCATCGTTATAACTAGGTGGTAAATATACAACACAACATAAAAATTTAACTTTTTTCCATTTAATTATAACGAACAAGATTTCTTTATCGTCTGTTAGTTCACACACATCAGTCAATACGGACACAGAGTATATGTTTTTTACAGCCAGGAGGACACCTCCCCAGCCTACGTCTCCGGTGCGATCTTTTCTTAGGACGTTATATTCATCGGAAAAAAGTTCACCATTATAAATAGAGCTAACTAGAAATGTTTCTGTGAGGGCAACTATATCTGCATCAATTAAGAGCATATTTTTTCTCACTAAAGATGTCTTAGATCGCAAGCCTCGAACGTTCTGATAGTAACACGTTAACTTTTTAGGCAAATAGTTTCGTTTCCTAATCGTTCCTGTCATTCTTTTTGGCACGAAAAATCTGTTTCCAATACTTTATACATATATCTTCCGCCCAATTTTCCGCGTTCAGTATACGTTCTGAAAATTTAGCAGGAGTTCCAATCTTGAAAGATGCATATTGCCCTCGGGCTTTTAAGGTTTCCACAGTACATACATCATCATTACATATCGTCTTAAGATGGTCTAAAACTTCAGTTTCGGTAGTGCCTACTTTGACATAGTATAAATGAAGATACGTCCACCTACAAGACGCTTGCAAAGTTGTGGTGCCAGGAGTAGCTTTTCCACGTAAAATAGTAGGGTATCGACTGCGAGGACGCGTCTTAGTAACTTCAGTCCATTTCTCTGTTACAATTGCATCAGAGTTGGCATTGTTATATTCATCAAAGTTAGCGTTGTTTCTATGTTCTGTTGTTTCAAGTATAGGTACATACGGCATATTGCCGTCTTGTTGAGAGATTTTCCTCTTAGGTTTTTTATCCTGAACTGGACCACCATTTCCAGGTTTATTTGTTTTTATCGTCTGATCAAGTTTTGCTGAATTTAAATTGTTTGATACTGGATTGGATTCTTTTACTATTGTTGAGCTAGATAAAGAAGTATCATTAGTATTTGAAGGGCGGCTGCATGCCTCATCAATCAGGTTCTGGTTATGTAATGTATTTAGTTTATCTTGCATTTTCTCAATGGACTCTTTTAATACGACGATTTCGTCATCTTTTGTTTTTATTTTTGCCTCATATTCATTTTGTATCTGCCTCATAGACAGGGAAACAGTTGACAACATATTTTCTATATCTTCATTCTGTTTCTTCAGAGTACATACTTCTTGCTTTAGTTGTTTTAACTCCAACAAAATAAGCGACGATATGTTATCCTCATCAATACTTTCATGTTTACTAGATGACCCTATATTACGACTGCCTCGCTTGGTATTTATGTTGATGTTGTCATTTTCATAGTTATTATGGTTAGCAGATGCAGGGCGTATAGGTGTGCAGGTATTATCGCCTTTAGGTCGTACGGATATGCAAGCTGGACAAACCCATTTATTCTTGTAGTCAGTCGTGAATCTCTTAAAGTTAGAATCCGTTATTTTAATGCAATCTAGATCATAATATTCAATGCACATGCAACACACCATATAGTTACATGATATAATGTCGTTACCGCATCCACTGCAAGTCCCAGGCATTATTACGTGTTGAAATTATTCAATGTATTTATTCAATCAACCAATTCGGGACATACCTAGGATGTCATACGGGCGCGGAGAGGTGGGCGGGTGAACAAGTCGGGCAGCGACGCGATGCCGCGACAAAAAGGTCGTTAGCACCGTGCAGATGTTGGCGCTTACGCGTACGTCCGATTACTTCACTACACTTGTTTAGAAATTTTGAAAAATCGGTTATAATATTGTTTTTAACACTGATAAATGTTTATTATTGTCCAAACTGATAACAATAAACACTGTCTGTCACTGTTATATCTACACTTGTTTAGAAATTTTGAAAAAATCGGTTATAACATTGTTTTTAACACTGATAAATGTTTATTATTGTCCAAACTGATAACAATAAGCACTGTCACTGTTATATAGATGTGGATATAAACTTATTAGGGAAATTACACATAAAATGAACACGAAACAGTCACTTTAAACTATTATTTAGAATTTAATTGTTACGAGCGAAATCTAAACGATGTTTTGTCGGCCATGTTTACGCGCGAAAAAATTTGTCTTGCCCTTCTGTTACAGTCGTAGTGGCGGCGTCGATACACTGAGATACACTGAGTGTTTAGTGTCAGTGACGTCGTGTATCCTTATCATAAACTTTTAAGCAACACTCATATATTAGCTATAAAAATCTCTAATTGTATTTAATATCTCAGCACCTAGATGTGCAATAAAGTGGTCGTTAAGGATATTAAACGCCTGTTACGGGCATTCCTATAACTCTCACGTAAGACTTTAAACTGCTGCAGAAAACATAATAAAGTGGATGTAAGTAGTCTCATACTTTATTTGAGACTAGCGTTATCCGAGTTCCGCGTTTTGCAGCAAGATTTTAGCTGTTGTTTTATAGAATGGGATTTGGATATACTTTTATTTCCTTTGAACATTCTAGAGTGTTAAATGTAAATAAGTATTAAGGCCCCCCCACATATTACTAGGTACGGTCAGGAATATAAGCGCCGCCATACACGGACTGCATTTTGCAGTCCATGTGCAGTCGCGTGCCGTCGACTGCAACCAACTGCAATAGAGCTGTCACTTCCAGCTGCAAAATGCAGTCCGTGTGCAGTCGCGTGCCGTCGACTGCAACCAAACTGCAAAATGCAGTCCGTGTATGTTAGCGCTAAGTCCTAAATATTCTTGGTTTTTCAAATCGCTTCTAATGCATTGTTTTTCTTCATTTAAACCACATTTAAACATAATGCTAATGTTTGGTTTAGACAATTTTCACCACTTTTTGTAAAATAATTTCAGTATGCATGTAACAAGTATGTTTCAGTATGTATGTTAGATTCACAATAGTGTCTAATGAAGACGCTGAGATTTGACCCAAGGTGAACACCAAGGTTCTTAATTTCTTAATGTATAATAATAAATTCATGTAAGTACATTAATTTACATACAATGATATAAAAACTGTACTGTATAATAAATATTAGTTTACAACCAAATTTGCACTAATGCACAGTAAGTAAAGTAAAGATGATACTAGCAAAGATGACCCTAGTCCTGAACTGGTTTGACTGGACTACTGGACCACATCTTTTCATTCTTTAGTGGCTATGCACACGGAGCAACTTTCAACCGCAACTATCGCCGAAACTATCAACTTTTTAATGGGTTTTTGGCAGTTGCAGGCAATAATTGCCAGTTGCAGCAACAGTTGCCGCGGTTACCGCAATTGTTTTATATGGAAACAGCTAGTTGCGAGTTGCCAGTTGCCGCAAAAGCTGCCCGTGTGCATAGCCCCTTATTGTCTTGAACGTCGATAAAATTCCAAGCAAAAGTAAAATAAACCAAGGAAGCCAAACCACAATAATTCTGTTCTAAACTAGAAAATACATGAAATTGTGAAAGAACAAAGACATCGCACAAACTAACCTAAATTGTCGGACCACAAAGGAGCCTCGCGAGTTTATTTTTAAAAGTAGCTCAAACAATTCTAAGCTTAACAGCATTGGCACAGTGGCCACATGGATCTAGCCCCAAGGCTTCCACTTCAAATCGATTTGGCTACTGCTTGACCTGATCGCTACTGAGACATGTGATAAGTTTTGTTATGTACTGTACATTGCTGCTTCAACTTTTGCTATAAATGAAAACATTAAGAATAGCTGATAATTTTACATTTAGGGACTAGGTACGCCATACACTCCCACTACTGTCATATTTCTGTAAGCCAGGATTGAATGTTCAAGTTTTTTTTTGTATTGATAATTTTATAAAGATGAGAAATATCAACCCATACAAAAACATACATAGCCTCAAAAAAGTAATTTACATTATATATTTTTTTACAAATGAAGATTTTAGTACGAGATACGCTTAAGGACGACCTTCACCCATCGACATACCGGAGCAACCCTAGATTTTATCAAATAAAATCTGTTTCTGAAAATATACCAATATATATCTTCAGTGTATCTTAGACCATTTGTTACCTACCAAACAATATCTCTTAAGGATACCAAAACAATATCTCTTAAGGATACATTGCCATAACTTTAAGTTATCTATACTCTATACTAATATATAAAGAGGGAAATGCTGACTGACTGACTGACTGACTGACTGACTGACTCATCAACGCCGAGCCGAAACTACTGAAGTTAGAGACATGAAATTTGGATAGTAGATATATTTTGTGACGTAGACAAGCAATAAGAAGCGATTTTGGAAAATTCAACCCCTAAGGGGGTTAAATAGGGGATGAAAGTTTGTATGCAAGTTCGTCATTTTTCAAGTTAGAATTATGAAAATTTGTGTTGAGGTGTCTTTTTAAAAATAAAAAATATGGTTTTCGGCGTTTTTGAATATTCAACCCCTAAGGTGGTAAAATAGGGGATGAAAGTTAGTTGGGAAGTTTGTATAGATGTTCGTCATTTTTGAAGTTAGAGTTATGAAAATTGGTATTTAGGTTCCTTTTTAAAAATAAAAAACTTGAATTGCTGCGTTTTTGAAAATTCAACCCCTAAGGGGGTAAAATAGGGGACGAAAGTTTGTATGGAAGTTCGTCATTTTTGAGGTTAGCATAATGAAAATTTGTGTTTAGGTTTCTTTTTACGTATTAAAAAAAAAATTCATCTTTTTTGAAAATTTAAACCCTAAGGGGTTAAAATAGGGGGTGAAAGTTTGTATGGAAGTTCGTCATTTTTAGAAGTTGGAATTATAAAAATTGGTGATTAGGTGACTTTTAAAAGATAAACAATATTAATTTCAGGGTTTTTGAAAATACATCCCCTAAGGGGGTAAAATAGGGGATGAAAGTTTGTATGGAAGTTCGTCATTTTTGTAGTTAGAATTAAGAAAATTGGTGAATAAGTGTCTTTTAAAAAAAATAAAAAAATTGCGTTTTTGAAAATTATACGGGGTATGGGATACGGGATACGCGATATGGGATACGGGATTTTGTATATGAGATACGTGATACGGGATACGGGTTACGGGATATGGGATGCGTGATGCGGGATGCGGCATACGGGATGTGGGAT
Organism: Drymonia ruficornis; assembly: GCA_947859195.1. Classification (NCBI taxonomy): domain Eukaryota; kingdom Metazoa; phylum Arthropoda; class Insecta; order Lepidoptera; family Notodontidae; genus Drymonia; species Drymonia ruficornis. The sequence goes on from OX401913.1 coordinate 1,544,733, forward strand.
GCGTGATACGGGATACGGGATACGGATACGGATACGGGATATGGGGTAAGGGATACGGGATACGGATAGTGGGATGCGTGATACGGGTTACGGATACGGAATACGGATACGGGATACGGATACGGGATACGGATAGTGGGATGCGTGATACGGGATACGTATACGGAATACGGATACGGGATGTGGGATGCGTGATACGGGATACGGGATACGGGTTCCAGAAAACGGAAACGGAATTTTTTAAATTTATATTCTGCGCGGACGAAGTCGCGGGCAAAAGCTAGTACTACATATAGTTATAGTTTTCGACAGCCAGACAAGCTAAGACGGACTTACGGACGGACGGACTACGGAACCCAACACTCGAATTAGCCCATGGGCGCGCTATCATAGCTGCATGGGTCAAATACAAAGCATAGCTGCGCAGCTTCGCCATGCCAGCTTGTAGCTGTCCCAACACGAGCAATGTATACAATACAACTAGAAAACTCCGCTCAGTTCTATCAAGTAGTAAAGACAGGAACATCCGCTATAGTAGAGTAGCAAAATCAGTGGAACCATGCCAATAGCTCGCGACATATGCTGCTTTTTCTCGGTTCACGTGCAATTTTCGGTAAGAGACTGCTTCTAAAGCGGTTTGTAAAAGGGATAAAAGTTAGTATCTTAACTCTTTTGAACTGAATCGCAATTGCAACAAAAATATAAATAGTTTTGTATGTATAAGTAGTCTCTAGGTCTTTATAACAATACTAAAATCAACTTATCAACTTCCGTCAAAGTTATGGCTAGAATTATATCAGCCAAAATTAGTTTCGATTGCAGTGAACCTCTGACACCCCTTCGAAAAATACCGGAGTGATGGTCAATTGTATAATAATTATTACAATATTCATACTCTTGTCTAAAAGAACTCAAATACTTACACACTACACTTATATACAGTTCGCTGACGGTGAGGGAAAACATCGTGAGGAAACCTACCTATCCCTCGGGATTAGGTAATAGTCAGTTCCTGTATACACGGCGACACGGTTCACCACCTGTCACGTTGAGTTCTGACTATCTAGTGAAACGTAGGCTTTGAGTTGGTTAATACCTCAAACAATGTGGTGGTGTATGGCCACTCAAGCCTCTGACTAAATTACTGATAAAAGTCGTGACGTTACATTACATTACATTACTAAAAGAACTCAAATACTGATAAGGTGCGTCCACTAGCCCTGAGAAACCGCGCCCAGCAAAAAGTTATCTGCACAGTCAGAAGTCAAAACTGATTACTCGTGCGCGCCGCTCGGCACATGTAGAGCCCATTAAGGCCTAGTCTATTCTTAAGGTCTAAGGTTAGGTTAGGCTAAAGCTTAAGGTAGGCCTTATGGGCGGCGCACACTGGGGCCGGCAGGGGAGGGCATTTTAATTTTTATCAATCGAATTTAATACTTATCCAATCGAAATAAGGTATATATTTCAACGCTCGGTGATCGACCCTGGAGCATCTCGGAGCAGTTTTCTCGGTGCACCAAAGAGCACGCCGGAGCACCTTATTTCGATTGGATAAGTATTACGGTATGACGGGCCCGTTAGCGTGGTTGGCGCGAAGGCGACATTCACGCTGCAGGTCGTAGGTTCGATTCCTACCCGTGACATGCATTTGTGTGCATGAACATGTCTGTATGTCCGGAGTCTGGGTGTAAATGTATATTAAGTATGTATTTACAAATAAAAAAGTAGTATATGTAGTAATATCAGCGGGTCTAACTGCGTCACTATGCAATATTGCTTATGAATTGCAATTCCAATTCATCAAATGAACCGTTTTGCATTTCATCTAATTTCGGTAATATGGGCACAGATGAACCGCGATTCACGAGCAATTCTGCTCCATAGACAATTTCATATCTGAATCCTTTTTTTTTTTATTTGTTTTACTGCCCTAGATACAAGCCCTTTAGAGCCATGGTATTCAAGGTTGCTATAGAAAAACGATAAAATCCATAAAGTTATGGTTGAATTTATTTTGATCTTATTTTATTAAGAATAATTGCTTTTGTAAAAACATTAATTAGATACGTACATAAAATACATTATAAGGTATAGTAACATCTTTAAAATTATTGAAAAGCAGTGTTATTTACCTACCTGAAAATAAAATTAATACCTATGAAATGAAATTACATTAGGTAGGTATGTTCTTCCCGAAAGTTTGTTTGTGATAAACTTCCTTCACAAGATGGTAATTGTTTAGTATGAGCCACTGTTACAATCTTCATGTTCTTGCTTATAGTGAGGGTAGGTATTCGAGATACTTAAGAAATTCAGTCATTTTATTTATTTATAATTCGGGAAACCAAACATATACCTACATAACAATATTACACATTCACGGTCATAACGATTAACACGTAGCTATAACTAGTCGGTGTCATGACGCTGTTCGTGCCCTGCAACCGACCTTTGAAGCGTCGAAACAAACCACCCTCCGGTTAAAATTCAGCACATGGCAGCGCGCAGCTGGTAGGGTTTCGTTGACGCGATGCCACATTGTTTAGACTAGCTGGCTTCCTCGTTCCTCCACAGTGATGAAGCTCTCCTTGTTGCACTGGAGTTTTCGTGGACCCGATGGCTCGTAATCCCGCGGATAAACTCGCGAAAGCTCGTGCTTTTCTCCCAGCGGTGCCGGATTCTTAGGCACCTGCGTTGGCATGTTGAGGGGTCGTCGTGGAGACTCTTGATGTTCATGTTAAGTAATATTTCGTAATACATAAAAAACAATAAACATCTTCATAGGTTATGATAAATAGGTATGGTACCTATTTCCTATATATAAGTTTCTCTCTGACCTATTTGTCATTAAATTGACATTGACAATTTGCAACATTGCAATTCATCTTTCTTCGTGGACCATATTACCAATTTCATATAACTGTCAAATAGATGAATTGCGATTCATAATATGAATTGCTTGGGAGTAACCATCTTACGATTTCGGTGAATCATATTATGATCATAAAGTGATTCATTTTTGTGATCGAGTTAGCCCCACAGTTATCTGGTTTCCATAGTACAAGCTCTGCTTAATTTGGGATCAGGTAGCCGTGTGTAAAAAATGTCCCAGGATATTATTATTATTATTATTAAATTCGATTGATAAAAATTGAAATGCCCTCCCCTGCTGTCCCCAGTGTGCGCCGGCCAATAGAGTTTAGAGGTAGGGTTTAGAGTACCTAAGGTCACAGATACCAATACAATTCTTCAAGGTGAATGAAAACAAGGAGCGCAGCTCTATCAAACGTTATGATGTACGCCTAACCGCAACTTTATTAAATATGCACTTGAAATACGCTCCCTTCAGCTACACAATAGAATATTACATAAGTTTACAAGTAAACATGGCGATAAAACCTCACAGTTTATGTGTCAATGTTCGGAGATCAAGATGTCTGTTGCGGTTAAGGATTTAGCTTTGTGCCTGAGGAATGCTTTGGTATTTAGAATGATAAGGCAATTTGACTTTGAATTTGAATTTGACGGGCCCGTTGGCGTGGTTGGCGTGATGGGGCCTTTCACGCTGCAGGTCGTAGGCTCGATTCCTACCCGGGACATGCATTTGTGTGCATGAGCATGTCTGTATGTCCCGAGTCTGGGTGTATATGTATATTAAGTATGTATTTACAAATAAAAAAGTAGTATATGTAGTAATATCAGTTATCTGATTTCCATAGTACAAGCTCTGCTTAGTTTGGGATCAGGTAGCCGTGTGTAAAAAATGTCCCAGGATATTATTATTAATTGTATTGTATTGTAATACTTGACTGGCTGGCGGTTAGATGGTTATTGTAGATGTGTCAAATTGCTGAAGGTTGTGGGAAACGAACTGTATTAAGAACTTGCTGACTTATCTTTAAATTGCAGTCTGTTTTAGAATCATCAGGTATCTTTTATATGTGAAATAAATGTGAGGTTTAGACAGACATTTTATGAAAAAACTGTCAAAACTTCAAATTTAGAATGAGAGAGGAGAGGGCTTTGGGCTGTCGGCTCTCTCACTCATTGTATGAAACGCAGCTAAAATACTATACGCCGATCTTCTGTGAGAGGATGGTATTACTCCGATCAATTCAGACCACATTTACTGCAGTCTATTGGCTCTACCACCTTGAAATGTCCCTTGTTTCTTAATGAAGTAATGTTCAATAGTATCTAATTAACAGTCTAAAATAACCCGAAATTAGTTACAATTTGTAGCGTGTAATACAAACGGCTAATAGGTTCCGCAGTGAGAAATTACAGGTATCCTTTAGCCGGTACAAACGAGGATGTATGACCGCGCCGATGTTTAGCCGACCGCAACGACCGGCTGTCGTAAATACTAGGTATTATGTTTCCAACGACCTCTATAACTCGTTACGTAGGATAGAGTTACTACACGGCTCGACAGATGGCGCTTAATACAATAATACAATTTTGATTCAAGTCTGAAACGCGCCAGAGAAGTTGATACGTAGCGTTCCATGATATGAATAAATAGCTAATGAAATGAAAGTTAATGTTACTACTTTGACTATGCGATCTAGCTAAACATAGCCGCATCTGCATGAAATCACTTTTATGCTCTCCAACAAAGATAAGCTCACAAACAAATACAAGCAGGTAGAGTTACAACACATCAGGCAGGCAGGTGGAATTACACGAGTTAATTCCCCCATCTCCATTCTACCATCGGACGACTAGACGCACGGGTACAACACATCCGTACACTGTAGACATTCCTTCGGCTCGTACCAAGCGTTTTGCTTCTACCTTCATCATGCGAACTGCTAAGGAATGGAACTCCTTGCCGGCGTCTTTGTTCCCCGTTGTCTACAATCTGGGTGTTTTCAAGTCGAGAGTGAACAGGTACTGTCTAGGCAAGTATGCTCTATCGTAGACCACATCGTCACTTACCAGCAGGTGAGTTTGTGGTCAAATGCTTGCCTATTCCTAAATAAAAAAATAAAAAAAAGGTACACACTCCCGACTCCATTATGTAAAAATACCCAAACTCTAGAAAAAAACATCAACGAAACTCCATCAATAGAGGCGTCTCTACATCTTAACGCGAAACTAGATTATCTACTAAATCATTCACAATGGCGAAGCAAAAAAACGATAAGCTGACAAGTTCCGAAAATACAGGAAATGATTCGCTCACTAGTTCTGGAGGCCGATAGGCACAAACTGGGATACTAAATATTGGAATAGATTTGGCTCGTGGCCCTTGATAAACTTACAGTATAAACGAAACGGGTGGTAGCCAAGTTGGTTAGGAACTCCTAGGAAACGGTCGCACTTGTTTGAATTAGCATCGGACGTATAAGTAAGAGCCTCCGCAGACTAGCTACTTTTAGCATCGGTGACCGGCGATTTTGTGACGTATCGATGCTGCGTCGCGTTTCTTCGAGCGCGGACGAGCAAGACGCAGCATCAAAATCGCCGATCGCCGATGCTAAAAGTAGCTAGTCTGCGGAGGCCCTAAAGTTTAAAATAGTAATTAATGTCGATTAACCGATCTGTATATAGGATGCTATAAAATTCCGAGATAATACTTACGCATATACATGCACACAAACTAAATAGCACAAAAAATGATTAAAAGCTGCACAATATTTTTAACACCAACGCAAGTACTATTTTTATTTTGAGTTGTTATCAAAATGATTACATACTATTAATTAAATATTAGTGACCGCTACTATAGTTGGTACTTGAATGCAAGTTAAACTACACTGTTTTATAAGGAGACATGTATTCAAAGTCAATTCAGAAACTAAAATAGGAGCTATCTTCGCTGAGCAATTACACATTTATCTGTAATTGCTCAGCGAAGATAGCTCCTATTAAGTTGATTTTCTGATACCCTGTAGATTAATGTTATTCATATTATATTACAACTACACTGGCTTTTATCCATAGATAAAAGGAAAATAAAAACACGATATTATTTACACTCAAAGATAAAACAACATACTGTACGAGCGCTAGATTTTATTCCAGTAGCAAAAGAAATCAATCTTACGACTAATATGACTACGCCATTTTAATCTCAACTGCATTGACATAAGGAAGAGAATCGAGTAAATTGTTTTTAATCAAGTAGATTGCCGACTCGACAAATATATTAATGTTTGTATTGATTGAGTTTTATGATGTCTGACTACGAACCAATTTAGGATCAAATTATAGAGAGAATACAACCGCAGTGAAGCTGAAATTATGTTTCTGAAAATTGAACAGCAGAACAGCACAATAGTAATAGTAATATAGAAAAGAAAAAAAACTCGTAGAAAAAATCAAATATACTTCTTTAATTTGGCGGGGCCCGTTGGCGTGGTTGGCGTAGTGGCGCCTCTCACGCTGCAGGTCGTAGGTTCGATTCCTACCCGGGACATGCATTTGTGTGCATGAATATGTCTGTATGTCCCGAGTCTGGGTGTATATGTATATTAAGTATTTATTTACAAACAAAAAAGTAGTATATGTAGTAATATCAGTTATCTGATTTCCATAGTACAAGCTCTGCTTAGTTTGGGATCAGGTAGCCGAGTGTAAAAAATGTCCCGGGATATTATTATTATTATTAATTTGACCACCTTTCTGGGGCAATCAGCACACTCTACCTCTACATTTATAACCCCCGCTTAGCATAGTATAATACAGATTATATATTAGTACCGTTAAACCAAATATCCTACGATTCGGCTATGAAACCAATTCCTGTCGAGGTTCTTCTAAGATACTACTGTATGAGGTTCTACAAGAAAGGTGCTAAAAGAATTAATAAGATTGGCAGCGCGCGAGCGATGACTCTGGTCTCTGATATTACAAGGGTCCAATAATTGGACCAATTCTCAAAATTAGGCGGGCTATACGCTTGTTTACCGCCTAAAAAATAAACAAAGAGTACCTACCTAAGTTGGAGTCTGTAATGAATTCATCGGTAGATGAGATTGAAACAATATATTGGTATCTAGAAATAGAATAGTATAGTTGTAACTGTCACAAATACGGGAGAGTTATGGCTTTGTTGTTTTGACTGAAACTAGCCGAATGATCACCTAACTAGGTCCGTGATTTCCAACACACTAACGGTCTGTTAGAGCCATGGACCAATTACTAAGGGGACTGGCCCTAAGCAAGTTGGCCGAGTGGTCGGCCTAGTACTAACATCGACATAAAACGAAGCGAGTAGTTCAACTATTTACCGGTAGATAGAACAATGAAAAAGAAAAAACAATGACCACGTTTTTTTTCATACATATATCTAATAAGGGCACCTCTTTCTTTAGTCTTTACTCTGTGGTTAGAGCGGTAACCAATTGTTTGATGCACTGGTGATAGTTCGTTTACTGTTGTATCAGTTCGTGAACTCAACCCTAAAACAGTGACAAAGATTTTTGACGTCACTAAAATGTTGTTAAATTTTATTTTTATTTTATTTATTTATTTTTCTCACAATAGATTTCATGCAATAGGTGTAAAGTTGTACAAAATAGGATCAAAACCAGACAAATCTGCATTGTGAGAGCTGGTGCCCGTTATAGGTTTACAAAAAACCTGTATTACAGGTCACCAGTTACATCAAGTCTGATTCTTAATTAGATGAAGTAAACTAACAGGTGCGAAAGTCACTTTTCAATTTTATTCTTTTTCTTATCGTATGGTTAGTGGCCAACCAGCCCCCCTAGCCAAGTGGCATGAACGATAATCGAACAGAATAGAATAGACTTCACAA
>OX401913.1:4227500-4242939 GCA_947859195.1 Drymonia ruficornis
TGAGCAGTTGGTAGTAGTGCATCAACAATGCACATTTGCGTCTTAGTTCTAGGGTGTTGACGCCTACCATTCCGGCGACGAACAGAGACGGATATAAATACGGATAATATCCATACAGCTTCTTGTACAGATAGCGGGCGAATTTACGTTGGATGCGTTCTAGTAACAATTTATATTTTTGTTCATGCGGATCCCAGACTAGCGCATTATATTCTAACTTACTTTACTTATTATTGCAAAACTCCCCGCGTGGAAATTGATGTGGAAGATTAGTCTATTTCTTATTCCAGAGCCTACACTATCTACGTCAAAATTCATTAAAATCGGTTTAGCAGCTATGATACGTGGTAACTAACATCCACACACACAAACTTTCGCATTTATAATATTAGTAGGAAGTAGGATAATGAGCCCTAATATTCTCCTCCCTCTGTCCACTTCCCTTCGGGTATACGGTAACCGCTTAATATCAGGCGGGCCGTACGCTCGTTTGCCACCAAAGTTACGTAAATAAAGAGTAAGGTAAACGCAGGTATTAACGACCCCCTTAAGAGATTTTTGAATTCGATGTCAAATATTAAGAGTAGTGGTTGCCTTTAGACTCAATATAAAATTTTTATTTGTAAATATAGAATATATAGTTTATATTATTTACCTTAAATCATTTAATATGGAAGAATATGTTATAAAAAATAATTAATAAAGTGAACAAGTCGAATGTTTCTATTACCGACCCCATAGCAACGGCTATGAAGCTATTAACGATTTTTATGAAGCTATTACCGTCCATAGTAAAATCAAATAATTTATTAGAGTCGGTGATAGGTTCGATGTGTTGCCATTACCGACTCATAAGGAAAATAAAATAATTTGTATGGAAGTAATATGGGTCGGTAATAGGTTATGTGTACAACATATGAAAATGATTTACCGACTCTTAAAAAGTACGTAATATTGATTACATTGGCTTTCCTAACCCTAACACAGACTATAACTGATTGACATATCAATAAGTAATTATAAATGAATGCATATTTACACTAATAAAGGTAATTTTAAAATGTTTACTTCAACAACAAACTTTGAATAATCTCATATTACAGGGTAAACACATAACGGTAAATAGGGTGAAGTAGACAAAAAAGAGTAGGTCGCTAATAGATTTCTAAAAAGGTTGATTGTTGGTGATTATAATGATTTACTAAAATATCTATTTAATTGAACAGTTCAAGGAAAAATTTGAGAAATACAAAACATAACCATCCAGCTATTACCGACCCACGGATCGTTAATAGCTGCAACTAATAAAATCAGTGAAGCTATTACCGTTTTATTTATATTTAAAGTTTTATCCTATAAATAAGCATTTTTTAAATGAAATGCGACACGAAATAAATAATTTACACTTCAATGAATACATTTAATAATACAGAATACATATAAGTATTGTTAATACTTATAAAATGTCTTAAGAAAAACATTGACGTGCTTACCTAAAAGAACAAGGGCCAGTACTAGATACCGCTGCTGTCACAGAAATTTCGTATTTTATGTCTTTTCCGGACTGCCACGTATACTAATGTAAATTTATATGATACCCAATGAATAAACACGCGTATTATCATTAATATCTTTAGCAGAAATAGTTTCAGAAGCGTAAGAAATGCGATTTAATAAATGGGTCGGTAAAACCTGCAGTTTTTCGATGGGTCGTTAATACCTGCGTTTACCTTATTCCAGATTTAAAAAAATAGAATCTTCAGTAATTTATGATGCTGACTGTACCTAATGGCGCGTTTATATTATGGCAGTAACAAGCCAGTCCAGCGACCCAGTCCAGCGCTGACCTGTAACTGGCACCGTGTAAACGCTATTTTCAACCCAGTCCAGCGCTGACTTCAATCGCAAGTCAGTCCAGTCAGACTAGCCGCCTGTCTGCATACGGGCAGTGATGTTTACACGGGGCCAGTGACAGGACAGTCCAGCAACCCAGTCCAGCGATCCGCGCGTGTAAACACTAATTCCAACCCAGTCCAGTGCTGACTTCAATCTCAAGTCAGTCCAGTCAGACTAGCCACCCGTTCTATTTTACGCACTTACTTACCCTGTAAGTAAGTGCGTAACTCAAAAATAGCTACTTTACACAATAGCAAAAAAACTAAATGAAGTTATTGTTACCCATGCCTTACATAGTGTTACAAATTTTCAAATAACGGATCATTATTGGTCTGTTGTATGTTGTCTGATTCATTGAAATGGTCCGGGATATCCTACACTAAGCAATAACATTAAAATATCAAAACCGTAAAAAAATTACTTACGCACTGTTAGAACCTAACCGACAATTTGTTGTACTGTGTCCGCCATATTTTCGAATGTCAAACGTTTCCATGACAATGGACCATGGATGCAATAAGTTCAGACAGGATTGTGCATTTGGGAGCAAAGAAGGTTTTAATACTTTAAAATAAAAAATCGTTATTAAAATATACATAAATAAAATTGTTAAATGAAATGGTTAATTATTACAGGATGTCAAGATTTGATTTCAGTTTAATAGTAATTGTAAATACCTTCAGCATATTGTCGTTAGACGGCATTATTACTATTGATGGCGTAATTAATCTTGAGGAGTCAACTTCAATATTTACGCCGTTACCATCAATCCATCATTATATGTAGAGTGTGCAATGAAATAAATGTATTTGTAGCACTTTAGTGCTTTAGTTAAAATACCCCACGAGCCGCCGCCCTAACAGATCGCAATGGGACGACATCGCCATTTGTAGGCGTTGGATCACTTTGGGACCAGGCTAAGTCCCATTAAACACCCACAATACGAAAAAAGAGACGGCCCAGCCTTTTTTCTCCGACATATACTAACATTCAGAATTTTCACCATTAGTTGCCTGTATTAATTTCGGCAGATTTTACACCTCAGAATGTATCCTACCTTACCGTTAATTAAATTCATAATGGCAACTGTGCGAGCAAGACACACACGTCATCTAGTTTGTGGCACTCACTAGGCATGTTTTCTCTACTCATTTACTTCAAAGAAATATAAGTTTTTCTGCAATGTGAGAGTTTATTTCCGCAAACCATATCTTGAGATCGCACGAACTGAGCATGGGGCTAGAGAAAGAAAGAAGAAAAATCACTTGAGATCGCACAATCCTTATTAACTTAATACGTCCATGACAACATAGACATAATTCTTTGGATAAAACTATTTTTGACATTGCCTATTGCCGCCATCTTGACCAAAATGTGAGCGTCAAGATGGCGGAACCAGACCTTATTGAGGAAAATAATAGTGGATAACTTTTTCTTGCCTCATTTCCAAACTGAAAATAATATATCTTTATGTACATAGCGCGTACTAAATCAAGGAGCTTTAAGGAAATATCGTCACGTTCACGTTCATCACGTTTCATTTGTTACTTACTTAACCGAATCGTCAAGATAGCGGGACTGGTTGCAACATCATATTATTTTAATTCGGTTGATGCTATGTATTAAGTTAAGAAAAAAGAAAGAAGGAAAAATATTTATTTAAAATAAAAGAATATTAGGTACATAAAACATGTTATTCCCATACTAGGCTGAGCCTGTCCTGTGGGAATCAAATTTGGTACAGATTAGTACAAATATAGTACTAAATTCCCAAGTCCGAATTATCCATCTGCGAGCAGAACTTCTTGGCCTAGTGGATTTTTTTAAATCGCAGGTACTGCTTTGGCCTTCGGAGGCAAAAAATTCAAGTTTAGGGTACAATCAGTACATATTTAGCACTAAATACTCGATGAGTTGTTTTTTTTTATTCTGAGGTCTGAAGCCCGCCACTTTGACGCTCACACAAATAGATATCAAACTGATTTATTGACTTACTGGCTTGTGAGTGGCGCCGAAATTTAGCATCGTGTAGACGCAATCGGACAGTCGGTACTAGTTTGTTCACTCCGGCCGTCAGTTTAAAAAATGGGCAGCTCACTGACCTACTGACTTACTGACTTCACCCGTTTACACTATTCCAGTATTTTCGGCGCAATTTCATAATTTCGGCGCCAAACGCTGAACCTGTTTAAACGATCCATAATGGTTAAGCAAATAAAAATAGGATTACAGAGTTCAGTGGGGCTACAAACGCCACACAGCAATTCTGCAAAACAATTACTTATATTATTTTTTTAGCAGCATCCTCAGCAATTCCGCTAAATTTCGGTAAAATAGTCATCATCATCTCAGCCTAAAGACGTCCACTGCTGGACATAGGCCTCCCCCAAGGTTCGCCACGATGACCGGTCTTGCGCTGCCCACATCCAGCGGATTCCCGCGACCTTCACCAGGTCGTCGGTCCACCTTGTGGGAGGCCTACCCACGCTACGCTTTCCGGTGCGCGGCCGCCACCCGAGAACTTTTCGGCCCCATCGGCCATCCGTTCTACGAGCAATGTGCCCGGCCCACTGCTACTTAAGATTGGCAATCCTACGGGCTATGTCAGTTACCTTGGTCCTTTTGCGTATCTCCACATTTCAGAGTTGATCTCGTAGGGAAACTCCGAGCATAGTCCTCTCCATTGCCCTTTGAGTGACTTTGAGCTTCCTAATGAGGCCCATTGTGAGCGGCCATGTCTCAGTGCCATAGGTCATCACTGGCAACACACACTGGTCGAAGACTTTCGTCTTGAGACACTGCGGTATTTTGGACGAGAAGATATGGCGTAGCTTCCCGAACGCTGCCCAGCCGGGTCGGATTCGTCGATTGACCTCTTTCGCGAAGTTGGATCTACCTAGCTGGATCGTTTGAAATGGTCACGAATGGCATAAAATGTGTGACTATTTTATGGAACTACTTTTTTTTTTACTATTTTGCAAAATTGCTATGTGGCGTTTTTAGCCCCGCAACTGATAGTATAGGACCTGCCCCTGCCCAAGGAATTTATAAGTTACAGTCTGATTCCTACCTACTTATGGCTTTCAGTTTGTGGTTGGATCAAAAACATATCTTAATAATCATTGGCTAATGTTGTGTCCTGTTTCACTGAACACCCAATTGATTTTCAGTTTCACGAAGTAAATAAAAAAAATGTAACGTCACGACTTTTATCCCCATTCGGGGGTAGTGAGAGGCTTGAGTGGCCATACACCACCACATTGTGGAGGTATTAACCAACTCAAAGCCCACGTTTCACCAGATAGTCGGAACCCAACGTGACAGGTGGTGAACCTTGTCGCCGTGTATACAGGAACTGACTGAATCCCGAGGGATAGGTAGGTTTCCTCACGATGTTTTCCCTCACCGTCAGCGAACTGTAAATTATGCACATAGATGAAAATTCATCCATTGGTGCATGCCCCACCGGGAATCGAACCTGGGACCTTCTGATTGCTAGCCCAACCTGTTCACCCCTAGGCTACAGTCGCTACTGACGAAGTCTTCCTTAAAATTATCATTGGCTAATTTCATGTCCTGTGTCACTCTGCACTCACTTAATTTTCAGTTTGGCGGAGTCTTCACCTATATGGGTACTATGTGGACTTGCACTATAGTGGTGTACCTGGAAGAGTCACCCTCGTCATTACAGCGAACGAAGAAATGCGGAAGTTGGGGGAACTATTATACTTGTGCAGTAATTGATTGTCAGATAGAGATGCACGTACGACGGCAAGGTGAGCACTTATGACCACAGAGTACATTTTATAAACTGAGATAGAGGTATTACTCAAGCATGCAAGCGTACAGCACACCCAGATCCCTAAGGGCGAGGCCCCACTAACGCGTTGCGCTGCGTCGTCGCAACGGATCAAAGGGTTGTCGGGCGAGAGACGAAGCGGGAGAGGCTGATGCGCCAGTACAAAATCTTGCGACCACGCAACGCAACGCGCTAATGGGGCCCGGCCCTAAGTCACTTAGCCATTGCGTTTGAGCTACTATAGTAATCGACGCTCTGATTCTGATCAGAATCAATCGACTAATCAGAGGGTCGATCGCTATAGCAAAACGCCACAGTGGCGCCACAATGGCTAAGCGACTTAGAGCCCTGGTGATATGTTAATGCATGCATCAATTCAGAAAAGAAGAAAGTAATGACGCCTTGCATACTTCTCTTGCATCTAACTTGGTAGTTTATAATTTTATTAGCATTAGACAAATGAAAAATAAAATATTCTTGGAGTATTTCGGTTTTGGGTATCGATCGGAAGTTAAGCAACGCTTTGCAAGGTCAGTCAAAGATGGGTGACCTATAAGTGACAATTTGAACTGAGCGTGTCCGTGGCTGGTCCGCGCGCGTGCCGGCCCCGCCGCCGCTCCCCGGTCGTGTCGGAGCCGTCCCGTCGCACTATGCGAGTGAGGGAGAGAGTGCTCCTGTGCGCGCCGCACACACGCACTGCACTATAATATCTCCTGCGCTGGATAGTCTCCATTGAGATTGACCGTGGACGAAATTCGGTCAGGAGGACTATTATTATTAGGTATATACAAAAAATTATGTTGTATATCTGTGGTAGCGATGAATTTTACGTCTGCAACTCAGTTCTACTGGCTATAAAACGCATTCTGATAGGTTATACATACGTTTCTTGCCAACAGAAGCTCCACAAGTAATTCTAGTGAACGGTATGGTACTGCCGAGCGCGCGAGCGGCGCTCGACGAGCCGCATGACGCGCTCGCGGAGTACACCTTCAATGACGGGGACCTGGTCGACATGACGTGTGCCACTGCTATATCTAAGAAGGAGCCGAAGTGTTACCTCTTCATGGATTACAATTACACTAGACGTTTCAACAGTAAGTACAATGTGTCTGGAAAATATTTTTTTTTTATTTACAACATTGATGTAAGTATTATTTCAGCGGATATAATAATAATAATAATAATAATAATAATTTAGCCCTTTTAACGTCCCACTGCTGGGCACGGGCCTCCCCTCAATGCGAGGGGGATTCAGGCCATAATCCACCACGCTGGCCCAGTGCGGGTTGGTGGATTTCACATGTCTAAAGACATGCAGGTTTCCTCACGATGTTTTCCTTCACCGTAAGCAAGTGATAATCATATTAAAGTTATGATTCACACATAGATTTCGAAAAATCCAGAGGTGTGAGCCAGGGTTTGAACCCATGACCTTAAGCCCGCAAGACGCGTGCTTAACCAATCGGCAATCAGCGGATATAGTACCTTCTAATCACACAACCACTAAACAATCACAAAACTTGTGTTCAGCACACCACTAAGCGCGAGGCTCCACTAGCGCGTTGCGCTGCGTCGTCGCAAGGGATCAAAGGGTCGACGGGCGAGAGACGAAGCGGGGGCGGGTGACACGCCAGTACAAAATCTTGCGACGACGCAACGCAACGCGCTAATGGGGCTTCGCCCTATCATGCAGCAAAATTCACACATCTGTTGCCTCACTTGCAATTCGACACTTCACTTATTAAAGGGCCATAACACACCGGGTATGACAGGTAACACACCTAGCGACGGACTGGCGACGTCGCCAGTCCGTCGGCAGGTGTGTTACCTGTCATACATTTCAATACGAATAGTTGGCTACGGTGGCTGGCGACGTCGCCATGGATACCCGGTGTGTTATGGTCCAAATACACATTATTCGCCAGAAGATGAACTGAATTGGCAATACCAATGCTTACAATATTATTTCCCGCTAATGACTGAATTGTACTGTGTCTACTGTGTCCTGTCCATGGACTAATTATTGTGTCCTGTCCATGGACTAATTATTGTCCTGACAGAACAGAACCGAACAGGCACGTCGCCCTTTTTCTTTGTAATGTCGTTGGTCGATGGTCTCACCTAATACGTTCCTAATTATTCAGTTTCAGATACAAACAATACCAATTTTAAATCTCAGGGCCCGGTTGGTTTTAAATTACGTATGCTACCTGACAATGATGAGACACATGCGATATGCACATGTCAGATACGGACTAGTAATGGTCTCCTTGGTACCAGTACAGTTCGAGTCAACTACCTCATGAGAAAACCCCCTATTGGTGAGTGAGTAAGGTGGCAACCATAGAGACTTTAATTAGAAGAGACGTTCTTAGTAGATATCTCTATGAAACAACGCGTGGTCATTTTCCCGGGATGCGTGGCATCTATCTACCGGTAAATAACTGAACTACTCGCTTCGTTTTATGACGATGTTAGTACTCGGCCGACCACTCGGCCGAGTTGCTCAAACCCAGTCCCCTTAGTAATTGGTCCATGGTGGCAACACTAAAATATCTAGCACTGTTAAATAAGGACCTTATACATCAGCTCCGAGGTGGAGGGCCGAAAATTTCTGGCGTGGCGGCCGCGCACCGGAAAGGGTAGCGTGGGTAGACCACCCACAAGGTGGACCGACGACCTGGTGAAGGTCGCGGGAATTCGCTGGATGCGGGCAGCGCAACACCGGTCATTGCAGCGAACCTTGGGGAGGCCTATGTCCAGTAGTGGACGTCTTTCGGCTGAGATGATGAACATCAGCTCCATGAGCTCAGCACACGTCAGCTACGCACTGGATGGGCCCCCATGAGAAAACCACCAGATATTATCTTCGTGAATTTTTCATAGTACTACTCTACCAAGCCAACTAGGAGCCTGTCAAATGTGACGTCACCCGCACAACAAGGCGGTGGCGGTGTGGCGGGCGGGAAGCCGCAGGCGGTGGCGGGTGCGGGCGGGGAAACCGCATTCCATCCGAGTTCCTAGTTAGCTTGGTGGAGTAGTGTCATAAATTCTTGACGGTCGGCAGATTGTCGCGTCCAGACACAAAATTTCGCCATCCGATATCCCTAGTCACGTCAGCCAGGAGACTTTTTTTTATAGGACTGCGGTGGCAAAAATGACTTTTTTTTTTTAATAGGCCCGCTATGCTCCTTTCACTGTGACTCCTGTAAGCCAGGATCGACAGTGTCCAACGACAACGCCGAGGTTTGGCCCTCGACGAGTCCCGGGGACCAGATAAGTTGTCCTGGAACCCGCACGATTTCAATAAGAATAAAGAATGGGAGGAGTACAAACGTAGTGTAATCAATTATTATTACTTTTTTTAGCTAATTCCATAAACATATATATCAATGGCGCAGCCTTAAGACCGACGACAAATAAGGAGTATGAATTTGAATTTCGATATAAACCCTATGAAAAATATCATGTTATATGTGAAAGCGTACTTGGAGATAAAGTGCTATTTAAGTGGACCAATCTACCTGGGGCAAATACTAACCCGGGTAAGTTCCTAATAATAATAAATATTATATTAAAGTTATGACCGACGTTAGTTATATCGACGAGCCTGTTGGCGTGGTTGGCGCGGTGGCGCCTTTGACGCTGCAGGTCGTAGGTTCGATTCCTACCCGGGACATGCATTTGTGTGCATGAACATGTCTGTATGTCCCGAGTCTGGGTGTATATGTATATTAAGTATGTATTAACAAATAAAAAAGTAGTATATGTAGTAATATCAGTTATCTGGTTTCCATAGTACAAGCTCTGCTTAGTTTGGGATCAGGTAGCCGTGTGTACAAAAATGTCCCAGGATATTATTATTATTATTATTCGCACATAGATTTCGAAAAATCTAGACCCTCCCAGCCAAGTGGCGTCGTCTACAAGCGTTTCTACAAATCGCTACTCTTAATATATAGAAATGATATTACAAGTCGATAAGTAGATCACGTGACTTAAGTCATTTCCATACATGAAGCTTTTTTTTTTTTAATTGTCTATATGTTGTTGGCCAAAGTGGCCTCTACAACTTCACCCGGACTGTGGTGAGTGCAAAGTGCGCTCCAACCAGAAGGGTAGGGGGACAGCACGCTCAAGGGCGCCACATAGGGCTCGGCCTCGGCTTGGCTGCTGTCTCTAGAGAGAGCGGAGGTAAAAACTACCACCGGATCGTAACGCGACCTCACTGAGAAGATCCGGCAAGAAACTCAGCGGGCTTGTCGAATGCCTAGGTGCGTCTAGGTCCTGCTGGCGCAGGCGCATAGAGGCACCTATTAGCGGAAGAGGGGATACGTCGACCTCGCCGGCGAGGTCGGTGTATGATGGGTAGCGATACATGAAGCGTAGCGATTTGTAGAAACGCTTGTAGATGAAGCTACTTGGCTAGAGGGGCAGAGGTGCGAGCCGGGGCTTAAACCCTGGCTTTGTTATTGTCACTGATCGGTAATCGATCCGAAGTTGAGCATCGCTTGGCAAAGTCAATCAAAGATGGGTGACCATTATTGACAAATTGAACTAAGCGTCTCCGGCCTCGGAGTCCACGTATGACCGTCGTCGGTCCGCGCTTCCTCTCCCCGGTCGTGTCGGAGCCGTCCCGTCGCACTATGCGAGTGAGGGAGAGAGTGCGCCTGTGCGCGCCGCACACACGCACTGCACTATAATAAGGTCGCCTGCTTGTCGCTCTTTTACGGATTGTACTTCAGAGAGTGTGCACAAGAGCTTCATGAGCTTTTCAAGGTGGTAGAGCTTTTTTCAAGGTGGTAGAGTCAAGCTGTAGCCAATTGACTGCAGCTCATAAACGGGCTGGCTCGACCGGGGTAGTACCACCCTCTCACAGAAGATCGGCGTAAAGTAGCTAATACAGCTGCGTTTCGTTCGATGAGTGAGAGAGCCGTAAGCCCACCCCCCCTCCCCCTCCCTCCATCCCAGTCCCCTACAGGTCAGCAATGTGCGAGCAATGCCTTTGGTATTGTAAGCATCTATAGGCTACGGTAACTGCTTAACATCAGGCGGGCCGTACGCTTTTTTGCCACCGCAGTCCTATAAAAAAAATAAAAAAAAATGAGTTCATCCCGCCTTCCCCCTTCTACCATCGGAGCTCCAGACGCACGGCAGGATATCATCCCTATCTTGTTGATATTCCTCATATCCGCACACAGCGCTACAAATCATCCTTCATAATGCGCACAGCCAAGGAGTGGAACTCCCTGCCTGCGTCTGTATTTCCGAGTGCGTACAACCCAAATCTCTTCAAAAGTAGGGTGAACAGGCATCTTCGGGGTGCGCTTGTTCCATCGTCGGCCTCATCTTGGCCCCTGCGGCATGATCGAGGTCAAGAGCAAGCTCATTTTTAATTAAAACAAATATTAAAAAATCTTCTGCGCTGGCTGGTCTCCGTTGAGATTGGCCGCCGTGGCCGAAATTTGGTCTAATGTCTGTTTTTTTATAAGTTTCAGAACTAAAATACAACGAGAAAGGCGTTACTTTTTATTTAAACCTCGTTTATTATAATGATAATGAGGCGCCGTCATTCCAATGCGCGACAGCAACAGCTACAATAGTGGTGACGCTAAAGCCGAGGGAACTTACTGAAACAACAAGTAAGCAACAAACAATTACATTTCTTACTGGCTGCGTCTATATCGAGCGCATACCTCACTCGAGCACTCATTTTTTACATCGGAACGTATAGATATATTGTCATAACATCAGTGCTCGGGCGAGGCATGTGAAAAATCTGGACGTACCAACCGAAACGTGCGTAAGTGAACTCTTTGTCAAAGTATAAGACAAACTAACCCTAATCATATAAATCCCGCCCGCGGGGGATGGTGGCAAGAATGCTGGCTACAATTCCTTGCTGTATTGTCAAGCTGATATACAACGGCAAAACAATGCCGGCTGGTAGAAGTGGAGACAAATTACTGGCACTACATGCAACCCGAGAATGCCGCTAAAAATAAAAGGAAACATATAAATCGAACGTAAGACCTATGATTATGTACGGCTAGGAATGTTGGGCGGCTGAAGTGCGTGAAGAGAAACGTCTCCACTCTGCCGAGATGCGAATGTTGAGATGGATGTGTGGAGTGACGCGAATGGATAAGGTGAAAAATGTGTATAAGAGGCAGTGTTAAAGTAGCGCCTATAACAGATAAAGTAAAAAGTAGGAGGTTGGAATGGTTTGGGCAGGTGATGAGAAGAGATGAAAAGCATGTGACTAAACGAGTGCTGAATATGAATGTGGAAGGATACGAAGCGAGAGGAAGACCGAAGAAAAGATGGATGGTGTGTATAAAGAGTGATATGAATGAGGTTGGAGTGGATGTAAGTATGACAGCAAAGCGCGATGAATGGAAGAATAAGATATACTGCGCCGACCACAGATATTGGGACGAGATAAGGCAGATGATGATTGTTAAGCTGTTTTTCTGTGCGAGGGAAGAGCCAGCCCTCTTGTCACCTGTGGAGGCATTTAATTCGGGAGTAGCTTTTTATACCAGGGTATAGAAGTGGGTGCTTAAACGAAAAGCCGTTTGAAAAGTTCGTTTTTTTACGTAAGCACTCAAGCGCGCTCACAAACACAAGCGTGTAGCTTTTAAGCAATGGAGGCCAGAAAGAGAAAGAAATTCCAAAAAATTACAAAAAGTAACCTTATTGTTATGAAAATATAGCTCAAATCAATTCAAATTAAATTGAACCTTATTTATTTACCCATAAAAAGCAATACATTGATACTAAATTATATTAGATTGACAACCATATTTCTATAAGGCTCACTATAAATTTTTCAGCAGATAAGTTTTTGCTATCTAAAAGTTCAATGCACAAAAAAAACTAGAAAGCAGAAACTAAGAAAATAATTAAAAAGCAGAAAAGCACTTCAACGCTTTTTACAGCGACTTTATAAACAAGCACAAGCGTTACAGCGTGCTTTTAATATAAAGCCGTTTATCACATTTTTACCAGGGTATAAGCACTGTGTCTCCAAGACAAACGGCACAAATACGTAGTAATTATTGAACAAACCATATTTGCGGCCCTTTTTCCGCCTTCTCAGCCTAAAAGGCTCAACCTTTTAATTTAAATGTTTTATTTTCCAGATGAATGTACGGTGCGAACATGGCTCAAAAACTCGTCAGCTATGATCGAACCATCAATTGAATCGTATCAATCTGGAAGACGCAACTTAATATACGAAAGCTCAGATGACGAGACTTTTGTATTGTATTGCACAACCAGCTGTGCATCGAGAGACTATACAGTATATTTATACAATTCAGGCTAGTATACAGAATGTCTCATTTATTTGATACAAGTTAGGGTAATACCACCCTCTCACAGATAATCGGCGTAAAGTAGCTATTACAGCTGCGTTTCGTACGATGAATGAGAGAGCCGGCAGCCCCTTACCTCTCCCTCTGTCCAACTCCCCTATATCAGCGACGTGTAAGCGATGCCTTCGGTATTTTAAGCATCTATAGGCTACTGTAACTACTTCTCTTCAGACGGACCGTACTATTATTTGCCACCATTTTTGTCACATAAAAAAGTAAGTTTAAAAACTAAAACCCGACTACTGAAAAATCGCGCTCTAAAAAGTATGAAACAAGAAAATATTCTCATCTAGAGGATAGCCGTGGTCCGTGTTCATATGCCACTTTGACCTAAAGGGCCTAAACGGACCACGGCTATCCTCTAGATGAGAATATTTTCTTGTTTCATACTTTTTAGAGCGCGATTTTTCAGTAGTCGGGTGTTAGTTATTAAACTTATTTTTTATTTAATTATTTTGGAGTTATAGGTAATAACATATATATTTTTGAAATGTGCTCATCAAGTTCTTTCATTTGATACCCCACACGGTTTCTTTAAAAAATGTTTTTTTTTTAGTTCATGGCGCCATATGCAATTTTATGTGACGTCACATAGCCTATAACCAGCGCGCCATTAAGCCGCTTCTAACGATACCTCATTTGTCAAATTACGACAAGTAGTTTGGAATTTAGGCGGGAACAGATGAACATACATACATACCGGTCAAAAATCATAACCCTCCGCCGTAGTCGGGTAAAAAACAGACTCCAAATTTGTTTATAAAACTACTCAGGGTGTATCTACATCTTGTTTGTAAATATCATAATTATACATAACACAACCGCCTTTTTATTTCAGGTACATATATACCAGAACCGTCAGCTCGATCCACTTCTCTGTCTAAAACTATATACAAATCTGAAATTGATAGCGACAAAGTGTTTAAATGCATCCTGAAACATAAAACTACCGAAATTTTTGATTTGACCAGCACTATACTATTACATACATCCCCCACGAGAACTACCTCGGTCGCTGGCACTGCCACAGAAGCTGATACAACTATGCATTCTAATATAGGTAAGAGCAGCTATGATTTGGTGCGTCCAGTGGAGATGCAAATAGAGATGTGCCGAGTACAGCCTGACTCGAGTACTTACTCGAGTACTTAGTAAGTACTCGGCTACTCGAGTACTCAGATTATAGAACTCGAGTACCCGGTACTCGAATACGGGTTCAGAGTACTTCATGGTTTTCGATTCCTAAGTCGGGTACTCAAATAAATAGAGGTGCAATCAATAATTTGTTTATTATCCCACTGTACTGTATTAGTGTTATATATTAAAAAAATATCGGTGATCAGCCAAATCAGGGTAGACTGAAAGCCGACCCCTCTTAAGGGATAAGGCTAGGAAGAAGAAGATATATTTTCTAATTGGAAAAACAGGTAATTATTAATACATATTTAAGTAGACTTTATACAGGCTTTTTAAATTTGCTGTAACAGTTGTAGTTTTTTATAAAATACGTTATAAATCGGGGCTCTCGCCAAAATTTCCGATTCCTCTGACTCGAGTACTTACTCGATTCTTTTTTTAATGAGTACCAGAATACTCGAGTACTAAAAATAGCGTACTCGGTACAACACTAGATGCAAACCGACACATTTCGGCCGAAGGATGATACGTTTTCCTTCACTCCGAAAGTGCTGGATCCACGAACCAAATACGAAGAGGACTGGGTCTAAGCAACTCGGCCGAGTGGTTCAACTAACCCCCTGACGTCATCACAGTAGGCGTGACTTAAGTCAGTGTGCTGTTGGCGTTCGTCCTGTGCAGACGTCTTGCCAACGTTCGCATCCCAAATATAATTCTATTCGACACTAGATTCAGTGCCTTTGTATGTCATTTTCATCACGATACACTTAGTGACATCTAGTGTGAAAAAGTTAAACTACGTACTAACATCGACATAGAACGAAGCGAATAGTTTTGCTACTGACCGGTTGATTGAAATGACGTTATCTACACCCCTTCACCCGTGCCGTCACCCGCGCAAATTGTCAAGCGTCGTTTCATAGGGAAATCTAATAAGAACACCTCTTTCTTCGTAATTTCTCTGTGGTTGGATCCGGTGTTTGGATTCAATAGTCGTGATTTGACGTTTCTTCTTTCGTGGACCCTACTCCGAAATAATCCGGAATACTATCGCAACACTTTCGGAATAGGAAAATGTACCATCCGTCATCCGAAATGTTTCGTATTTCGGAGTAGCCCCACAGCCCCACAGATGTCTATGCCTCGCCCGAAACTCATGTAACTAAGTGCTGGAGCGTAGCATGCACGTGATGTAGATGCAGCCAATGACATGAGTGCTCGGACA